>OX401416.1:6919782-7502282 GCA_947846245.1 Cerastoderma edule | reverse complement strand
TTTCAAACAACATTTTCAAATATTCATTTGGTGTTTGAAAACAGTCGTGATGCTTCTATACATTTGCATTTTGAAAAAAAGTAGGCTAACATGAAACAATTCCCGCTTTCGGATACGTGGTTGAACACCTTTAGAGTAACAAGACTTAATCAGAAATAAACCTTAACTTCATGTTGGGGTTAAGGTCATATCAACACTTTTTCAGATACGGCTTTCCTTGAATAACTAGTTCTAGGCTGGGACTCCAACGAAACTGAGAGGGAGTCTTATCCTTATACCTTTTCTTAACAATAACGACAATTGACCACTTTGTTGAAGACGAATTTAGAAAACATTGTCGGAAAAGGAGAAATTGTTCGTAACAAGCAATTTTTCCTTTTCCCACATTGTTTTCTGCCCTATCAGAAGATTATTTTCCAATTTCATCACATTTTGAAATATCGTTTGCAAACCCTTTCAATTTGTGACAGTCGAGATTTGTTGTATGGGAAAGGGTTAATTCAGTGTTTTAAAACTGCTATTTTGTCAACCTGGGCCATGCAAGACCCTATACTTTATTTCAAACCTAATTCAAACGTAATTACGTTTGGTAAATGTTGACCTAAATAAAGTAGACCTAAAACCTAGGTTTTTTATGTTCGGTTCGGGTACATAACAGGATAATATGAAGGGAAAAAAGGGGGCCGGAGGCAGTTGGACTCGTATGTCACAGAAAACAAGAGACAAGCTATGATGAAAAGGGCATTTATTAATGCCGGGCATTTATTTATGCCAGAAAGTAAATACATGTAAATTTGTATGCTTGGCATTTATGTATGCCAGCAATGTGAACACATGTAAATTTGTACATCAGAATAAGCAAAGCTCTTACTGTGACATATCTGGGCGAAGACAAAAACCGCCCAGTATGACAGCAATTGAGCTAAGAAAACATAAAACAACATAAAATAATGAATTGTAGTACAAAAGAAAAAAAAAAAACAAATACTCAGACTAGTAATTGACTTGAATAACAGCTGAGGAGAAAAAAGAAGAAAAATAATAATAATTGTAAGAATAACTTAGCTGGTAAATATGAGGAAGATGGAAGGGATGGAGGGAGGTAATTGACAGCAGTTGAATTGCGTTATTCTCTTCCAAAATATTAATAGCAGTGGCCGAGAAGCGATTTGATTGGCTTATGCCAAGTGTACTATATCTATTTTTGGTAACATAGGGTAATGCGCTAAATTTAGAATTTCTGTTTATTCCTCGGCTTCTCGGCGCAGAGAGGGTACATGCCGAACGGATCCATAAAAGATTTTATGTTTGCATAAAATGTCATTTATGTTCGGTTCGGGTACATAACAGGATAATATGAAGGGAAAAAAGGGGGCCGGAGGCAGTTGGACTCGTATGTCACAGAAAACAAGAGACAAGCTATGATGAAAAGGGCATTTATTAATGCCGGGCATTTATTTATGCCAGAAAGTAAATACATGTAAATTTGTATGCTTGGCATTTATGTATGCCAGCAATGTGAACACATGTAAATTTGTACATCAGAATAAGCAAAGCTCTTACTGTGACATATCTGGGCGAAGACAAAAACCGCCACCAAACCGCCCAGAGAAAACTGACTCCGGAATTACTTGTGGAATTTGCCTTAATGAACAACTATAAACCTACTAGTGGTATTACATAAAAACAAAAAGGAACATACAATATATACAGTAATATAATGAAAAAAGACAAATTAGTTGACTGGAAACCTGCCTATAACAGTGTAACCCAGTCTCCCTGCGTTTTGAAAAGCGGGTTTAAGTGGCAATTTGATAGCTGCACCATTAGTATGGTTGTAGTAAGAAAAATATAAGTAGACAAAACACAGGCTTAATAGTAATTAAACTGATATATCCAAAGTTAAACCAAGGAAGTATACCATATGTATGATCAACTTTGACAAACTTATGAATGGTCTTAAAAGTTGCAATAAACTGGACTTTCCAGCCCAAAGCATTTGGCTCCTTCAAGATGTATTGAAAGTGTGATGTCATGAAATCTGGTTTGATTAACCTGTAATACTTATAAGTACTGTAATTGAAACAATGAAAACAAAAGTCTGGAAAAGGTGAATTATTTTACCATTTTGACAGTATAAAGTAATATTATGTAGACTTCCTTCTGACAGAGTGTAAAGTAGAAAATGAATGTTCAGACATAGGGCCATAATGATCCAAAGATAGACCCATGCTAAAACATGTCGATCAATAGACCCATGTTTAACCATGTCAATATTGTATTTGGATAGTCACTGGCTATTTAATGAATTGTAATGGTTTGATGAGTGGGTTGATCACTTAAAATTCGAAGAACATCATTTACAAATCGTGTAAAGATCTTAGATCTTTGTGTTCAAATTTGTCGCCTACAGCCTACTGCTTGATAGAATTATAACAAATACCCGGAAAATGACACTAAGCCTGTAACAAGAAAAAACATAGCATGTATTCTGTTTATTTAAATAACCACAATAGAACCTGTAAAATTGTAAAGCTGGAACCAGGTAGTGGCATAACATTGTTGTCCCGTGCTGTCTAAAACAGTCAGGGGACCCTAACGATCTAAAGACCCTGCTAAAATCTTTGCTGCCTAGAACAATCATTATTAGATACGGAAAAATGATGAAATTCCCTGCTGCTTAAAACAGTCAGGGGTTATTAGAAATAGAAAAATGATGAAATTCCCTGCTGCTTAAAACAGTCAGGGGTTATTAGAAATAGAAAAATGATGAAATTCCCTGCTGCATAAAACAGTCAGGGGTTATTAGAAATAGAAAAGTGATGAAATTCTCTGCTGCCTTAAACAGTCAGAAGCATTTAAAGTATGGGATTGGTAGGTAATGCTTGAGTGCGTATATATTTAAGATAAGCATCTGATTTCCAGCGCCCTAAACGTTTTATCTGATTCGGAGCCATATGCATAGAGTGTGCTAAAGTTGCTCCTCCTATCCTGAAAGAATGACCTGTAAAGTGGGATGGGTCTAAATTACAGGCTAATACGCAAGAACGGAGAACCGTTCGAAAATGCGACGATTTTATTGGTTCACCCATTTGATCTTGAAAAAATGAACCCTTATTCGGTGATGCCATGACGGTATATCTTAAAAGTGAGCGTACTGGGCATAAGAAGCGTCTTTTTTGTCGTTGTAAAGGAATGTTGACTGTCTTTCCTTGAGAGTGTTTAAATTGTTTTACTAAAATATGGACTGCTTTCAATTTCGAATGTTTGTAATGGAATTTAACAGAATCATATTGAATCACATTCCTAGGAGCCTGTGGTGCCAGAGCAATTTCTCCAACTCTAAAGAGACCAAAGAAAGCAGTGAGAAACATTGCTTTAAATAATTTTATGAAATATTTAGTATGAACTATTGAGGGTAGAACGGTCAACATATTGAAAAGGTTGTCTAGAGTGAAAGGACGTCTTTTGTCGGATGACTTGTTTCTTCGTGCACTGTATAAGAGTTTTTTGATAACAAAATGTTCTGTTGGATTTGGTAAACTCTGAATCTTGTGTATATATGCAATTGCTGAAACATAAGAAGTAATAGTACTGGCTTGAAGATGTCTATGATATGAAAGTGCAATGAACCTTGCCACCTGTTCTACTGATGCAGGTAGTAAAGGTAAGTTTGGGTAATATGTGTAATGAAAATTAGCATAATGTTTAAGTGCATTTTTATAACTGAGAGTTGTAGAAGGTGCAAGTGAAGTGTTGAGAAGGTGAAGTACTGTCCTATCTAGCCCAGTACAAGTAGATGTTCTGGAACCACCGTAGGGTCTTTGTCCATGTTTGGAGCTAACAAATGGAATTTCTTGACCTGTAAACGAGAAAGAAGGTCCGGTAGAATATTGTATTTTCCTGGAATGTGTTGTGCCTGTACTAAAATATTAAATTTCATGCAAGCCAAAACAAGGCGACGTACTAAAACCATTATGATTGGTATTTTACAGGTTTGTTTATTAATAATATGTACTGATGCTGCATTGTCTGTGTGTAAACGGATACATTTGTTCCGAAGTGAATCGCCCCAGATTTCTAAAGCTAGTACTATAGGAAAAAGCTCCTTGAATGTAATATCATATTGCGAAAGATGAACTGGCCAAGAGCCATTAAACCAGTGTGAATCAAAAATTGCCCCATAACCTAAAGAGTCTGACGCATCTGTATGGAAGTGTAGGGTATCAGCATTGATCCACCGTTGTGTGGTAAGGAGATTTTTTCCGTTGAAATGGTCAGCGAACAAAAGCCAAGACTGAATGTCCTTACGACTTTCTTTGTTGAAAGTTACTCTGTGTGTGGGTGAGGAAACCTTTTTAGTCAAGTCTGTCAGGCGACGTAGAAAGCATCGACCGGGGGTTACAACTTGGCAGCAGAAGTTTAAAAGTCCAAGTAGTGATTGAAGATGTCTGAGTGTGCACTTGCGTTTGCGGGACATGTCACGTAATGTGTTACGAAGCTTTTGTAATTTGTCTTCTGGGAGACGAGCTTCCATTTTAATAGAATCTAGTTCGAGGCCCATAAAGGTAATAACAGTCCTAGCGGATTCTGTCTTTTCCATTTTGATAGGAACTCCGATTTGTTTGCAAAAGCTTAGGAATTTTTCAAGATGTTGTTGACATTCCGAGGAGTCCTTGGGGCCAAGGATTAAAAAATCATCGAGGATATGTACCATATGTGGAATAGAAAGATGGTTGATTGCAATGTGTTGTAGTGCTGAACTAAAACGTTCAAATATGGCGCATGCAGATGAGATTCCCATAGGAAGGCATGTGTCATAAAAAAATTGGTTGTTGAATTTAAAACCCAATAGGTTATGGTCGTCCTGGTGGACAGGAATGAGACGGAAAGCTGAATCGATGTCAGTTTTGCTGAATTTCGTTCCAGGGCCTAATTGAAGTAACAAAGCTACTGCGTCATCAAAAGTGCTATATCTAACCGTAGCTAAATTAGGGTCTATAAAGTCATTTACTGATGAACCCTTCGGGTAAGAAAGGTGATGAATGAGACGGAATTGACCTGGAACTTTTTTAGGCACCAGACCTATAGGACTTGTACGTAAGTTGACCAATGGTGAAGACAGGAAAGGCCCTTTAATACGCCCTTCTTGAATTTCTGTCTGTAATTTGAGTTGTACAATTGAATGGTGATCTTGACAAGATTTTAAGTTAGGACAGGAAGTAGCTAATCTTTCACCTATAAAGCCAAGTTTAAAACCATTCCGGAAGCCTTGAATAATGTATTCAGCTAAATGATAATTCTTGAGATAAGGTTTTAAAATGTCAATTTTGATAGGAGTGCAAATAGGCCTCTCAATTGGGAGGCTTGGTATTTTTCGAGGTATTCTGTGATTTGTTGTGTTCTCTATTGGAGACCTGGCATGAAAATGCTGCGTGGGTTCCTCTGCAATAGCCACAGACATGGGGGCGTGAACATTTTGGGTTGTGGCATCGAGAGCTGTTGAAACGCCAGCAGGTATTGTCGAGAAACCGATGGGTTTTGTGCGAGTTCGTTCGAAAAGTATTGTTATGTTTTGATGGCTGTGGGTTAGATTGGAAGGAAGTACAAGCCATCAGCCAGAATTCTGTGTGGATTCTGTCCCATGGAAGGCGTATGGATTCACGCAGAGTTCTGAACTGAACGTCATAGAACGAGAAGGCTTGACCAGGGCGACGGTTGGCTATGTCTCTGATAATCTCAGCATATTTCATTAATTGAGGGGTCTCTAAAGGATGTTTTTCCGTGTAAATGGCTGTAAATCTTAGAAATGCAGAAGTCCACATTTCAACTGACTGAATTTTTCTTGTTCTTGTTGAGGGAAGGATACTTAGATTGGCATTTTTATCCATTTGTAGAGTATACTGTGTTGCACTAGGTTGGGAATTTGGCAAAAGAAGGGCCATGTCAATGAACTTATTTTTCCAAATGGCCTTTTTTAAGGATTTCTTAACTTGAAGTGAAATTGGGGAGCTTATCGGTTCGGCATATTGGGGGCCATTACCTGGTTCCATCAATGTATTGCAATGACCAGCAATGAAACCTTGTGGTAAGGTATTGGGGTGCAGATCCTCATCTTCGGAAGACTCAGAACTTGAGGATGAAGAATCCTCTTCCCTGTCTGGTATGGTACCTGATGGACCAAGGAACGCTGGCTGGGGCGTCTGGACTGACTGGCTTAACAAGCGTCTGGTAATGTCATCCAAATTCTGTAGTCCAGCAGAGGTTGTAGTTGAAGGGCCGGCTACGGGCTCTGTTCCAAGGATTGGTGCCTCTCGTTGCGACCCATCAACATTGGTTGTTGTTTTCCGCCTTTTTATTGTTGGGGGGTTATCCTCCTTTGAGCTGTCTGTTGTACAGCAGGAACACTTGTTGACAGTGCTGTTTTTTGAACGACTGTTTCGTTTCATCTGAAATACATGATCACTTTCGTGTGAAGATGCAATCGTTTGAATTAAAATGTGTCTAAAAACTTGGCAGGGTAAAAGCTGTGTCTAGGGCCGTGTTTATATAAACATGGTGTAAAACAACTCATGCCCTATTCATACAGTAAGAAAACAGTATTAATTTTATTGGTTGTTATATCGAAGATGTGCAAGGCACATTGAGATATGTAGAGCACTACATATGTATAGAACGAGGAGCACCTCGCCTATTACAAATTGCATATACCGAGGCGGTATAATAAACAGTGTAGAGCACTACACTAATAAACATCACAGAGCACTGTGTAATAGAAAATGAGGACCAGGGTTAAATTGTGTAGAGCGCTACACCCCTGGAAAACCCATCTCTGTCAAAGTTAGTTGTCTATGTAAAACAAAATGTGTGGAAAAAGATTCATGTACGACACTTTTTATTATCAAGCTTCTTCTAAAATAATAATACATATAACCAATTATTAACATAATAAAAATGTGGAGAGCGCTACACACATTTGGTTACCTTTGAGAGAAATGAAAATCAACAATTTCTCCAATGTCCGAACCATACACAAAGCACAAATTTTGCGATCAGTATGATGGCAACTGATTCTCGAAATCCCAACATTAGAAAAGATGTCACAGCAAAGCATTGGATGAAAATGTTGGTGGTAATTGGTAATTATCCCCCAAAAATGTAAAACTGGGGGAAATCATATGTATACATGGTCTAAATAGTGTAAATATATATACATATCTTTTAAGAAGAAGAGGAATGGCAAATTGACTGTCTCAGGGTGGCGACCGTTGCTGCTCTGAGGTTCTGGATCAACTTGTCTTGCCCTTGATCGGAAAGGTGACAACCGTCTGGACCGAATACTTTGTCTTTCGCCAATTGGGACCAGAATCCTTTGAGGCGCCAGAGGTATGTTCGTGTTTGATCCAATTGTCGGAGCTTCTCGTTTAGCAGGATGTTCGTTTGATCGACTCTGTCATTAAACCATTCAATATTCACTGGGTATCGTGTGGGAACTCTAGGCTCACAACGGTGATTGATGGAGACGACTATCACTTTCCGGACATGAAGACGATGAATCAAAGAGTCAACGAGTCTCACTATGCGATCTGACAAATTCCCGGGGGAAACACTTTGTCTGTAGAGATCGTTAGTGCCTACAAAGAGGAAAACGATGTCTGGCTCGAAGTCGTCAATAACATCGCAATTCTCAACGAGTCTTTCGATTGTAGCGCCAGGAAATCCAGAATACTGTACAAGAGGTGGGCCTTCTAGGTTCAGTGTGAAAGAATGACGACTACTGCGACGGATAAAGTCCCGAAGACGTTTCACAAACGAATGTCCGAATAACTGTATTTTCGTAGTGGGGGCCGCCATCTTTAATTCTTTGTTTACACGTGATAAAAACTAGAGTTAATTACCTCAAAATACGCTTAATTTAGGGTCGCCACCCCGATTGAACTATGCTTTATGATCAATATCCACTTGCTTGATCAGAATGTATAAAAATAAATCTTACATTTGACCGATTTTCTTTTAAATCGATGAAATAATTGACAGCAGTTGAATTGCGTTATTCTCTTCCAAAATATTAATAGCAGTGGCCGAGAAGCGATTTGATTGGCTTATGCCAAGTGTACTATATCTATTTTTGGTAACATAGGGTAATGCGCTAAATTTAGAATTTCTGTTTATTCCTCGGCTTCTCGGCGCAGAGAGGGTACATGCCGAACGGATCCATAAAAGATTTTATGTTTGCATAAAATGTCATTTATTTGATTTCCCATGATCATAATTGTGACGTCGGCAGCAGAAATCGGTCTTACGGCGAAAACGTCTATTCCGAGAAAACGTCGTTTAAAGTTTGCGCTTTATATTTTCGTGTTAAAATACAATTAATCATGTATCCTTTTCATTCAAACTTGCCAAACTTGGTCCCTGAAGTTTGAACAATATTTAACTGAAATAAAAATGCAGTCCGATCGAAAATACTCAATATATTCCACTTTTAAAAGACTTAGCCCCAACCTTTCGAGTGTTTCCTGTTTATAAATAGTGATGACCTACATATTTGTTTCTCGATGTAAATCGCCCTTTCTTCGCATTAGTTTCGAGGGAGCATCGATTCATTGACAGTGAAGGTAAGTGGAATGAATGATTTAGATTGGATTTGTATGGTTAACATTGCATTTGCTTTGGTAACTATTGATAAATCGGTGTTAAAACGGTGTTGATATTTCACGAAAATAACCCGGAAGTTGTCGGAAATCTGTCACTTTCGGTTGCTATCCTACTCAAGTTACTTGTTGGATGTGTTATATGAAGCTTAGTATTCGACATTCAAAACAATAACTCCAAACAATATCCAGTCTTCTACTAAAAAGAATAATTCATTATGTGATTTCGAAGAGAAACTGTAAAACTTGCACAGAAGATCGACCTCTTTGACTGTAAATATGAAAAGGACATAATGCTCGTCATGAACACTTTCGTCTGTATTCAGGAAAGATTCATTTAGCTAAACTTTTCCTCACCACATGTGAGAATAACCTTCACTTATACTATACTACTTGTAAAATTAAGCTTTCATTATCATGACAATTCCCTGTATAGCTCTTATTCAAAAGACAAAAGAAAGAAAACAGTGGACCACCCCACCAACCACAACCCCTTACACAAAAGAAAACTGTTACAGACTCTAAGCAAATCAGATTGATGTTTCCTTCAAAGTGTCTGAAAAATATAAACAAATATTATGCTTCATGCAGTCTTACATTAAGCATTACCTTTAGTATTATAAAGGGTGGTTTTCAAATGACACTCTCTCACACATTGAAACTAATAGTTTTAAAATGAAATGTCTTCTACCCCTGAAATGCCATCACAGATCTGTAAAATTACGTAAGACTAGATGATTGATACACCTCTCACCGCCTTCCATAACCAATCTGTTGATTTTAGCATATTTATGTTTTAGATGTAGTAAATCGTTTAAACGGTTTATTATCTAAACAATCATCTTAATTTGCATTGTCCATTGTAGAGTCAGTATTTTGAAAAACCATCATCACAAGGTTGTCATGTACATTTGAATGTGCAAGTCATGATGTGTATGTCTTATTTCCCTCATGTTGAATAATTAGGAGTTTGACATTTTTGTATTGAAAGAAATGCACAATCCTTATTTCTTATTCATCCTTGCACATATTTTAATGAAAACAAAGAAGAAATAAGAACTTTAAGACGGTAGAACATTGTTTATGTAGTGACAAGGAGTGTCTGATTCTCTATTTTTAAGTTGGTCATAAAACACAATGTGTCAGATGATTGCTCCATTATGTGCAGACTGCTTTTGGCTATTTTATGATTAACCAGGCTTACACATTAGTTTTTATGACAAAAGATTTTTTGTGAAACCAAAACAAATTGATTAAACTGTAGTGTTTAGCGGTAAGATTGAATACCTTTCTAAGAGACATACTTTAAGATTCTGCCTAAAAATAAGATGACGTATATTGTTATGATAAGTCCAAATGGCTTCAATGTTATCAATCAAAGATAAGTGTTTTATAAGTATTTTAAACTTTCTGATGAAATTTACTGTGGAAAAAGAAAAATTCTGTGTTCTAAAATTGCTCATACTTGGTCATACTGCACAATTATTTTTTCTATTTTACAGGATACTATATTTAGTACTTAGTTCATTTTACCAAGGTTGCATATGTTCAGATATTACAGCATTACATTCTTTTTACATTACAGGATGCTTTTCATCTGGAGGATGAAGGGGTCATTAGATACAAGGGTGTACAGTGAAACTAGAATAAACCATTACTTACAGAGAGCAAACACTGAATACAGTATGATGCACCACTGATCCACTACAATTTACATCAGAATTGGAAAAACACATCATTGTATGCATAGGTATATTGAATTCCATTTATGTTTTGCCAAAACTATTAGTATACACATATATTCTGATTCATATAACCTGCAAAACCATTCTGAAGAACATTCATAGTTATTAACTTTTTAATGGTAGACTTCATTTGTCCTGATTTACAAACAATTAAAGTTAAATCAGCTTCAAATCTTTACATAAAGCAGAACTGAAAGAGGATATGTATATAAACAAGTTTCAAAGGAACTGCAACTAAGAACTAATTTTGCATTTAGCTGGATTTGTTTGTTGATAGTGTTTGATAATCAAAGTCTAGCTCTTCACATTTTTATTTTCAAAATGACTTTCAAATAAAAGAAAACTTTATGTTCTCTACATATACAAAGTACCGGTTATGAAGTTGTGATAAAGTATTTTTGTGGCCATTTGGTTAAGGTGATTGAGCTGTTACCCGGGGGTTCCCAGCCTCAAGCCCCACCAGCACCACTGTTTTCTTGGTAGAATCTATTAGCAAGACACTAAAGACTCCTAACATAGTACTGGTCATGGGTAGCTATAATGTAACTAAAAAAGGCTGACATTGTATTCAATACTACCTATAAAGGAAAAGATATAATCCATATTTAAAGATTTTTTCATTTATTCTCTTTATAGATAAACAAGAAACATTTACGACATATGGAGGAACTGTCTCTGACCTTTGGAGTTGAGTGACATTCAGGGATGATGAAGAAAATGTAGAAAAGTATATTGAAGGGACTATAGGACTGCCATCAAAAAGTGTCCTTAACATATTACAGAAAGATCTGTGTTTATTTCTTCATAAAAATAATTGCAATATTTCTAAACTCTGAAGCATAAAGCTTGTGACACATACTGTTTACGGTGTTTGTAATTACAAATAAAAGCTGTCAACATATTAGATTATACTCTGAATAAATGGATATTGATATATATTCTTATTTAATTAATTTGTTGGTCTTGAAAAAATAAATGTATTTATATCAATCACATTCATTTTCCTTTTTCTTTTTCCCATTTGATGGATTTGCATCATCTTTAGGGCCACATGGAACCAGAGAATTGATTTTTTCCTCCTGGCATCATTGAGTACATATACTATAAGTTGGCATAAAGATATCAAAATGTGTTTTTCTTAGAAAAAGAAATAATAGCTTCCAAGGAATCTATCCCTTTACCAAACGGCATATTTTCGACTGTCCCAAATTGAAAGAGTTTGCAGATGACATTACGAAATGTGATGAAATTGAAATATAATCTGCTAGGGCAGTAAACATTGTGGTAAAAGGAGAAATTACTTGTTAAGAGCAATTTCTCCTTTTCCCACAATGTTTTCAAGAGTAGTCTGCAACAAATTGGTCAAATGTCATTATTGTTTGGTAAAGGGTTAAACGAAAGTATCATAGGTTAAAACGATTAAGCTGTTAGAGAGCCGTGATGTCAAGTCTAGTTTTTAGTCATCGAGTTAAGTTTTGAGTCTTCAGTCATTTTCCTATGGTTATAAATGTCCAAAGCTTAATAACTCCTTTTGATTTATTTCAAAAGCAGTCAATGGTCTTATACTTTCAAATTATGTGAGGCTAATAGTGCATTTTTTGTTTGGACGTTGTAAAAAATAACCCTATGTCAGTTATAAATCTGAAGAATACATCAGGTAAACAAACATTTCAGAATGACAGCATAGTATTTGTGTTAGTATTTCCAAATGTTGTGAAATGTCATTCTTTCGAAAATAAGGGTTGGAAATTTGAATTAAAAAGAATCAAAAAGAAAAAAGTTATTTAACTTTTAGACAAGGCAGTTCACCAAAAGAACCTGACGTTACGTAAAAAGCAACGACGTCAATTAAACAACATGACGTCACAATTAAACAGGAAGACTGCCGTTTCTAAAATAGCTGTAACTTTTTTAATATTGAGAATTTTCAATTGAAATTTTCAGATATCATTCTTCACATGTGACCTAGTCATAATATCTGAAAACCTCAAAAACTTAATTTTGGCTGATTTCTGCAGTCACTGACACATATATGTTTATCGCGAATATGGACACAAAAGAAAATTCTTATGTCGAAAGTGATTTTCTCTTAAACGTAATAAAAACCGGACATTGATAATATTTCCGCAGACTTTTTTATCGATGTCAAGGCATTTATTACCCCATACTTTGTAAAAAAAATTTAACGTTATTTTTTAATCAGATGTCCATCCTGAGTCTTGGACAAAGGGTGTTATAGTGCCCATACACAAAAAGGGAAGTAAGTTTGATCCTGGAAATTACAGGAGAAATACTGTCATAAGCACAATGGCAAAACAAGTGTCTCTTTGCTTGCGTAGTCGTTTAAATATTGTTTTAAACTGTTAAAGTGGAACTAAATATATAAATAAAATAGAAAAAAATATTATTATCAACCCTCTATGTATTTTAAATTGTCATGTTTTCATGAATTTTGTAGGGTGTTTCATATTGTATTCGTATAGGCCATAGGCACATAAAGTGCCGACATGCCTTATAAAGAAATTTGAGTTTGAGTTTAATGTCAAACAAAAACTATAGCGATTGTCCTTAACACATATTTTATCTCATAGACCTATAGATTATATCTTCACTATTTTCCTAAGAGGCCGTTTCACATTCAGAGAGTTTCTGACCATTTGTCAGTATGGCGATCCAATGAAAACGCTCAAATTTGGTTTGTTGATAATAGTGATAATAGGAGATTTTTGCAAACAACGAAAGTTATTTGACATAGCTTTGACAACCTTATTCCTACAATATACTTAAGGTTTCTGTGCGTCATAGGATTATTTTTTGAAACTTTCGAAAGTAAAGGAAAAGAGATTAATTCAACATTGCAGCAGAGAAACCAATATCATATAAGATGAATTCCGACATTTTTTATTTTATAAAAATCCGAGGGGAATCCGACAAAATCTAAATATAGCGTCAAGCTATGAACAACCGGTCATGTGACGCTCACGTGATACTAAGACTATAGGCTGAAAACAAAAATGGACGCTGACGCTAGTATCTTCTTAGTTAGGTGTACATCGTCACGTGACAGGCACTTGACAGCCCATGTGACGTAAATAATTACCATATAGCTGTAGTAACATATAAAAGTCGAGGCCGTGGGGGATTTCCCTCAAAATCTTCATTTATACCGCGACTTCGGCGATTTTTTAAATGAATATTTGTTAGAAGCATAGCTGAATACCATATGCAAATTATACGTTTTACCTATATTTATATAGTGTTTGACGTCCAGGTTCTTTAAGGACTCAAACACAAAGAGAATGAAATGTTAATTCGGCTTACTTTTGAGTCCATTGATTTAAAGCTTAACGAATGATTATACTAAGTCATTTACAATTGAAGATGGCATACGCGCCAAAGGATTAAGGACATGTTCTACAGTTTTATAAGAAATTAATCCTTCCATAGAATTTTCTAAACATTTGAACTGTTGTTTAAAATTCTATTGTGAATTCAAAAATGAAAAGAAAAATGCAGGTCGACGAGTTAGAATGTCCGTAAAATGACAGTTTCCATGGTAACCGTTTGGGGCAAAACTGTCAAAATGACCGTACCATCTTCAAAGGTAATGAAATGATTTCTGGAAGGTTTATTTACACAAAAAGCATGAATTCATATATGCAATACTTTATTATTCAATGTTTTTTTTTCAAATCGTTACAATCTGAACATTTTTTGTTATCCAAATCAGTTTTTCAATGTTTTGTATTCGACAAAAAACAATGAAAATAATTATATATATTACAAATAAATGAAGATATCTTAAAATGCCTTTAATATAGGTTTCCTTTTTTTCAGTATGTGAAGTAAAATTTAATCTTGAAATACAAAATGCAAAAATAAGTATATGTTGACGAGGTATTTTTTGTGTAGAATGACAGTTTCCATGGTAACCGTATTTGAAAAACATTTATAATAACGATTAAAATAACTTTAAACTTGAAAAGTATAAGCTGGGGGCATAATATGCATGCGAAATATATACAAATGTCAATTTCCTTTTAAAGTTATATGGATAATATGATTATTCTTTGAAAAAAATTGCATACAGTAAATTTCATCCGAATGAAAAAGTGTATCCGGCTACAAAGCAAGTACGTCTTCGGTAACATATTATTATCTCCCTTAGATGCGCAGATGAAGTGCGCAGATAAAGCTACCGAGAACGTCCTCAAACGCTTGCTAATACTGTTCAGGTAGGAATTGGACATATTAGGATTAAAAGTTTTTAATGCGATCATGAATTACAGCCGTCAAACAAATTAAATACATCGGTATTTTTTGTATAATGTCCAAGACAAATTGTTAAAGAGAATCGACCATAGTATACGATCTCCTTATCACCACCATAACTTTTTTATGTCATACAGATCTTATTAAAGTGACCTTTGAAGTAGAAAACATTCTGCTATATTGGCTTACCACCAAATAACTGAACTTCATTGTGAAACTTTTGTATTGGTGAAACCCCAATTGAAATTAAAATGAGGCGATACAACCTTACAAAATCCAATCAACACTTCCCGTGTATGTATATATCCGTACAGAATAAATTAAATGTCCTTGCCTTTTATATATGTTGAATTATGTCGTCAAAAGTCTACCTATATATAATTAAACGAATACGTATTTAACGAATCCGAATTGAACTCTTTCAAAACACCATCTGTATGTTATCAAAGTTGTTTATATAGTGTTTCACAATGGAAATACGTGTATTGCTATTCGTTCTCTACATCTACATTTGTCTTTTAAGTTTGAAGGATCCAAAGTCTTCTGGAAAGCGTTATGCTTTGTATGCTGTCTAACCTACAACCAGCCTGTCCTTCTTTCAGACCTTTTTTATGTGAAGGGATGCGATTTCAGGGAGTATCTAAACATTTTTAGTCATTCGGGCAACACTAACAGAAAACGCATAATCTCGTACTTTTTCGCAAAGAAGCGACTCTAAAACCTCTGCTCAAAAGTCGCCTATTCATCAAAAAGACACTTTTGATTTTATTAACCCTTAAAGTGATTGAACCGACTTAATGATTATGCAAACAGGTTCGATCCAGGCCAACCAACAAGTAAATTGGCGGCTGACCTATGATCTAATCTGTTTGCTACTTTGAGTATCTTTTTCCAACAATACAAATCAGTTAAAGACTTTGGAAAGCAGACGAAACATAGATCTATCTTTAGAAAATTACCCATTATTCTAAGGATTAAGTCGTAACCCTTTACCAAACGCCAAATTTCCAACTTTCCCAAATTGAAAGAGTTTGCAGACGACATTTCAAAATGTGATAAAATTTGGAAAAATAACCTTCTGAAAGGGCAGAAAAATTTGTATGAAAAGGAAGAATTGCTCGTTAAGAGCAATTTCTCCTTTTCCAACAACGTTTTAAAGAGTCGTCTACAACCAACTGGTCAAATGTCGTTATTGTATGGTTATGGGTTAAACGGTTGCTTCTATCTTGTAGCTGTAGCAGACATTTTATGGGGTGAAACGTGGCCAAGTCTTTTTAAAAAGTACTAAAATTGAATTTCTCGGTTCCCCATACGTGTGCATTTAAATGCCGACAAAGTGTTATTAATACTGTTTTATTTGCCACGTCCAGGGGTAATGGAGGTCGTGGCTATCCCTTATTATACTTTACAATTATGCTAGAAGGTCATACAATTATATCAAACTACATCAATCATTTGTAAAACATTTCGAAACATACAAAGTATAGATATATGAGACAAGAAAAGTTATTTTCAAACAGATATAGAAACGAAACGAATTAAAGAAATGATTAAGTAGATAAGCAAAGACAAAATCTAAACGAAGCCCCATTCGATATAATGGTAGTACAAAGTTCTATGTAATCGTAAATCCCTTTCACCACCGTAGTCGACATTTATTGACAGCTTGATCAACCGCCGAGTAACACCACCATTTGTCGACTTAAGTCTTCTACGGCGGTTAACCGAAGTTATCGACAAAAGTCGACTACGGCGGCCAATCATCTCAAAAAACCCAACACAAACAAAATAAGCAATTTTAGTGTACATTCTACTGAAATAAACTTGTTGCTATTAATCTGGCAGCGAAAGGGTTGATGTTATGGTATTTGGTATGCGATTTTCTGGTTGGATTTATGGAAAAATGGCGAGTTTGTTCTACGGTCACCTTGTCAAAATAGGATTTCGAATGTCTTTAAATGCTTAAATTGAAATTGAATATATTTAAGGCCATATTTGGTTTTTCATTAGAGGTGGTATCCCGCGAAATGACGATGTTTTAGCCTGATATGACATCGACAAACTACTATTGTGAGCCGGTTCTATAAAAAAGTCATTTGCGGCTTGTCTCATATGGGCATTTTAATCTTTTTTGAAATAGAACGTGGTCTATGATTAATACGCCAGAATTTATACTAAGATTCAGAAACAAATATTATTGATAAACTTCTCATCTCCTTTTATAACCATGTATTCGAGATATGGCACATCTATGTTGTAGTTTTATATAATTGTTTAACGGTTTATTTGCTAACACTGATCTTTTACTCCCGCCCTTTGGGGTAGTTGAAATTAACTAACTTACTGTATTTCATTGCATGATTAACATAACATGTTATATAGCAAATGCAAGAGTGTACATGACAAAAATAAACATGGATCAACAGAAGAGCTCATTATGTTATAAAGCTGAACCAATTATACATAAATTAAGTACAATAGAGTTTCATTCCTAAAAATACATGCCTAATAAACAGATACATGACTAAGTTTTTCATAGTTTTACTAGATGCAGAAGAAATAATATTTGTAAATTTGTAAATACTTGGCCATGTATTTTAATACTTTTAAATATATTTTGTTCTTAGAGAAGTATACCTTGGGCAAATAAATAAGAAATGATATTCGTTTTCTACTTGTCCAATATTGTATTGTTTACAAAATCTTTCCTTTCGTTAGATATTATTCTGTTGTCATCCTTGTTCAATCTCGAGTTCATGTTAGGATGCTCGAAATTGTGTCAATGT
Source organism: Cerastoderma edule (assembly GCA_947846245.1). Taxonomy (NCBI): domain Eukaryota; kingdom Metazoa; phylum Mollusca; class Bivalvia; order Cardiida; family Cardiidae; genus Cerastoderma; species Cerastoderma edule. The sequence goes on along the minus strand of OX401416.1, from coordinate 7,484,825 downwards.
GTTTCTGAATTTGATTTGTTTTATAGTATCAAGAAATCGTTCGAAGTTAAAAAATAATCGAAACAGAATAGTACGTTTCTAGACGGTTTGAATTGATTATTGCTGAGTTCCAGCTTTGATAAAAGAAATGTCTAACACTCACTATTTAATTTGGTTAAAATATATTGTGCAGACGACTGAATTTCCCATACGTAAGAAAAACCGAGTGTATTCAAAGTTGATTTAATAATATAGGCCAAATTATCACCACTGTATGTTATACCATGTTCTGCATATGTCTTGAGCATTTTATAGGTCTTACAATATACAATATACAATTTTATTTCTTACTTGGCCTCCGGCCCACAATACATATACATATTACAAAATACAAATCGAAATCAGATATGTCCTACACTATCATCAATATATTATTTGCTGTTATGTTTTAAGGATAAAAGGAAATCAAGTAGAAATGTGCTCTGGTAATTTTGATACAAAGAAAGCTAGGTTTTTCAATGTTACAAAGTATTGAATCCCTGTTAAGAGAAGTTAGTTTTAACCAATACTTTATCATTAAAAGTTTTCTATGAGTATGCATTGGTATACGACCTAATTTACCATAAAGGACATTCAAATTTGTATGGCTTTTAACACAAAGTATCTTTCTACAAAGCTTCGAGAAGATTGATTCAACGTTATGACACGCATAGTGTCCCCAAACCTCAGCGGAATAATTAAGCGTAGGAAGAGCAAGATAATCAGATACTAGTAGATCAACCTTTTGTGAGATTGGAAGAGCTAGTTGATTGTATATAGTGAATAAATTGTGTAACGAATACGAAGCATGCTGTACTATGCGTTTTTGTGTTCTATTCCAGTGTCCATGTTTAAAGAGATGCATACCTAGATATTTAAAGTCATACTTGGACTCATTTACACTTAAATCATTAAATTTCTGGACCAATTGAAAATGAACTTAAAAGTACTTTCAATTACTTTTACAGAGGAATTGAGACTGTAACACGTTCACATGATGCTTCTAAAAGAGTGAATACTATAAGGTTTGTCTACAATATGCGATAAAACAAGGTCAGCCGAGAAAAGTTTGGAACGATTAAAACCAAAGACATTCTCCATTAAGAATGTTCATGTTGCTAATATTGGATAAATGACAATATTTTTATGTATTTCACATGATTTTTCTAGCCAGGTGATCGCCACTCATTAATCTGAGCGCTCCTTGCTCCTTGAGATGTTACTCGAATGTGAACATTGAAGTTAAAATGGTGGGCACCAAATTTGTGAAAATAGCACTTTGAAAAATAGATCATAAATAGTGAAGGTGTTAATATGTCGTGATCCTGTGGTCTTTTCGTTATGTTTCAACATATTCTATCATAATGTATAACTCATATTACCCAGTTTTGCAGTTTTTCTGAGCGGTAGTTTGATTCTAACGAAAGACTGCGTTTAAATCAGCTAGCCATTAGTATACCTACAGCTGTACAAGGAATTCCGTGCAGTTACGTCAAACAACTGTCAAAAGATTTCAAATAAAATTCAATATGTCTGCTCTCTGACAGCATCCATGTAACCTATTGCAACACCCATAAGGCTTTATGACAACAACAACAACAACAAACATATCTACCAAAAGACATGTTTTCGAAGATGATCCATGGAAAACTTACAATACTCAATCATCGGTCAATGTGGAAAGGTAATTACTAATAAAATTGTATGTTTAGACATTCAAGACAAAGTCGAATTAACCCTGACTTGTGTCCATCATGATTTATCATTACGATAAGGACTAGCAATGGACTTATTTTAAATGAAATCGAGGTCGAGCTGTCAGAGAGTATGGGCCATTACACTATTACACCGTCATTTTAATCACGTGGACAACACTGGTGCAGTGGTTTGGTTAGTTTGATCGGTTGACAGCTGAAGCCAATAGTATCTGGGTCGATTTACATTAGCGAGAAGTATAAATACAGGGATTATCCCTCAAGTCGGTGTAAGCACATGTATCCAGGAATCAGAATTAACAGTGATGAATCTAAATTGTACCAACTTTTTTCATAACCGATCTAAATATACAAGTTGAAAGTCACTTACGCATAGTATAATAGGCGGGGTGATCGCGTGATCAATGTTTACGATATAAAACAGATTTGTAAATGGCGGCGCCGATGAATGAGCAGTCATTTATGCATTTTTTCATCAGATTGCTTTTGATTTCAACTACTTTATATCCGCCATTTACCTACGAGTATTTTGCACAATCACCGGTGAATGTTGTTTTCATTATGGCCGTGGTATTAGCTCCAAGACCCTGCAGTGAATTTTGAGTTGAAGGATGCTAATGACCTAAAACATCACCCATCGTCTCTGATTTCTCTACCGAATGATAGACGTAACGCCGTTATAAACTATGACTTATCATATACCACCAGAACCGGAAAGTTGATAATCGGAACATAGCGAATATGAAATAGTAGAAAACAAAAGTAATCTGCTGAGAAACGCAAATGTACCTGCGGCGCAGTCATCGTGTTCGGAGAGATTTCGTAAACATTTGTCATGTGATCACCCCGCCTGTATAAGATGAGCATATATCAAGGACCAAGTTAAATCCTCACCAGCAGCTCTGGATTCTTTTGGGAGTGTCCTTTTGATTTACGCTGCAGAGCCATGATTAGGCGTAGGAATCCATATTATGGCCAGCTGTTGATGTGTTTGAATAAGGTATCCATCAAAAGCACACAGATTTAACTAAAGGTCATCCCATCTTTTTCCTAAACGGCGACAATTGAACGCCGTTTGAGCTCACTTAGGTAGTTTCAGTGTAAACCAGTGCGGTCAAAACACTTTAATGCTTCGGACTGAAAGCCCCCTACTCAGGGGATAGAAACCATAACAGTTGTGGTCACAGCAGCCATTGATGGGTCTGTAACGTGTCCTATACAGTCATTAAGTGATACACGGAACGAAATAGAGATAGAGCAATACATTTAATATTTCTGATTTGTACCATTTACATTTATATCTATATATCTATTTAAGAATCAATAAACTCTAATACATATACACTCAAATACCTTATACAGTGATAAAATGAAACTGGAAAACAATCATAGATAGTGTAATGCATTTAACGCTTCTGAAAACATCTTTTACAAGCCATTGTTATGTTCATGAATTTATACTTGTTGAACAATTGGTAAGCACAAAGATAATCAGGGTTTAACTTTCCATGCGCATATGATGCTGACTAACGGTTAGTGGGTGTGTTATACTCAAGAATCGAAATATGAACGAAAGCCGGTCATATCCATGTAAAACAAAGACTTGAAAAACTACCGGAATGTTATGAAACGTGCAAGATTACAAACACATTAGCTATTTAAAATGACGGTTGGTAATCATCAAAGATTACATATAAACATATGGCATGATAAAGCAAGGTTTCAAGTGGAATATTGCGAGCCATTTAAAGATCAAAACACAACTGCATCATAATTACCTTTAGAAATGGATTCGTTGCAGACAACCTGTTTACAATTCTATGTCTAGATAAGCAATGAAACCACTGGTAAATAAAATTCATTCTGATCGTTTTATCTCAACGCCATGGTAACGTATAACTCATATCATTCCATTTTTATGGACAAGTTTAAAAAGCAATATTTTCTTTTCTCCCTTATGACAGTTACTGACAAGTAAATTATTATTGTCTTGAGAAACAGCTATGTTGTACGGGAACTTCATGTTTTCCAGATGATGACAGCTTAGGACGTTTCCGTCAGCAGATATCTCGACTACAGCATTGGTTTCACTGCTGCAAACATAGAAGTTTCCACGTGGAACATTCGAAACAGTAACACCTCTCGGTTCCTTTATCAATTTTGGCTCTTTAACGGTAAATGTCGTTTTTGTCTGCACGTTATGTATACAGATTTCGTCTTGAAAACGAAACGTTGTGACCAGAACATCTTGTAATCTCGAATAGGTGCATTGTTTATCGTCGATATTGTATATCCTGGCTGGAAACTCTGTGGCAAACAATGCTACCTTCCCCTGTCTAGATACTATGGAGACTGGTACATGCTGGTCATAAGTACCCACAACAAAGTGTTCCAGATCCTTTTCTGATATACTATTTACAAGAATTGGGGATTCGATATTTTGGTAAAGGTTCAAATTATGTGTTCCATCAAGGAAGAATATCGATATTCTTTTGTTCTCTGATGTTAATATAATCTCATTGGAAGACGAAACTGTAATACTGTAAGGTCTATATGACAATTGAATGGTATTCAACCGTTTGAGATCCCCATTCATGACCCACAATTCCTTGTTCTTATTATCAACTGCGACAATCCTCCCATTTGATGCAAATTCAAGACCAGTGATTAACGGTTCTGAATGCCCATCCGTCTGTTTTAACTCCACCGAACTAATCAAATTATACTGTTCGGTGATGCTGTAACCTCCCAACTTTGTCCTCGATGTTATGTCGACAAATCCTATTTCTCTATCAGGCTCACATATGGACTTGACGGCATCGCTGACCTCCAAACACATTTTTACCCCCTTGATACTGGAGGTTGCGGTTTCATTTGTCTTTTGGTACATGTAACATTGATGTTTCATTTTTTCTGTGACGGCGAACCGGACATCTGTCGGCGTTTTCTCGGTGACGCTGTTTACCATGGCTAGCGACGCTTTGACGGCGGCTTTTAGGCCGGAAATCTGACGTCGCAGGACTTTGTGCTGGTCCAAGATCGATTGTTTTGTAGAAAGAGTCTTATCGCTGACATCATTTTCAAATTCAGCAAGTTTTCTCAGTAAACTTTCTCTTGTAAATGCCAGTTCCTTTTTAATTGTTGATATATCTCCGTCGATGGTAGTCTCGATTTCAGCCATCTTGTCAAATAAAACGTCAGCTGTCTTGTCTATAGATGTCAGTATTTGACCGATATCCACGCCTGCCTTTTCGCTCGATATTGTCTGTATTTCTACTGTTACACACTGTTTATGGGGGATTATGACGCATGTAGAACAACAGAGCCGATTATCTGTTCTACAGTAGAATTCTATTGGTTTACCATGCTCGCTGCATGACAACAAGTGAGAATAATCGACGGGTTCGGTTGATGTTAGTCTGTTTTTAAGTCCTATCAATGTATGGTTGGCCATGAATCCAAACTGCCTGTGTACTTCAGCACATATTTCGCATTGGTATTCATTGCAGGTGGGACAGAGCACGACGGCTTCTCGTTTCTCCCCTTTTTTCTCACATGGCTTACAACTCATCCTTGGTGCTGCATAGGAACTTGTGTCCTCGTATATCTCCTGAAGCACAGGAACTAAAGCGTAATTGGCAGGTAATGTGCTCGCCCACTGCTCTGAAGCTATCCTCTTCGCCGTCATAACTGTAACATCCTCACATATTGGACATTCGATACCCTCCTTCGTTTGGTCTTGCACGTTTGAATTCATAACATGTGCGTGTATGCAGTCATAACAAAATGTATGAAGGCAGGATAATGCACGGGGATCGGTGTAAACTTCCAAGCAGATAGGACAATTCATGCCGGCACTATTAAGCTTTAAATCCGTATGTTCAGCCTGATTCGCCATTTCAAACGCTAGTGAGATAAGGCCATATGTTCAAAGTTTAAAGAAAATTTGTACATGCTTGGTCATATGATGGCCTATATACTTTGTTATCATATTTGCTTAATTTGAGGCCTGTATAAGAGAAAATGTTCAACATACTTCCTTTGAAATATTTCATTTTTCCATACATGGAAGTTTATAAATTGTAACATTCTTGTCCCCACTGAACGTACAGGGACCGGCTTAATCTGGTCGAGACGTCGAACTTGTTATAGCGTTCAGAAATAACTAATAAAGGCAATTGAATCTTTACAGTCTTCAACGTAAGACCCCCAAATGTATCCGTGGCCGGTCATAAAGCTAGCGGACGCAAACGCGTTTCAGGTAGAAAAGAATCTTTATAATCCTTTCGGCCCATTTACAAGTTCTGTCGATTGGGATGAAAAAGATTGTAAACGGGTTTTGATTTTGGGATAAAACCTTCTTTCACTACACATACCATGGTATTAGATAAAGACATGCAGGAAAGTTGGGAGAGTTCACATCGGATGTGCAACTCTGTGCGTTATCGCTAGTTAATATCAGCTGTATATCAGTTAATAGACATAGAGTTGATATTGAAAGAATCAGCTTTTGTCGGGATGTTGTAGCTCAAGATCACCCTGCACATCTTCACTGTCTAATCTTTGAGCTCCAGTCTACCATACACTTCGATGTCTGATCAGCAGATAGTATAGATCGAGGAGAAAAACATAACATAGAATTACGTTTAAACACATTTTATTCTGATCATAATTGTACATTATACAGGTGCTGAGAAATTCGTTAAACCTTTGGTGCATAAGTAACATTTGCACATGGTTTAGTCCACTAGAAAAGTAGTTCTAATAAATAATAAGTTTTCTTGCATTAATTGGCTGTTGACATGGTTTCATACTTTCCAAAATGTCCTTTTCAATTTGACTGTATGCTGCAATGGGTGAATATACTTATTAATACACATGTCATTGATCTTAGGTTAAAGACATGTTCTACAGTTTTATTTGGAAAAAAATCCTTTAATAGAATTTTCTAAGACTTTGATACTATGTCATTTAAAAGTTTATTTTGAATTTATGAATAAAAATGAAAAGCAGGTCGACGAATTAGTTATTTGTAAAATGCAAGTTTCCATGGTAACCGTTTGGGGCAAAAATGTAAAAATGACCATACTATCTTCAAAGGTAATAAAATCATTTCTTGAGGTTTATGAATACAAAAAACATGAATTCATGCATTGAATACTTTACCATTCAATGCTATTTCAAATTATAACAATCTAAACATTTTTTGTAATCCAAATCAGCTTTTCATATTTTTTTATTTGGCAAAAAACAATGAAATTTGATATGTATATGACAACAAAATGAAAATATTTAAGAATTCCTTTCATAGAATTCTTTTATTTTATCTTGAAATACAAAATGAAAATATAAATATTCGTTGACTTGTTAGTTTTTCTGTAAAATAAAATTTTCTATGGAAACCGTATTTAAAAATCATTTATAAAAATACCTAACATAACTTTAAACTTGAAGAATGGAAGCTGGCGGCTTAATATGCATGAGAAATATAAAAGAACTTTGATAAGCTTTTATAGTTTAATAGTTTTATGGATGATATGATAACCCTTTGAAAAGAATTGCATACAGTAAATATCATCCGAATAAACCCTTTATCCGGATACTAAAAACTGAAATCAGCTCCCGTATCGGATAAGTAACAGGTGTGATGTCAAAACTTGCTAGCAGAGTATGGGATAACAGAAATCTCACCACAGATACCAAGCTCAGAGTTTACTATGCTTGTGTGATACGCACCCTTCCACATAGCAGCGAGGATTGGACAATGTACACAAGACAAGAAGCCAGACTCAACGCATACCACATGCGATGTCTTCGCCGGATCTTGGGCATAACCTGGAGGGACAAGATAACAAACGCAGAAGTTCTCTCCAAGGCCAGAACGACCTCAATATTTGCCATGTTTAGCCAGAGACGCCTGCGATGGCTAGGTCACGTAAGCCGGATGGACAGCAGTCGACTTCTCAAGAACCTCCTGTATGGCCAACTAGAGAAGAGCACTCGTCCAGCAGGCCGCCCTGTCTGAGGTACTCTGACGTCTGCAAAAGGGACCTCAAATCCACTTATATAGATGTTGCATCATGGGAGGAAAAATCCCGAGATCGCGCAACCTGAAGGCGTGAAGTCAACACAGGCATCAACAGAGCAGAGGCTGACAGATACGAGAGAATAAGACAACAAAGACTAAGGAGCAAGGCATCAACCGGTTCAACAGACAGCTCGGTCTTCGTCTGAGACAGCTGCACCAGGGACTGCCACTCGAGGATTGGTCTCTACAGTCACCGCAGACGCTGCTCAAGCGTGAACTCACCTCAGCGCAACCCATCATTTTTTTAGACGGACGGAGGCCGACGACTATGGAATATTGAAAATGTATAATACATATGTGTATAACTATTATCTTTTGTATGCATGGCTGAAACCATGTAAAGAATAAAAATTATGTCATGAATATGATACTGAAAACACAATTACTTGGCAAGACCAAATGATTAAACTTTAAAAGATTGATAGGAAATTTGTTGAAACTAAGAAAATTAGACCTAACTCACAACATGGTTAGAGAAAAACATTTCCTACAAGTCCTGAATTCCAATTGTTTTTCAATGGCATTAATAAATCTAAATCAACAATATAAAAATGGCACTCTAATCTAGCATTATACTAGAAATTAAATGAAAAGTATCATAATATTTTATCACCAAATAAGAAAATGCGTTGAGGATTTATTGATGATCAAAACAAAAGAAAATTAATATCTATGTAAAAGACAATGCTACTTTTATGTAATATTTACAAATAAATACAATAAAGATGGTATTTGATTAGACAAAAACACATTTGATTGAAGTCATGTTTGCTATCCCTTTGATGCACAAACCTGCATTTTCTGCATAATTGACTTCTATGTTAACCCTTTGGAAATTGCTGCATGAACATGTCACAAGCATTAAAGGTGTTGCTGGATTAAAAAGTCAAAAAAGAAACCAATTCGTAGACACATCGAGTTTTTATAAGTTTTTTTAGCATTACAAAACATTGACCAACAGTCGACAGCCTGACACTCGATAGGACGACAAACTATTTGAGGGCTGGTTTTATGCTGTTTACACACCTACGCATTTTCACTATATTTTGCGAAGGGTTGATAAACCACAACACTTGTGAAACATCGTACCACGTTTTACTTAAATGTAATTGTTTCTAATTGTTATATCATTGCATAGCTAAACTATTCATATTCAGCTGCAAACTTGGTCGCGACATTAGGCTATTGTGGATTGGGTCTATATGAGTCCAATGAGAGCTAACTCATATAGGCTTGCTCAGAGATACAACTCATATGAGACCCATATAGGCTCGCGTGTTGGGTGGGTCGTGGCCTGTCTTTTCGATATAAAGCGAACAGTTTCGGCACCGACCAGAGTAAAACAATCGATGAAGGCAAGAGTTTTGAAATGGTGGATTATTGGTATTCTTCCTTACCAAAGCGTTTTGACCAAATCTTTTTCAGTTGCACATGTCTCCAATACATTCGATATGCATCATTCCGAACTTATTCAATGTAAAATTGCTCCGAATTCATACAATATGCAGTAACTGCCATGCCATAGAAATTGATGTTTATGTGAAGTAAACAAGATGAAGTAAACAAGATAACACCAAAAGTGTACTCATATCATCTCACGTTACAGCTACACGAATGGTAAACGTGACATGTATTTAGATAATAAAATGGAATGCTCCGATCCTTTCAAAAAGGAATGTTAGTACATGGGTTTGCATGGGCGTGTGTTAGGGTGAGCGGGAGACAGCACGAAAATACATCAGTCTTTAAAAAAAACACACAAAAAACGGCATAACATAACGGGTACCTTGATCAAAATTATCAGCGCTCAAATATCTTTGTTAAAGGCGCTTGTTCATAGAAGAGAAAGTTGACAGTCACAATAAAAGGTCGCTAAAAAACCTAACCCGGCTAACAGCAGGTCCGCTGTATGGTATCTGTTTTTCGTGTTTCTCACCACTTTTTGGTTAAATGCACATAAAAGGAGATTAATGCTATATCAAACTACTCTATTTGGTAAACTTTTGGTCAGATTAAGTTAGTTATCACCAAAATACCCCATCAGCAAATCTTGAACGTGAAAGTCTACCAGAAATAACCCAGATTAGCAAGTTTAATAGTTCAAATTGCCACATTTTTCACCTCTGACATTGACAGTTGATACATAAGTATTTGAATCGACCAATCAGAATTCTTTATTTTGAATATGTAAACAAACAGGTTGTTGATAAACATGATTGGATTGGAGACAACTATATTTCATGCACAAAATAAGTTGTGTTAAAGGAATCTTTTTAATTGGGTCTAAATGCATTTGTAAATTAATTCTCATTACTTTTATGAACATAATAAAAGAACTCCATATATTCTTTCAGTAATTTATTTGTACTTATCTCCTTTTATGTGCCTTTAAAATCCTACAGAAAACTATCAATAGTTTTGAAAGTACTTTTGAGAGAACATAAGTAATAATGTTGGCTGCAGTGACTATTGAGATGTTACAAAACATTCAAACCATCTTTACTTTGTATATCCATACAATTTCGCGTATACATTGTTTATATACCCTCTGATGTTTGTATCTACGATTTGGAAAATAATTGACTGGTGATGCAGATGGTTGAAGAGGCGGGATCACTGCAATATAACTGAACATTTGGTGACAGGGGATGTATGAACATAATATTTTTCTACAATTAAAGGAAGTGCTCTACATAAGCTACATTCCAGATCGCCGTGTAATGTTCGATAAAAAAAAACGCCTGAAAACGCATAGCTGCTGGTATCTCGATTGATTAGATTACGCGTTCTTACATATTATAAGTCATTTGCTGATAACGTCTCATCAATTTGTTGATTATTATATTACGCTTCCTCTAGCAAACCTACATTTTGATACACAGAACTTAATTTTACCAAAGGATAGCCCCTGAGGAAAATGATATCCAGTGCTGTTGGATAGGTGTGGATAGGATGTCCATCGTGTTCTATGATCTATTTTAACATTGATTCTTTATTTATCTAAATTGTAACAACTTGTTTCATTATCGATGTAAATATAGTAAAGCAATTTTAAAGGTTAAACGCCTATGATGACCTGACCTGAGCATATACTAAGGTCCGAGTTCAATCCTAACAAGATGCACTGGTATTTTCGTGAGAGTGCCTTTGACAAACAATTACGAGTCATGTCTTGTAAACTCCCGTAAAGCTCTAGAATTACTGAAATAATGTTGACACGGTGTTCAACCCCATAAACAATGTTTCAAGCATAACATCTTTGACACAGGTCTTTTAGGTTTCTTCGGCGTAGATCAGTTCTATTAAGATGCTTGACGATCGATCCGGGCTGGCAAATCTTGTCTCAGGGAATGTAAACCTGAACAGTTATGGTTAAAACAGTCTTTGTTGGGACCATAACGTGTCGTATACAGTCATTAACCGATAGCGCCAAGACATCAGAGATGGAGTATTGCATTTAATGCTTCTGATTGATATTATTTACAAACCAGTGGTAATTGATGAATACAGTGTATGTCTAGTTTAGAATTGGTAAGTACTTATACACGTAGTGACCCCCAAACCACGCGGTGCAATTGTAATTACTTCGCAGACATTTCTGTGACCAGAGATATATACCTCGTATTAAAGAGTATCGTTGCAAATTCTGTTTTATTTGTCTCGGCTAATAACACGTCTACTGTGAGCCTCAGGGTACACAATTTCAATGTATATTATTATCTCAAACATCATTTTAAATCGGAATTATTCGTTGATAACTCACACTTGACAGTGAAGTTTTAACTTGTGATATGTTTACCAGTTTCTTTTAAGACATACTGGCGCTTATATACACTAAAATTGCAATAATTGACATTTAACTAAAGATTAAGTTAAATTCACATTTACAGAGGAACTGAGACGTTTACATGCGTCTAGTGATGCGTTTAAAAGATTGAATATGATAAGGTGTGTTTTCAATTAGCAATAAAACAAGCCTATAAATGTCGGGTACCAAAGCAATCTGAGAAATTTCCATTAAAGCATGCTAGCGCTTAGAAAAACGGCAAAACTTGGTAATATGAGTTATAAATTATGATAGAAAATGTTAAAACATAGCGAAAAACCACAGGAGCATGACAATATAACGCCTGTACTTTTCACTATCTATTTTTCATAATATGCATAATCCTTTAGTATTTGTGTTAGTTTTGACTCCATGGTTAGGTGATCATATAAACAAACGATTGCAAGTCTTTCCGAAACGGCATCTCAAAAATGCAGAATTGCTATCCATACTCAACTAAAGCTCCAAGACGCATTTGTACCAAACATAGTCCAGATGCAAATGTGTATAAAGTAATTGAGATCTTTAATATGAACTTAGTCAATGTAAAATTGCTCCTATATTATACAACGTGCAGTTACTATGTTAAACATATCGTTACTCTCGTAAAGCAGACAAGATAATAAGATACATGTACTAAACCCACCCCATGTTACAGTTACATGAGTGGTATACGTGAAATTCTTGTAGATAATAAAATAAACTTATCTAACACTTTAGTCAACCCTTTCCCAAATGTTACATTTTCGACTGTCTCAAATTGGAAGAGTTTGCAGATGACATTTAAGAATTTGTTAAAATTGCAAAATAATCTTCTGATAGGGCAGAAAACATTGTGGGAAAAGGACATATTGCTCGTAACGAGCAATTTCTCATCTTCCCACAATGTTTTCCAGAGTTGTATGCAACAAAGTGGTTAAATGTCGTTTTGGGTTGGTAATATGTTAAAAAAAGGTGCGTTCGTGTGTGGGTTGATGTGCGTGGGCGAGGGTGGAACGTGGAGACAGCCCGGGAATATAATTTTCAAAAAAGGTTAAAAACAGAAAAGAATCGGCATAACATATCGGGTACCTTGATTCAAATTAACAGCGTTCATATCTGTTTGTTAAAGGTGCTTGTTCATGGAAGAAACGGTTTGGCAGTCACAATAAAAAGTCGCTGAAAGAATACTGTTTTTGTATTGTTGTTTGAAATACAATTAAGAGCATGCTGGTTTTCTCAGCTACTGTCGCCCTGATCTTTGGGTTTTATTCAGTATCAAAATACCTTTAAACGCAAAAGCGTTGGTATCTTGGCTCACGTTCTTGAAAACTACTATTGTAATACGCGGGCGCTTGGAGACGCGAACGTGACGCAACGATAGTCAGTTATTTTATTGATATAACCTTTTAACCCTTGACCAAACGCCAAATTTTGGACTGTCCCAAATTAAAACAGTTTGCAGACGACAATTCATAATGTGTTAAACTTGGAAGATAATCTTCTTACAGGGCAGAAACCATTGTGGGAAAAGGAGAAATTGCTCAATAAGAGCAATTTTTCCTTTTCCCACAATGTTTTCCACAGTTGTCTACAAGAAACTGGTCAAATGTCGTTGTTGTTTTGGTAATGGGTTAAACAATGAACCGTTTGATTGATCTTAAGCCGAACTACCTTTTGTCGATTACAACTCATTTCTTTAGTCGTTCTGAGTTCCCACATAATGTCTCTAATGGAAGCAATTAGTACAATTGCTTTGCGGTTTTTGGTGTGCCACGGTCAACATATGGTATGTTTACTCATTATCTGCATCAACTGAACTGGACTATGATAAAATGTACAACACTTTTCATGATCGGTTTAAACATTTATTGAAAGTTGGCAAACTAATGCAAAGAAATAAAGACAAAACTATATATATCAATACATTATATAAAGCATCCAGGCAAACTATCTCATTCATTCTCAATTGTAAATGGTGTTGTTTATGATAATCTGTCAATGACATTTGCTAAACTATTGAAGACGTTCTTCCCGATCTTAATGGATGGTTAGTCATCCGTTTCCGTTTATAACTTAAATGCAGCATGCGAAACGATACATTACCGATAAATTGTACACGCAAGTTATTATCGTGGGCGCTTAATAGGCCAGATATGAGGTTCATGCAATAAAGATTGTACCGCAAAATCATGGGTGCATGAATTCATGTTAAAGTACTTCTTGTTTCTGTAACAGGAACTAGGTGATATAAAACAAATTGAAATTGTAGTTGAAAAAGTGTTCCTTGGTGATTACAAACGAACACAGAAAACAAAGTGCTTGGCAAAACTAATATACTCATATATATAATAAGTGTGTACTTTGTTTTATTTACATGTTACAATTGTATCTTATAAAAAGCGTACATGTACAATGTCAAATGATTAATATTACGCACATCTTCATTGACCAATGGTAGATAGAAAAAAGTAATGACATAATCAATCTTAATATAAGTGAAAACATTCAATAGTTTTCAAATGCAACATAACTCATGAATACATCTGTAAAACCATGTTAAATAGAAAAAACTCAAAACGCCGGCGATATATATACTACTGAAATTGCTGATTCCAACTTTTAAGAGTTTTGACATAGAACTATATTTAGCCACGACTATATCAATCAAACATAACATAAATACAATTTAGACAAGACAGTTTTAACAGTTTCTCCCTTTGTCTTGTGATCCTAGCTTAAACGCTTTGTTACCACATAACTTTAAGCGAAATGATGTTTTAGATATTAGCTTGTACATAAACGTCCCCGTTAATACACGTTAAATGTTTGCAATATAGGTGAACTGACTGTTTGGATTGATATCAAATGTCTTAAATTATGCTATCTCGCACGCCTAGTTTCTAGCACACATTTTGAATTTAACATATTTTACACATATGCATAGCATATATTTACATATATATCAATAAACAAGTCAAATAATATATGGACCAAAAAGACCATCATCAAAGCAACAATTACATTTCAAAAATACATAAGACATGAATAAAAAATAAGCAAAAAAAGCATCATATAGAAAAACGTGGTCATTTCGCACAAACTATAAATAACCATGAACTAATGTCTCTTTCATACAACTAGTCTAATTGTTACGTTGTTAATGGTGGCTTTACTCAAGAATAATGCAAGTGTCAGACGGAAACCATTGTGTGTTGTTTGTTTGGTCTGCCATTTGCACCACCATGGAGTGTTGCCCTTTGTCCTTTAATTAATAGTTCACGCCAATTGACCTAAAACTGACGAACCCGTATCTTTCGACATCTTGGATATATCTTTCTTGACAAGCCTGCATGATCTGTGCCTGTTTTGAAAATACGGGGGTACTCTACTGCATATAACTAACACAGGAGTTCAGTTATGTGAAATCGCTCTTATCGGTTGTCTGTTTCGTTTTAATCCGACTTACTTCATTAATTCGTTCATGTACATGGATTTTTAACATCTTGTCTACATTTGTCTTTTGTTATGATGCAACACCAACTCTTAATGATGATGGAAGACCAAATATTCAACTGCTTTTAACGGATGTTCAAGCCGGGTAGGACCATCGGCATTCCGTTAGTCATTGGGGAAACTGCCCTTCATGGTGATTATCCAGATGCCGTCATACTTTACCAAACAATCCGTCGTTACCAGATACTCGTCCAGATGTCCAAAGGTACTGTTTCGCTCGCTCCTTGTCCTTTGACGTGAACATGGCGTCTAATGACGTCATACTTAGGATCCTGTGGATAAACAGCCGGCTCCGATACCGAAACCATATCCGGTTTGACCAAAGTTCTTGGCGTAACAACCTAGAAAGGAAAACAATATCTTGGTAAACGTAAGCCCTATTTCAACTACAGTCGAAGTTTCTCCCAAATGTGTATGTTTATGCTGTATGCTTTGTCATATAATTTGTACTGCAGAGCATAAATTATGTAGGTTTCTGCGTGCTGCAGTATCTAAGGTTAAGGTTTGCGACAAGAGGGTCCTAGTGGCACTTGGACTTTTCGTTTGTGTCTTTTGGCAAGACACTGACTGCAGAGAGATGACATTTGATATACTAGTACACATGTTCATTAAGTTTTCTTTTTCACACATGTGAAAGCCGACAATCTAACAGACAAAACAGAAAGCAAAACAGTTTTCAGGATTAGGCCATATGCAATACAATGTCGAAAAGCCTGAGTTTATGTGTATACCCTGCAATTGTTCATGAGAAAATGATAGTGGCTAATCCTGACAAAAGTGTGGATGGAGTTGTGTACTTAGGCTTAAGAAGCGATGGAAACTCAATTATAACTATAAGTTAGCTAAAAACTCATCATCTCAACAATTTGAGGAAGGCAGGCCCATAAAAACAATTAACGTTCTACAAATTAGGCCCTGTAGAACAGTTTCTAGTTAACTATGTGTTAGATATTTTCTTGTGTTTTCATATACAGTAGATATTTCAATTATTAAAGATACATACCTTTACAGTAGATTTCCTTTTCATGTCTACATAGAGACGAAGCTTCCAGTTTCTTTTTACACTTGCTACAACTGCAACAGTTCTTATGCCAGGGCTAAAAGAACAATAAAGTTGAGAATGCTTACATGCATAACGATGGAAGAGGTAGACATAAACAATAGTCTCAAAACCGCAGTTCTGCTGTGTCATTTTTGTATTTGAAATATTGAGTCTTTTTATTTTTTACCTTCTTATTCAATTTGTTTTGTAATGTCCGGATCAGTATATATGTATATTTGCTCAACGTTTAGTTTGATAGCCAATGCATTATTATAAAACATGTGTCAAAGGACTTAGACATCACAGTCAAGACGTGGGCGACATTATTTTTCACAGTTCAGATGAAATTGCGTTTTTGAGAAAACCCTTTCCTCGGTACACCAGATTATAAGCAGTCAAAGGTTGAATTGAAAACCTTTTAAATTATTTGTCTTCACAAAGATACCTGTTCAAATGATCATACTAACATAGATGTACAGAACATATTCTTATTTCTGTTCTCTTGTATCTCTGTAAGAGGGACTAATCTGCATATGTTAGAAAATATATAATTATGTTGTATATAAGAATATGTATATAATGATACTTTGAGAAACAACGAACTGAACTGTTTTTTTACGTGTTAAATTAAGAGAACACAAAGCTCTCTTTCTTTGCTTTTTTGAACCAAATGTTCACACTAACATATGTTAACAGTACATATCCTAATTTCTGTACTCTTGTGTCATACGATTCACACGGATACTTGTTTTACGTCATCTGTATGTTACGTGAACGTTTACTTACGTCAGCTGTATGTTAAGTTAACGTTTACGTACGTCAGCTGTATGTTACGCTAACGCTTACTTACATCAGCTGTATGTTACGTTAACGTTTACGTACGTCAGCTGTATATTACGCTAACGCTTACTTACATCAGCTGTATGTTACGTTAACGTTTACGTACGTCAGCTGTATGTTACGCTAACGCTGTCTAACATCAGCTGTATGTTACGTTAACGTTTACTAACATCAGCTGTATGTTACGTTAACGTTTACGTACGTCAGCTGTATGTTACTCTAACGCTTACTAACATCAGCTGTATGTTACGTTAACGTTTACGTACGTCAGCTGTATGTTACGCTAACGCTTACTAACATCAGCTGTATGTTACGTTAACGTTTACGTACGTCAGCTGTATGTTATGTTAACGTTTTCTAACATCAGCTCTATGTTATGTTAACGTTAACGTTTACGTTCGTCAGCTGTGTGTTACGTTAACGGCTACTTACGTCAGACATTCCGTTAACCCTCTCCATCTCATAGACGGTCCGTCCACAACGTCCACAGGCGTTCGGTCCTCCTAGGGCGCCGCCAAAGTGACCCTCGTTAGGTCGGTTACTGAAATAGGTCCAATACTATTATATCTTGTATTGTAAGAAACGTAATTAACCCAACACCAAACAATAACAACGTTTAACCACTTTCTCGCAGAAGTCTCTGGAAAACATGGTGGGAAAAGGATAATTGATCGAAAAGGGCAATTTCTCCTTTTCCTACAATGTTTTTTGCCAATCAGAAGTTTTTTTCCCAATTTCATTACATTTTGAAATGTCGTCTGCAAACTCTTTCAATTTTGGATAGTCAAAAATTTGTCGTTTGGTAAAGGGACTGGGTTAACCGGAAGCTTAGCGTAACGTCCTGTTATAACTGGCCAATCACTCATACGTGCATGGTTCATGACGGGAAATATGTCTACAAATTTTGGTCAAATGCTTATAAATAATACAGTTCGTTACACCCGGCCCCCATGGGCCAATAAGTCGCTTTCTATGATCATGATAACGTATATACATATATACAGGCTAGGCTAATATCAAGGTCTTATCAAAGCCTGCTAGAAGGAGTTATCAGACTAGTTATATGTAAGGCATATTTGATGTACATCTGAACATATTAATATCGAATAATACATTAAGACAACAATGTTTATCGATAGGAGTGAATAGACTTTCGTAAAAGACCCGGTTACCAAATCCTGCTTAAAACTCGTAAAAAACTTGTACATATGATTAATGCATACAGCAGCAGAGATATATCGAGGATATAAAATTACGAACTTTGATATGTAAACCGACTTACGACATAGAGCCTGATCCGTCACCCTCCATGCTCAATGCACCGGCTCCCTGCCCGAACCCATAACCCTTGGGCCCGAATTTCTTCCCATGACAGCCCTTACAGTAGATCAAACCCTCATGCTCGGCACAAGTCGTGCTGTCCAGTAACTTGTTACACATCCCTGGAGAATAAAAATCGGGTTTCAGGAATTTACGGTGGTACAGGGGTAATACGTTTTCGTTATCTCGTTATTTTGATTTATTTACTCGAAATGACAACTTCACTATCTCGTTATTCCGGCTTAATATCTCGAAAGAATGACTAAGTGTTCTCGTTATTCTGACTTACTTACTCGAAATAACGATTACAATGTAATTTATTCAAGATATCACGAACTAAAAATGTCATACATGTCACCTCTGTGCCTCCGTAGAAATTGGGTTCAGACGTTAGTCAATCACCCGAAGATAAAGATTCCTTTTGTAATGGCATATATTCATTTATCTATATGGATTTTACATCGCGTCACCGTTATTTCAGATACGTTTCGATGCCCATCTCATAATGATGGAGGAAGAATCCAAACTTAACAGATCATGAGAGCTGGCTGAAACGGATAGTACCATCGGTACTCCGTAAGTCAGTCAGGAGACAGCCTCTCATAAAGCCTGTGTTTATGCTGACTAGATGAATACATCAAAGGAAATAAGTTCTTATATATATTCTCGATTAACCTTTCAATATTTGTCAAAATATAAGTTTGATAGATGTGGTTTGTATAAACGCATGAACTTCCCTGGAGGCCTGGGAACTGCCTCACAAGGATTCTTCGATAACCTTTGTCGTTGGAGTAAAGAATGCAGTGTGCTTAAATTGAAAAGAGTCCTACTTCGAAACGTTTAACTTCCTCGTTTTCTTAAGACATATATATTGTTTGAGATATGTGTGTTACGACAATCTTTTGTTATGTTGGTGGCATAACAAACTTTTGAGATATTTGTGTTACGACACTCCGTGAATGTAAAGTTATAGATCATTACAGTTAATTAATTGTCCATTTTGCCCAGCTGGTCCAAAAGTCTTAACGGACAAGTGAATCTTTACTGCGTGGGTTCAAATCCTGAGAGGGATATGGATTTTCATGAGAGGCAGTCTCCCGACTGACTTACGGAATGCCGATGGTTCAACCCTCCTTGATCAGCCCTTAAGGGCAGTTGAGTATGGGGTCTTCCTCCATCATTAAGAGTCGGGCATCGCTACATAACTGAAATAATGTTGATATGATGTAAAACCCCCAAAAAAAGAATCTTTACTGAAACTTACTATTGAACCATCATATGGACAAGTGCGTTAAAACATTTTCATTTACGAACATGTAATGAATATCATATTTCCCAAGCCCTGCATTATGTCGGGTCTATGCTCAGCTAAATTTAAGGAGAATGAGAGGCGCCGTTAAATGCGTTGGATTCCAAGAAATACCGACATTTGTGGTTTATATCTCACTACCTGTGTAACGTGAACAAGTATAAACCAGAGTGAAAATCTGGCTCAATGCCAAGATATTTACTCCCTGGAATTCTAAACCTTCAAATGTTCTTCAAAAATGCTTATACAATCAGTATGGTTTTACGGTAAGTGTGTAATTTCTATACTGATGTTCAGGTATTCGATGATTACTTCTGAAATTCAGACGTTTATGTGATATCAAGGAGTCAGGAAATAGTTAAAATAATATTTACGTGAAGTCTTTAAAACCTGTAAGAGAAGCGCTTCGTTGTTGGTTCTAAATATTATTTTCTGGTCGAAACGTCAAATTAAATGTTATCTTTGTAACATCTTTCGCATTTTAAAATGACTCATTCGCATTTTGAAAAGGTTTTTATATGCGTTGATTCATAATTTAACCTCTACACATTTTCAAATAGGATTGCTTTTAGTATGATGCCGTTTTTTAACAGCAGTTATTTTTTTTTCATCGCAGCGGTCAGAACATACATGTATATCGCTTCTGTATCCTTAATCCTTAGAATGCTGGGTAATTTTGATGAGGTTATTGATGAGCACGTATTAATCCATATAGCTTGATTTCAAACGCTTGTTTTTACAACATTCGAAATTAAGGTAGTATACCCATAATCCACCCTATTGTAACTCTTTCATTCGTCAGATATATTTGGTCGTTCGCGATATACATTGGTCTCATCAAGAGGCATTCGCTTAACACCAAATAGCCAATATATACCGAGAACGACCGGAGAAACCCGATTACAGAATCAGTGTTAAAATGGCGGATAATGGGCATTCTACCTTTCACTGTGCATTTCTAGGTGTGACAGTGATAGCCCCCTTCTCCACAATACCTAATATTAATTCATCTGCTGCAGATGTCGTCAGATACCACTCTGACATCAAAGAATAACTTCTCCTTATGAAAAATATACCATTTTGTCACAATAATTTCTATCAAAAATCATATAGGAAAGAAACAGATATTTCCGTAATTTGACGTATGTTGTTGTTCTCAATTTGGAGGATTATCGGAAAAGCTAATCTTTTTATCAAGGTTCGAGCTCCACCAACACCTCTGGTCTCGTCGGAATGATCTTTGGCAAGTCACCTCAGAGCCCTAGCCTAGTGCTGGTGCATCCAGGAAAGTCGTTACAAAACTGAAACATTTTGGTACGGCACTGACGAAGAGGACCAATATGGGACCTGTGTCAGTAACTTACTATAACTACTATAATGGACCGTTCCGAATGTCCGAATTTTTGACCAATCAGAATAAAGTAGGGATGGGAACGAATAGTGAAATCACTATTCGAATATTCGACTAGAACTATTCGAATATATTCGAATATTCGATTTTAGAATTCGTTTTGATGTCCGAATGTCTGCATGTCCGAATACTAGCCGATATCTGTATACAGGTCGCCTTCGACTTATCGGCAGAACGAGTAAAGTAATTCCAGACACGTGATGGAGACATTATCGAATAGATGTAGAAATTAGAATGAAGATAAGTTTGACAAATTATTCTGAAGAAAAATATACTTTCTAACACATTATTTGATTGGTCTTCGTGCATATACAATCATGATTACGATTGGTTTTTGAAAGAGTAATTGTTTAATTTCACGACAAACAAGTTACGTGATTGGTTGACACTGACAATTGTCAATTAGCGTGATTGACTTGTTTTGGATAATAAGGAGCAAGTGCAGATCATTAAGGTGTTAGATTTAGCGGCTTAAAATCGACTATTTTCACACTTAGGAATTAATCGTTTTGCAAACTGTCAAAAGATGTGATAATTTGTCACAGGTGTTTTACTGTGTGACATACGTTGTAAAAACATCGTAACTGCACCTGGGAGCTAGGCACGTTCTTCGATATTTGGGATCGGTTTAGAGGAAGAAAATGAAAATAAAAAATTATTCAATAAAGCTTTACATTTACGGCATCATAGTATATTGCTATGCTTCACAAGCGGTTTTTTAAAGACGGATTGAGAATGTAGCTAGAAGGGAATAAATGGGACGTAGTTTTGCACGAGATGTGTGTCTTGTAGATAGTAGGTATCTAGAATACATGTAGGTGATACCCTTTTCCAAGCCAAAAACCCATATTAGATTAGTTTTCGCCGTACATAGAAGCTCAATGTTTTTAACATCAAGCCAACGAAGTGATATGCTCTATGTAAGGGAAAGTTTTTTTTCTGGAATGAATTTGCAATGAATTAATCCCCGCTTCGCAATAGTTTGTCAACGCTATTTAACACACATAAAAATAATACTTAGAAGGCTAGAATTATCGGTGCATCTATTCAATTTATTGCATTAATTAGAAGGCTAGCTACAGATTCTGCATAGAACACAAGCGTTGTTGTGGAGGTTGTTTTGATGTTTTTGAGTGAGTCGTTGTGTAAAGAAAAATACAGGATTTAACTGTTTTAAGCACCTAATTATATACAGTATGACGACATTGATTAGGAAATCTAGATATATGTCTTTTTAATTGATCTATTAGGACCAAAAGACAGTTCATTTAGAATATGGTTATTGCAAATCTTTCTTTTATTTCTGCATGTTTGTGTAGCAAGTATTTCTTCCCTTATAGAAACAATTTCATAACGATCAGCACTGTAAAAGATTCCAACTATTTCATAGTATTGCAGCAATTTGAAGGTATACCAGATTTGTATTCTGATCTCATTTTTCCTGATGGAAATGGAACACAAACAGTAAGGCCCTAGTCATATTGAAGAACAAACACAATCAACGATAAGAGTGTTATTTGTGGAATTATTTTCTTTTTCCCTGAACCCTATAGTGTGGGCAGTCATTAGAAATGTTTTTCCGCGACCAGTCTCTTTAGTACCAACAGTATATTATCTGTGTTGTATTTCATGAGATACTGCAAAAAAAAGGCGCTTGTCAATTCGTAAATACAGCTAGCTTCTTCTGTCATCCACACTAATCATAGTTTAGCTACAACAACATTGTCAAATTGAGCATCTAACTTTTATAAAGGAATATTCAAATAATAAATCAAATTTTGCTCTTCTTCAAATGCACATGTATAATGACTATATAATACGCCATTGCCAAGTGTGAACTTTTATTTTGAACTGTCACTCCCTCGCAGTATTATCTACCATCTCGCACTGACTCTAATTTTATGCATCTAAGAATCTGTTTTTTTCTTAGTTTTGTAAATGCAAGTTTGGGACAAGTAGCTTAAAGCAACATTAAGGGTGCCATCGTCATTTTTTTCCATGACAGATGAATATCAAACACGAATGTCGTGAGAAATAATTTCAAACGGTTCGATAGCCCTATCGTAGACTGACGCCGCCATTTTGAAAGTAGCTTGTGAAGCACAGCAACAGTAACTAGGCGCTGTCGAGTATTTGAAAAGTCGTGGAACGGTCCATTCACGACCTTGCAGAATGGCATGAGAAATATGACAAAGGGTGTATTAATAACCGTATGCTAAAGATGTAAGAAGACATTATTATCTTAAAGCTGTACTTTTCATTAGCGTTCTTTGTTTGATTTATTTATTACCCACTTTCGTGATTATATAACTATCACAATAACGCACTGTTAGTTTGGTGATATCGCAAGCATAGTGTCAAAGACTAGCTAGCGTATATCTATTTGGAAGTACATCCTTCAATTACATACCTAGGTTTGATTACATACCTTGATTTTGTAACATACTTAGATTGGATTACATACCTAGTTTTGATTTCATACCTAGATTTGATTACATACTTAGAATAATTGCTCCGTTTCTCTTTTCCGGATACATAACCTGCACCTGGCTAGTGCTCAAGTAAGATGTAATGCCTGCATCATCTGATACAGCCATTGTATGCTTAACTCAAACGTTATGCCCACATACTGTATAATTTCATTTTGATGATTGGCTTTTTGACAATGTTGTAGTGTAAATGTTTACAGTTTAGACCGAAAGGCACTTAGCATTGTAGTGGGTGCATCATTAGATACACTGTAAGCTGCTGGGTTTCTTTGCCTTTTTTTTTTAGAAACTTTCCTTTTAAATATTTGGAAAAAGCTACTCTATTATGGGACTGCCATTATAACTGAACGATCACATGAACCTTTGTATATACTGTTTTTTTTATTTGATCTTCTTCTGGTTGTTCTACATACATGTGTTTGTTTAACGAGAAACTGCATGGTTTTACCCATTACCAAACAATAACATCATTTGACCCCAAAATGTGACAAGCAATTTCTGCTTTTCCCACATTTTCTATCTGCCCTATCAAAAGATTACTTTCCACTTTCATCACATTTTGAAATGTCGTCTGCAAACTCTCTTAATTTGGGACAATCGAACATTTGGCGTTTGGTTAAGGGTTAAGTCGAAAAAATGTTTCTTCCTCTTGATCTTGGTCATACTAAGTCCATGATGTAGCGTTTGGCGGCGAAGTCGTTAACACTTACCGCATTTAAAACATAGTTTATGCCACTTCTTGCCGCCCGCCAACTTCTCTTCCGCTGCATAGACGGCCTTCCCACACAGGGGGCAGTTAGCCTGGGCTGGGGGTTTGAACGGCATTCTTCTTACTTCTCAAGGGAACACCTGGAATGTACATGTTAATACAATTTATTACCGACTGCATTATACTATGAATATTAATTCCTTATTATTAGCGGTTTTCAATATTTTGAACTGCTGGCCGCCTGCATTTCGGGTAATTTCGCAAAGATCGCAAGGCATAATCATTCGGTATTTTCCAACCAAGGCTGAATATACCGAATTTAGTTGGGCAAAAAATACGGTCTTGATTCAAAATGTAGATGGAAATGTGTCAGCGGGCGGAATTTCTCAGTCGGTAGAGCGTTTGCATGGTTTGCGGAGTTCCAAGGTTCGAGTCCGGGTCTGGCTGCATTTTTTTATCACATTTGTTACATTGGCGATCATCGTACACAATCAATGATAGCTACGGTGATAACAATTTTGGATTTCTTTCTCAATCGAAGTCGGTACCCAAGGAATTTGGCGAAGGGTTTAAATAGTGTGGAGGAGTATGTAGTAGGGTTCTCGATTTACGAAGTACATTTAAAGTTTACTGTGTAGGCGGGCCGTATTGCTTAGTCGGTAGAGCAATAACAGCAATAACGTCAAAAGACATGACACTAAATTCATCAATATAACTAAATTAGCAATAATTCATAAGATCGGGTTTTTTCCTACAATTTTTCGCCTCGTTACAGACAGGCTATTATATTGCTGAAAGCGGATAGATGCTGTTTTTCAGTACTTAATTATAATCATATCGAGCTTTTCGGCGCCCAAACCAGCTTTACCCTGTTGCGGCGTGATAAAGAGTTTCCGGCGTCGCTTCGCTTGCAATGTATGTTTTCAAGGTAATATGTAAGGAAGATATTAACTACTGTCATGTTTGGCTGTTGTTGTTGAACCCGGCGCTTGTATCAAACCCTCAACCTTCGTCACACAAAGCAAGGACGAAAGAGCCAAATGCAGTCGTATGAAGACGACATCGAGGTTATAGACTGATAAACAGAATGCCACTCAGTAAATATACAGTACATAGCTGTGGACACATGCATGCTACGTAACTAGATATCGATCATGTATGTATAAAGTACTCCATGTTATCATTAAAACCATCTTGATAATGTTCTCATTTCTAAACTTGACTCGTCATTTGTAAAGGTGTTTCATTTCTTGTTTATCTAAACACGATGCATTGAAGTGTTAACCATTTGATTGACACATTTTTTTACATACCTTTCGAAAGACGATATTTGAACATTATAACGGAAAAGTAGGTGCATATTATGAGCAAATTGACGTTCGACCGCGATGGTATAATTTGGTTATAAGATATCTAATATGTGCATGAATGCTACTAATTATCAAAATAATAAATTAATTCTTATCATCTGCTTCAAATATTGAATATTTAAACGAAAGTTCTAAATATTGCGCGATATTTATAAGTGACTTGTGTCCATATAACCGGTTTTTAATGAATTTGATAATTATATATTATGTAACCTCGTAGAACGGGGTTAATAGCACAGCATTCGCGTCTAGGTTAAGGGGTGTCGATAGTTCAGTCATTCATTGTGACACTGTGTGATTTTGTGGGATTCTGTATGGATATAATGTCTTCCGCAAGTAAACTTTACAAGAAAACTTTACCATCGTTCCCAGACAATCCCTGGTATCATACAAGAAGGAAGAAGTACGAGGCTTTTATCATGAGTATATGAATATTTAGATTTGATGAACGATATGACTCGCTGATTATAAAGTTCAGCCCTTAAACTTCATAACATAAAAAAACACTAAAACAACTTCAAGCTCTACCATATTATGATGAATATTGTGGTTTTGTGAATATGTTATCAATATTGAATAGTAAAGGTAATGAAAATGAGAGATAATTTGTCAAAGTGAGAAATTTTCCTTCTTTCTCAAAGTTTCTGCAAAGGTTGTTTTCAAAGGATAATACAACGGCCGTAGTGGGTACGCTAAGATAGGAAAATAACCCTCCTAATGCTTGGTCTCCTTAGCTTTACCTAATGTTTGGTCTCCTTAGCTTTACCCGTTGGTCAACAAGATTGATTTGGTTTCAAGCCAAACGCTCAACAGACAACTGGTGAATTTAACATCGCATGAGAACGATCTCTTCTTAACACCTGTAACCTAGATTTAGTGAGCTTACCATTCAAAACAGGAGACTTGCAAAGAACGGAGATCCTAACGAAGATGTCTCCGCATAACCAACCTTCTGTTTTTTAAAAAAAAGTTTGTTAATTAAGAACACGAATGATAAAGAACACGTGTGTAGTCGCTTTATTTGATATTGAATGGTGTAAGGATTCAGCATATTAACATCTGGTCAAACAAAAAGATAAAAAAGGTAGACACGTCTCAAACGCTTAAAACAATACTTGCCTTTCTTATTCTCTTTCAAAAGCAGGTTGTAAAATGAAATAGTTATGGTGCTTGGTATATGATTAAGAAACCAACTGGTTTTCTTTGGTTTCGGGGACTTTTCATACATTAACTTGATTAAAATGGTACAAGTGAGTAATATATTAACAGTCTATTCTAAATCAAATTCCTGCCAAACATTGATAATATGCATACGTGCACATTCCACAATAGTGACTCATACAGCTTCACATTTTCCTATCTCTGCAGCATCCCTGCTTCATAATGAACATTTGATACCCCTTACATTTACCAAATCAGGGGGAGGAATCCAACAAAATCAACGGCAACAAAACAGATTTCTTTAACCCTTTACCAAACACCAAATTTTCGACCGTTCCAAATTGAAAGTGTTTGAAGGCGTTATTTCAAAATGTGATGAAATTGGAAAGTAGTCTTCTGATAAAGAAGAAACATTGTGGGAAAATGAGAAATTGCTCGTCAGGAGCAATTTTTCTTTTTCCCACAGTGTTTTCCACAGTCGTATGTAACAAATGGTAAAATGTCGTTATTGTTTGGTAAAGGGTTAAAGGAAGGTTATAGTAAGGGGGTCAAGGAAATAGTAAATAAAGTCCTTCATCTTTAGTTAAAACATGCCCCCTCCCCTCTCGGAGACTCGGAGAGGCGTATATTCGTACAGTATGTTGAATATCTTGACTGTAACAGTACTGGAACCAACTCTATGTTTATACAAACAGGTTAGATCCAGGCTTGCCGCCATGTTAATTGGCGGTAATCCTTTGATCTAACCTATTTGCTACGCTGAGTATCTTTATTCATCAGAATTAAGCAGGAATTTAAGGTTTTGGAAAGCAAACGACACAAAATATATTTTCAGAAAATTACCCAGCATTCTAAGGGTTAACAAACATTTATGTGATGATGGGTTAATTCTTCTGACGCACCATACACTATTACATTGTAATGATTCGTATTGAGATTCATCACTTCTCTTTGCGCACCCTATTGTATCGTTCAAGCGAAAAAAACTCTTTGTCGTTACGGTAATAATTTCTACACACACATAGGTAGAGATATACTAGTTGTATAATCAGTTAATGATTTGTTTGTACGTGAGTGTTTGTTAAGGGTGTAATTCTTAACTACGACGTTTGAGTGAGGAAAGATCGTTGCCTGATTTCAAAGAAACTACTTGAAAGCAGCGGGAATTAAATACAGCTAAGCGTCTTAATCAACTTATATCGTAAGATAGTACAGTATAATATCTATACCTCGAAGATCAAGGAGCTTCATAAAACGGTTCGATATAGAGAGAGTTAGACGTAGAAATATCTGCTATATAAACACAGAGAAATAAAAGAACATAACCATTTTAACTTCAACGTATAGAGGAGTTAAACAATCGGTTCAAGGAGCCTCATAAAACTGTTCGACATAGAGAGAGCTAGAAGTAAAAATATCTGGTATATAAACACATAGAAATAAAAAATTAACCGTTTAAACTTTAACGTGTAGATGAGTTAAACAATCGGTTCAAGGAGCCTTACGAAACAGTTCGACATAGAGAAAGTTAGACGTAAAAGAACCTGGTATATAAACACATAGAAATTTAGAAAAAACGTTTAAACTTTAACGTGTAGATGAGTTAAACGATCGGTTCAAGGTGCCTCGGTTCGAGTTAGAGAGAGTTAGACGTAAAAATATCTGGTATTTAAACACATAGAAATAAATAAAAAAGGTTTTAACTTCAACGTATAGATGAGTTAAACAATCGGTTCAAGAAGCCTCATAAAACTGTTCGACATAGAGAGAGTTAGAAGGAAAGATATCAGCAATATAAAGATATAGATATAAAAAAATCGGGACCCCGTATTAACTCTAGCGTATAGAGGAGTTCGACAATCAGAATTTCGAGGTAACGATAAATTAGCGTACTCCATTTCTAATTTCGTATGCTTACGGGCGAAGAACTTGTTTAGATCAGTTAACGATTATGAATACACAACGTTAGATTAGTTCTAACATCCATCACTCTAGCATTTCGGGAGTGGAGGATACTTGTCTAGACTTCATTTGGTTGCGGTAAGCAATAATGAGCATTTACGCTTACACGCTACCGCATGCCTTAACCCTTTACCAAATGTCGAATTTTCAGTCCAAAATTGAAATGGTTTGCAGACAACATTTCGAAATATGAAGAAATTGAAAAGCAATCTTCTAATAGGGCAGAAAACAATGTCGGAAAGGAAGAAATTGCTCGTCAAGAGCAATTTCTCCTTTTCTCACAATATTTTCCTGAGTCGCCTGCAACAAACTGGTCAAATATCGTTATTGTTTGGTAATGGGTAAAACGGTTGGCACAGTCAAAGTTGTCTAATATCAATGGACAAAACCTGTATGTAATGGGTTCATTAAGGGGTTCTTTTCTTTCTTAATTTGCTTCCTTGATAATCTTTACAAATCCGTCTTTAACCCTCTTCACGAACCGTTTTGTACGATCTGGATCACCGACTCTCGAGCTAAATCCACCGGAGTTTAAATCAACAGTTGTCAAACGAAGGTACTGTGTAAGGGATTTAACTTAATGATGATATAATGTCAGAATTATTCGAAGTTGCCTTCCTTTGTTTGAATTGGTCCGAAATTGTATTTAATACAAGGATGTTTCCTTTTTATTTTCATTTTTACGCATTCATTTCCTAAGTCAATTGAGGCAAGGTGGTATGTATATTCTTTGATTTTTCTTGCACTCCGCATAGACTGCTCCGATACCATGTTTTTGCCTTAGCACATTTGAATGCAATTCTTATCTTCTTATTCATGACTCATTGGATGGGTATGAACACACCCAATCTGCATTTAATGCCAATCAAAATATCCCCTGGAACAAAATTAAATGCTTTTATACAGGTATTTGAATAAGTAAAGCGATATGGCAGCGATTCTCAGACTCCAATAGATGGCTAAAAATAGAATTCAGACAGTAACACTGGAACCTCAGAAAAGGTGTAGGTAATGGAATTTTCAACAAGGTGGAGACTAGGCAGTTTGGGTTGGTTGGATCAACGCTTTATATTGTATTCAACTGTAATATAAACAGTACCTGAAAAAGGGTTTTATAGTATTTTAGACGCTAATTAGCACACTAGTGTAACAGATGTTTCTGAATGAATGTTGGACACCTCTGTTTATGACATGAGTGGTTATAAATCCTAAATGCTGCTTTACTTTAACATATAAACTACCTCAAACATGAAAGGAACCAAACTGGTGTCTTGAACAGGGAACCATGGAATCTTATACGTAAGTGGCACGAACCAATCTTTGGGGCTCAGCTCAATGCTTGGTTTATGCAACAACAGTAAGCATGTTTATGCGTTCATCCTATTATCAGAATCAAAATCAGAATAATTTTATTTGACTTATACAAATACAGAACATCGTCATTTTAAACAATAAATTTACAAAATAATGTATGTCAACGTGATACATCTCTCGTTCACTACTCTCTTCCTCTCTTTCTCTCTCTCTATCTCTCTTTCTCTCTCTACCCCCCTCTCTCTCTCTCTCTCTCTCTTCGTTCTCTATCCTATTTCGTCCTCTCCTCTTCCGCACATACAAACAAAGTCTTATACATAAACATGTACACAAATCATTATAAAGTTATCTGCTCATATAAAACATAATTCATATTTTGGATGTTTAAAATTATCTTTAACAACGACTTTACAATAATTATTCTATTTTACGATGATTTACCATTGTGTCTACTTT
Organism: Cerastoderma edule; assembly: GCA_947846245.1. NCBI lineage: Eukaryota > Metazoa > Mollusca > Bivalvia > Cardiida > Cardiidae > Cerastoderma > Cerastoderma edule. Next base: position 7,454,300 of record OX401416.1, on the reverse strand, counting down.
CTGGCAAATCTCCCAGTGCAAGCCTAAAGAATTACTGCTCACCAGATGAAAGTTTCTAGTTTTAAAAAGAATTCCCACTGCTACTGAACAATATCTCACCCACTAACATGTATCCTGTAAATGCACATTAACCCTTATAATGCTAAGTAATCTTTTAAAATAGATTTTTGTGTCGTCTGCTTTCAAAATCTTAAATATCTGCTTAATTTTGACGATAAAGGATACTCAGATAAGCCAACAGGTTAGATCTCGGACCAGCCACAAATTTGGTTGGCGGCTGACCTTGATCTTACCTGTTTACATAAGCATGAAGACGGTACCAGCATTATAAGGGTTAAGAAGTACAATTCTGCCTAACATTTGCATTCTTTCCAATTTCTCTTCGTTAAGTTGCCGAGAGCAAATCGGGAACCATACTATCGTTAAAATACCATTTGAAGATATTCGGGGTCGTATTAAAATTACAAAAGGTTTATCAAACCTTCCTGAATGTTTATGGCTAAATTTGAATTTGATTTTGTGTATACCCATTTATATTCCACATGGAAAATTCTGTGATCGGAAGTGATTATATTACCACCAATGAATGAAAGGAAAGGTAGACACTGGAAGAATGGAATGCCTTTATCCGAAATTCCGCCGCGTTCTATTTCTGGAATAAACTTCAAGGAAGAAATAAGAATAACTGGCAAAGGGCCAACCATTGGATACAAAACGCGTGTTCTAATCATATTTGTATGGTCTTTCCAGAAATTTGTGTAACATTATTTACTTAACCCTTTCCCAAACAATGACGACATTTGACCAATTTGTTGCAGACGACTTTAGAAAACATTGTGGGAAAAGGGGAAATTGCTCGTAACGAGCATTTTTTCCTTTTCCCATAAGGTTTTCTGTTCTTTCTGAAGAATATTTTTCAATTTCATCACATTTTGAAATGTCGTCGGCAAACTCCTTCAATTTGGAACGATCGAAAGTTTGTTGTTTGGGAAAACGTTAACATAAATTGTGAAACAAGAGCTTGTCGTATACAAAAACCAGTTTTGATTCCGATTCCTGGATACATAACAAGTCCTGGCATGTGAATTTATGACGAAATATCGTAAGTAGCTCAAAGGAACCTCCGTGTATCTCAGTCGACTGTCTATCCTAATACTATCTCACATTGAAATAAAGAGGGGATGTTGTTGTGAACTTACGCAAATTCTAAGCATAAGAGTTTAAAGGTACTTGTTCAAAAATTAGTGAATTTGAAAGCCACAATAAATTGTCTTTGGAGCAATACAGTGTTTTGTATTGTTGTATGATAAACAATTATAGAGGACAATCTAAATTCAGGAAGAGCCAACATAGCCAAAAATATACTATCAGTCTATATGCGGTAGATCAAAAACCGTTACAACTCTTTTGAATACAAATACATACCAATTCACTGTAAACAGGCTTTAAATTTTCAAACAAACCAATTTCGGTTATATTGGCTTTTCTCCAGTACGCATCATACAAAACTACAGCCGTCATACAGTTTTTAAGTAATTATTTTCTTGCAAATTCTAATACATCTGTGAACAATGACCTTTAGGTAAAACGGTACCCTGCTGCTTCTTCGTTAGAGCGTCATAACATTATTTACAAGTCTATGTTCTTATTTGTTTCGCCCACTACAAGCACATCCGTAGTGTTTTTGCTTGATACAGGATTAATGAGAAAGCGTTAACGTAGTATACACCTGTACCAATCAATCAAAGCACGCACGGTATTTATTGCAAACAAACTGTATGAGTCGTAATAAAATGTTGCCCGGCCCTGCTTCCACATACGGGTCACTAAAGCTTAAAAACAGCACCAAACAAGGAAACATTGCGCATGAACGCAATGTTTTTTTACACAAATATACTGTTACACTTCTTGAAAAAATGAGATTTGACTGGTTAAATTATTCTTCAAAAGTGGAAAATAATTGAAAACAGATGTAACTATTAAAATGTATATATAAAGCGTATACATTTTTAAGTAAAGATGTTTTAACACTGACAACTGCTGATTTCAGACGGGTTCTTTTTCCCCGCCATTCCTTTACTTACTAACAGATGGTTTACCGCAGTTGGCAATCTGTGACATTACATATTACATCTTAATACATTGTGATGCAGAGGAAAATACTGTATTCCTTGTTAACCATTTAAACGTTCTGAGAAACATAAGTTATGGAAGATTTACCAGAATTAACCGATCTCAGCACACCTTGTCGATCTGCAGTTTTCTTCTCATTTATTTTAAGAACCGATTGACCAATACCTGTACAAATCGAACGGCAATTATTGAACAATTTAATTCAATGTTATATTGCACATAAAGGCCCACGACCCATTACACAGGGTACAAATAAATACAAAAACATGTTAACAATACCCGTGGAGCGTCGATGACATTTTAAGATAAATTATAAAGGAGGTTACCAGTAAAGCGATGATATACATTCATTAAATAAAATCTACAGTTATAAGAATCACTTTATTACACTGCTTTTAATTGGAAAACAAAACCTTACCAAGAAAGGTTAAAAAAAAAGTGTCAAACTTTGTAAACAGATATAGCTTATAATTACGAAATTATTCCCATCAGATATAATGAGAACAACAAATATATGTTTATATGTACATAATATAGCCAGACATAAACGACGAGAGTGTAGTAAACAAGGAAATAGTTCTGCGCAGAATACGTCAGAACAGCGAATATTGCCTGACCGAATTACACCTTCCTGAAGGTATGTGTATTCAGTGTAATGGATACCCTATCTATAATTATATCAGATGTTTCTCTCGAAATATTTCTGAAGAGATGTTTACATCGTATCTCTGGCATTACTCGAGAAGATTTGATGGGCGTTTTCTTATTGCCTTATGTTACGTGTATTCACTTTCGAAACTGAAGGAGGCCAAACTATCAGCTTATCCTTTGTAGTTTTTACATGAAGACCTTTTTTAATTATAAAGTAATAACTAACAATACTATACATAATTAATAATATCAAAGGAATCATTTTCACGTTTACGCGATCAAGGAAACATTCCGTCAACGAATTAACGTAGGCATGTGTGTAAATCTTTGGTATATAATTGCTTTAGATTTTAAAGGTGTCCAAATTGCATTCAGATAGCCCTGAAAACTGGGTAAGTGCTTCTACGTTAAAAAAAGTGTGTGACTGTAAAATGAATACTCCCTCAGCAGCATAGTAGTCGGTATTTCTGAAGTTTGAAATTCGGCTAGAGAAATTTCACGTTGAAACAGAAAGTTCGAACACTCAAGAATGTATAAAGTGTCAACATTTCTCATTTACAACATTTAACAAGAATTAAGCATTTGAACAAACGTTAAAAGACAAAAAAATTTACAAACAAATATGTTCCAACTTAAATGATGCATGCAATTGATAAAACTTAAACTTAATTTCTCCCGTGAGTAATTTACTCACCTGACTCTCGGATAGCCGGACGATTTCCGAATCACACTGTATGGTATACAACCAAACCCTCAGTGATCGGACGACTAGGTAGTTCTGAGCAAACTCTGCACACGGCACCATTCTCAATAATCTCTCTTCATGGAAAGCCTTTGCACACGTTACAAACTTACAATATAACTACAGAACTCAACTTTCTTAATTAACCATTGATGTGAAGTATGGGGCTCCGAAAACTACTTTTCAATCGAATATACACAGTTTTAATTGGGCTTCGATTATTACAGTTATCAATAACTCATGTTTGTTAAATAGAAAATAGAGAAAAAGAGCCATTTCTTCGACAACATGATCCCCTCCTTTTGCCGCAATGTTCTCATTGAATGCGAAATTGACCTCGTGCTCGTTTCGTTGCCGTTCATACTGTATTTCCGGGGGTGGGTTAGGGTAGTACTATCTTTGAAAAGAATAATGATTCCGGATTCCTAAACCAATGACTCATTACATGGAACTCTCACCACATGATATATACACCCACAAGACGGTTAACTTCAATGTGTTAAAAGTGCGGGGAAATATGTAACGTGTTGGCAGTTAATATAGTACCGATGTTCTTGTTCCGAAGCAATTGAACGTAATTGTCGTTTACGAAGGTAGTAGAGATGTCCGAAAGTCATTCTTATGTGCGAATATATGACAAGACCGCTCTGTGGTTGTTAATCGATTAGTACCCTTAAAGGCATTTATCAAAAATTGAGATATATATATCCCTTTGAAATGACATTACGCAGATCATTTAGTTACAGAAAATAAGTTAAGTAATACAACTAAAATCTAATTTCATGTTAAAGATCTAGTAAACTATTTAAACGCTTCATGTTGTAAAATAGAAAAAATGCTCTCTAATTTCTGTCCTGCCAAATAATTGAAATGGGTAAGAGTGGCTTGGACACAGATTATGAAATGAGCATAACGCTGGCAAGGTACGTGCGAGAGAAACCTATTCATGAACCTGATTGTTCAACCAAAGCACTGAGGGTGCTGGTGATTGTGTCACAATTGTTTTAATAATAAACACTGATTGCAGCATCTTTTAAAATAAAGATATTGGAAAAATGTTTTACTATTTTATCCTTTTGGTCGCCAGCCATGGTTTCAAATGGTGGGTATTTAACGTCGTGATATTTCTCAAATGATGTTGAAACAATTTTAAAGCAAAATCAAACCAAACCAAGTGCCTGTGATTTTTTTATTTTTTTGTGTATGGCGAAGGCGGCTTGAAGGCGTTACGTGAAGGGATAGAATATTTCAATTTGACATTTTCTCAAATTAATAAAATTTCAGGTAGTATCGTGTCCAACCTAGAAGATAAGGTCAGAGTACGCGACCGGTTTCGGCAAAAAGGACTTCCAACTATATGAAGCTAGAACATGACTAAAGTACATAGCTTTATATGTTTATCATCATTGATTTCTTTTATTAATTTTGATAAAGATTTGCCATCTTGAAATAGAAATTTGATAAAGTTGTATTCGCGAGAAAATACATGTGGCACGAAAAGGTACGTTGACCATCGTTAAATAACCGAAAGGTCGGTAAACATCGATATACCAAAAACAAACCGATCAAGAGTGATTATTTGTAATGGGATTTTAACAGTTAAATAAGTACATTTGCCTTGACTCAAGAAGTGATTTGTTCTAATCAAAAGCACTACTGCATAGCAAGTCTTAACATCAAAGTTTCTCAATAAAGTATTACAAGATGAATACGTGCTTACTGGGATCAAATTTTTATTAATTTTGCATTTTTACAAACGCATTAAAACGTGGATAATACCTATACGTTCTTTTCTTATTAATGATCAAGTGATATTGATAGGAAAGGGAGACAATCAATCATGTTTAAACACTTTTCTTCTTTTTCTTGGTCGGGTTAATTTCCTTTTAAGGAATAATTACGTTTTATACCAAAAGATAACTAATATGAACTAAGGCATTGCCTCTAGACCGCTCTCTCAACTCATTGTTATGGATTTTGCACGAAACTTGCATACTGAATATGCCTTTCAATCTAAATTCAACATACAACTTTGTGGAAATAAAAGAATTGGCTTACTTTGGGGAGCAAATACTCATTTTATCACAGAGCTGTCATCTTTGTCACATTTAGATAGGTCTCAGTAAAAGGGCAAGTCTCCTTGTAGACTTTTTTGATGGACTATATTCTATATGGGTATTTGTTCACCCATTCGGAAACAGTAACGAAATTTGACAACTTTGTTGCAGACTACTTTAGAAAACATTGTGGGAAAAGGAGAAATTGTTCGTAACGAGCATTTTTTCCTTTTCCCACAAGGGTTTCTGCTCTTTCCGAAGAATATTGTTCAATTTCATCACATTTTGAAATATCGTCTGCAAACTCTTTCAATTTGTTGTTTGGGAAAGGGTTAAGCTTGCTTGGGCTGTGTATGAGGGCCTTTCATCAATAATGAGACGTTCACCATGTAAGGACAAACTGCTCATGCAATGTCAGAACCACCAAACTATAATTTTTGAACCACAAGTCTGTCTCTGCATGAAATCATACAATTTTCTTCACAAAATCATGTGTTGTAGGTACTGGTTTAAATCATCATGAGAAAAAACAACATGTCATTTAGTGATAAAGAAGGGTCAGTTGGATTAATAGTTTCAGATGATGTTCAACAACATACTCATCTGCTTGTACATGCTTTGGGACTAACCAAATTACATCAAATAGAAAGCCAATCAGGTCTTTGTTTGAATGGTTCTTTATTGTTCAATGTAGATAAGAAAATCCCATAGAAATTGTTTTGCTGATCTACAAAAGGTCATTCAATAACAACAAAAAGCTTTGTTGTAGCCAAAAGCTATTTCGTTTAACTTTAAAATAAAAACAAATCTTTAATTTTTCATTAATATTTTATAAACCTTTGTTCACACATGAAACACTGCTTTTTTATATGTGTTTATTTATTAAAGAACTTAAAAAAAAGTTCTGTATGCAATAAATGATTAATGAAATGTAGTTAAAAGACATAAGTGATAATCAGCAGACAGCATTAGTTCATGTATTCTAATTCCTTGCTTTAACAATTTGGTTGAAAACAAAGTCACAGCTTAGTTTTGGCACATTAGCTTCATTCTTGACATCAACAGTTCCCTGACCTTCATTGTTTGTATAGTAGAAAAACACTTCTGAGAGTTGGAAAAATATGACAGAAACATTTGTGTTCAACTTCTTCATATAAAAAAACAACAAATGTTCTATGATATACAAATCAGCCATTTTTTTTTTAAAAAATGTTGTTTCAAATTTAAAGCAATAACAGGTATTAATTAAAGTTTCTTTTTCCAATGAATAAAAGCAATTGTGACAAGGAAAATGTTCTCTCTGAGCCTGTTTCCCCTTGTCATAATTGGCTTCAAAGTTTTGTGGTAAATCAAAGGAGAAATAATAATTCTGTATGCAAATTCAACTCTCATCTTTTTCCCCTTCATACTCATGCAATAATTAGAAAAGAACTTCAAGTAATGACTCAAGTTACTGTCTTCCTCTGGTCTGCTGCAGACTTACTAAGCAGTTTTAACATAGTATGATTATGCTTTTCGTCTCAATAATTTGATTGAGTTGGTTTTTTAAGGCTTCTTGAACGAAAGAAAAGATGAGACACATGTGACAGTGTTGTCATTGTAGAATATTTCATAGTCCTTCTCAATTTTTTCTATATTATTGTCCTTTGATGTTCATAACATATGATAGATCATTGTTAATGTTATTTTTTCTTCATGAAATTAGTCTTTTGACGAGAAAACTAAACTTTAACACTATTCACTGATCAAACATGAAGATTTAAGGTATCTCCTTGTAAATCTTCATCTGTTTTTTATCATATCCACATCACTGAATGATTTGTTGCTGTAACCCCTTCCTTACTCTGCCAGTTAGTCATCAGATTTGGCTGTTAAAAGAGAAAAATAAAAAATATAAATCATTTGGCAATACTGGCCACATTAAACTGACTTATAATTTTAAATTGGTAACAATGGAAATAATTCATTCCTGATGGTAATCATTGAAGTAGTTAACTGACAGAATTAAAAAGAACTGATTGGTGATAAAAAAATCTTTAGTCCAACCTGTCTTGACTTATTTTGGTTTCATTCTCATTCTAACCCATGTTTTTGAAAAAGAAAAGGAGTCAATTACAAATTGTGAGCAACGCCAAATTCTGGACCATAATGATCATTTGAAAACAAAGTAATAAAAGGAGAACATGTTAAGAAGTCCAACCTTTGTCCCACTTGCTTGTTTCCTATAAAAAATTTCTGCATATGTAATTATGCTATAATCTTATCAGAAATGTTCAAATTAAAGAGAAAAACAAACTTCCACATTGAAGAGAATTGCTTCTTTGATATATATAACATTAATAAGATACCTTCAATCTTTATGACACTTATGTTTTTTTTATTCAAATAGGAGATAAAGAATATACATGTTTAGACATACTTACTTGTATTATAAAACAGAATCAATGATTATGCAGGTCTGCATCATCTTTTCTTTAAAATTGACATATTTCCAACCATCATACATTCTGTAATATATAGAAAAAACAACTAAGGGATCTATTACCATAAACCTTTAGGACAAAATTCTCACTTGCAAGAACAATTCAATGTTTTGGAATTATATCATCACTGGACGAAACGAATAAAATAAAATACTGCCATATAAGGTGACATACATAACCAAATACTTAAAACATAGGCGTAGGAGCGTTTTCAATATTGGGGGGGGGGGCCAACTTCAGATGAGGGCCCGTCTAAGAATAAATGTTCCTAAACATTTTCATGGCTATTCATGCATTTACAAATTCAATAACATTATAAGAATAACAAGAAAGCGTATGAAAATGTGTATCTTAAATAAATAAAAAAAATAATAAAAGGATATGACAGGTCTCGATCTCACGCGGAAAGCAAATGCATTGATCTAAACAAAAGGTGCAGCGGCCAGACTGTCACAGCCACGCATTCAACTCGTTTTAGATTAATTTTCAAGCATTAGGTAACAATTGAAGACAATATTGAGTCTGACCCCTTTAGGTAACAATTGAAGACAATATTGAGTCTGACTCCTTAGAACACGTTTTACACCACTGTTTTCGTCAATCTAGACTTCCCGGGTATTTCAGTGAGCTGAGTTTTCATTGGATAAACCAGATGTGTTTAGATTGCCATTTGCAATGATGACGTCAAAAAGATTTTTGTTATAATGCGTAACAAAAGGCGAATTGGTGTAAGATAAAGCACCAAAAAACACATTTATTCTTGACACACTTTTCTTTTCAAATATCTTCATTTGCCATTGTGAATATTGGGGGGGGCAAAGTATACTCTGCCCCCCCCCGTGTGGATATTGGGGGGGCTGCCCCCCCAGCTCCTACGCCTATGTAAAAGGGTATTTCACTTTTGGAAAAGGAAATTCATGCTGTTATTGTTACTTAAAATATCGCCCCATAATTGAATTATTGAATTGCTATTGAATTGTCAAGAAGGTGCCTTGTACTCAATTTAAAAGCTCCAACAATAACAAATAATCCATATCAGCAACTGACGAGTTGATATCGTTGCTTTATTGGTCAGCATAATAGTGTATTCCATCTACAACACGATGTGTACCTAATGCTTTCCATACACACCGCAAAAATGACATAGACCGTCTACATAAACATTAGATTATGCCTAACTGCAGGGTGTAATCACCGAATCGATAGGTGAACACTTATTTCACCGGGCAACACACATTTTCTAGCCAAGTACTGCAGGGAGCATGTACTGTAATACTAAAAAATGAATGCTGTAGTTCTACTTAAAAGGAAGAAGTTTTTTCAGATGGATGTTTGTTTAGAGGAAGCATCTTCAGCGAGGCGTGACGAGGGCTCGCCTTCTCGATTTTTCTACGTCGAATTTTGGTGAAAATGGTCTATTTAGATATACTGTTTTATAACGAAATGAAAGAGTACAAAAAGTTCTCTTACCTACAACCGGCGATTCGTTTTCCTTTCAAGGAGTTGAACACTGTGTCCAATTTAAAGTTTGAAGCGGTGGCGCCGATCCCGTTGTTCGTGTTTTGTTTTTCGATAGAATGGTTTATGGTTCATTCATGATTGGCGGAAATAAACTCAATGAGCGGCAATGAATTTATGTAAAACCAGTCCATTCCATAAAGCCGGAAACACCCGAAGCAAATCCGAGTTTTCTCTTTACGAGGAATGGTTCTATATTGGTAGATATATTGGTAGATAAAGGTAATGCTTGAAAATAAATTTAGATAGAACCAGTCCATTCCGTAAAGCCGGAAACACCCGAAGCAAACCCGAGTTTTCTCCTTTAGGTAAACCGGAAGCCACCTGTTTTTTTGCTAATGGTATAACCGGTGTTAACATAACTTGTTACTCGTACGTATGTTACCGTTATCCGCTCTCCGAGCGCTTCGCGCTCTGAGAGAGCGGTATGAATAAGACAGGCGCATGGCTCTTTAAGACAATGAAGGGCTTCATAAAAACGACATTCATACAGAATGTTCCTGTATTACATTTTTTGATGCCTTGAATTTTTTTAAAGGGACAAATTTAGAGAATGTTAAAAAATAGATAGCCTCAGACTAAACGATATTTCACGAATCCTTTAAAGTTGCTTGTTTACAAATGTGAGATAATTATGGTGTTTAAGATTATTCTTTATATTAAATCGAATAGCAGCTAAACTGATTCGATCTTTTTATCATGTGCCGCCTGAAAAACAAAAGTGCAATGGTTAACTTAACCCATCACTTATGCACAGTTACCCGAATTTAGATGCTATCCTTCAGGTATTGTGGATAGGATTTCAATGGTTACACAAGTACCTTTGCCTTGACTCAAGAAGTTAACGTGTGTTCTAATCAAAAGCACTTTTTATATCACAATTTATAGTTACAAAACGAGCACATGTGTACTTACCCACAAGGAACAATATAAGATTTCTCGGTTACGGTTTCATACACTGTTTTCTACAAGTTCATTGAAATGTTGATAAACTCACATCGGTAAGGGAGACAATCACACCATATTCAAACACACTTCTTCTTACTTGTTAGAGTAACTTCCCTTTGAACTTCAGTGTTTTACCAAGAAAGAACTTTAGGTAGCAGCACACAGTTTATTGGGTCCTTTCTTCTCCGGTCCAACTACCAATCTCCTTCGAAACCAATTTCACCCTTCACAATCAATGTGAAATGACAGGAAACATTTTGATGTGTTCATAGGTTCTAGGGCAACAAGAAAATGGCAAAAAACAATATTAACAATGACATTTATAGGAATTTGCATGATATTGCGGAAAATAGTTTGGCCGCGAAAACTGATGTCAAATCCACCATTTTAGCCTTCGCCAAAAAGGTCGCATACAGAAAACCGGAAAGGATGGCCGACCATTCGTTTGCTATTCTTGCACGCGAAACATCATACAAGCTGTGAATGCATTCAATAGTTCAGGCTGACCTGCTACTTTTTTCACAATATTTCAAGGTCTAAGCCCTATATCAATTTCACTGTAAACTTACCATCAGAGACCGTTTACACTCCACATTGACAATCCTGGGAATAAACATTGGGCATGGAGGAGCAAGGTCGCGACCTTTTAGTTTCGAATTAGCTAAATGGTATCTTTTTACAATAACATGCTCTTTTGGGATACACCAGGTACCATTGCCTTCAAATATGAAGTTGAATCTTACCCTTTCCCATTATTTCTATTTTTGGCCATGGCCAATTCGTATATTTCTGTAGGGAACTGTTGCATGCTACCTTAAATAAGACAGTTCCCCAAGCGTGATATTTTAGAAAATACTTTAGGAGTTTTCATTTTCTCAATGACTTGCGTTTTGTATTGAAACAGTTAAGCATCAGAGTGAATAACACTTCAATCATCTTTTATAGCTGCTTGACTTTTAGAACTGTACACCTGCTGAACTTAGTCGACGATTTCATCTCGTGACGCACCTAATGTGGATTATAGAGCAACCTATTACTATGTAAATATTATCAATAAAAATGCCCCAATGCTTATTTCACCATTCAATGAAAACAGGTTTTTAGCATAAATACTTTCCGACATTCATGGCAAACGAAAATGAAATTGGTTCAATCCCAACTAATCCTACATTTTATGGACAGTTTACAGTAACACAGGTTTCTCCAACAATTAAAAGCCGAGGAATCACTATTACTGTGATATTCTCGAAGCAATGTAGAAATGAAATACATCATGTACCTTCCTCATCTGTAAAGTTTCCCATTCATTACACTTGTTACGTTGATTTTTTTTTTCAAAACAGGATATAAACAAAGAAATGGTCAAAAGTATACGTTTGGTATCTGCTTATGTCAAACTAAGTTTTTATGTGGATCATGACAGCTATTTAAATCCGTTTTCATTTACGTACTTGTTAAGAAAATACTGTGATAAGTGGATTAAATACTTATCAGGATAAAATATTTGTCGGTTTAAAAACCTGAACATTTAAACATGCGAGAGGTCCTAATGAAATGATACAACGGAAGAAAAACAACAAAAAAGCATTCAGAAAAACATCACTTTGTGAAATTTTGTTGAAACATTGTGGAAAAAGAATGAACTCCTCTTTTGGACCATTCTTTTCTTTTTTTCGCAGAACCTTTAAGGTAAAACCTATAATAAAGAAAAAAATCATGACAGTAAATGTTTCAATGAAATGATAAGTTGATACTAAATTTCCATTTGTGTTTCTCCTCCAATGAAGAAGCTTTCAATGCACAATACAAAGAAATAAATAACTTTAACACACTACATAAAATTGCATACATATGCTTTTTCAATAATCATATGCCAATACTTTGATCTGCAAGCAGCCCTTTTAAATACAGTATTTTCTAAGTATGATTTCCTATCATAGAGTAGTTATATCGTGCAACACGTGAACGCATTCTGAGTAATAGTGTCTCTCTTTTCTTTTTGTAAAATGTTAAATGTGGGTTATGCGGGGACATCTTCATTAGGATATCTGTTGTTTGCAAGTCTCCTGTTATAAATGGTGTGGAGACTGAGGATAAGGAGGATTATTTTCCTATATTTATGTACATCCATGCCATCATGGATAATACAACCTTTGTATTATCCTTTGAAAATAACTTTGGCGGAAAACAAGGAAAAAAGGAAAATTGCTCACTTTGACAAATGTCCTCTCATTTTCATTACCTTTTCTACTCAATATTGAAAACAAATTCACAAAAACACGGTATTCATCATAATACGGTAGAGCTTGAAGTTGTTTTAGTGTTTTTTTATGTTATGAAGTTAAAGGGCTAAACTTTATAAGCAGCGAGTCATATCTTTCGTCAAACTTAGATATTCATATACTAATGGTAAAGGCCCCGTACTTCTTCCCTCTTGAAAAATACAAGGGATTGTCCATCGATGGTAGAAGTTTCTTGTAAAGTTTACTTGCGGAAGACATTATAACCATACAGAATCCGAAAAAGCCACACGTGGTCACGATGAATGACTGAACTATTAGCGCGCCTTAATATAGACGTGAATGATGGGGTATTACCCTAATTCTGTAATGATCAAATCTATCAAACACCGGTTATATGGATGATAATCACTTATAGACAGTTGTCAAACTCTTTATTTTCCCTGGCGCAATATTAAACACTTTCGTTTAAACCTTCTAATGTTTAAAGCAGATGATAAGAATTGATTCATTATTATAATAATACCAAACATTCATGCAAATATTAGACATCTTATAACCAAATATTGAGACCACGATCGAATAACAATTTACTCAGAATATGCAAATACTGTGCTTCAAATTCCATGTGTTGAATTTGTATTTAAAAAACATTTGTTAAGCAAATAGTTGACCCTTTAATGGATCATGTTAATATAAACAAGAAATCAACTCCTTTTACTACTGGCGAGTCCACTTAAGAAATAAGGACTTTGTTTATCAAGATAGTTTTGATGATAACTTGGATTACTTTGTACATGGTCCCTATCTTTTTATGTAGCATGCATGTGACCAGATCCATGTATATGTACTGTTTATCAAGATGGATTTGATGATAACCTGGATTACTTTGTACATGGCCCCTATCTTATTGTGTAACATGCATGTGACAAGATCCATGTATATGTACTGTTTATCATTCAGTATATATGTATATAACCTCGATATCTTTTCACATACGACTGTACTTAGCTCATACGTTCCGACTTTGTGTGAACAAAGGTTGAGGGTTTGAAACAAGTGCCGGGTTCTACAACATCGTAGCTCTAATTGGTCATGTACGATGGGCACAACTGTAACAATTGTGAGAAAGACAGACCGGGATTTGAGCCTAGGAACTTCGCAAACCATGCAAATGCTCTACCGACTGAACAATTCTGCCCGCTGACTACATCGAGACCGGTTTCTTTGCCTAACTGAAATTGGTATATTCCGTCTTTGTCGGAAAACACCGAATAATGCCGAGCGATCATTGCAAAGACACATGAAATGCAGACGGCCAGTATTTCAAAATGTTGACCGGTCAACAATTCATGTTAGAATACCAAATCATGACAGTTTTTCATCTATCTCTCAATAAAACAGCAAATGATAAGGAGTTAACATTCATAAAAGGCGTTAGTTAATTTAGTGTATTTACATGTACACTTCAGGTGGTCCCCTTGAGAAGTAAGAAGAATGCCGTTCAAACCCCATGCCCAGGCTAACTGATGATTTATTTGTCTCTCATCATTGATAGATTGTAGAAATGGACAGCAGAACAGAACAAATCTTTATTTTGATATGTGATAAACGTCTCGTCTAAATTTCCCATAAAATCATCGAATACCTGAACATCAGTATAGAAATTACACACGTACCGCAAAACCACACTGATTGTATACGCATTTTTTAAGAGCCTTGGAAGGTTTGGAATTCCAGGGAGTAAACTTGGCATTGGGCCAGATTTTCCCTCTGGTTTATACTTGTTCACGTTACACAGGTAGTGAGATATAAACCACAAATGTCAGTATTTCTTGGAATCCGACGCATGTTATCACTAACGGCGCCTTTCATTCACCTTAAACTTAGATGAGCATAGATCCGACATAACAGTACAGGGGTGGTGAAATCTGATTCTTAACGACTTGTTATTAAATGCAATATCTTTTCCAGCACTTGTCCACATGATGGTAATATGGTAAGTCTCAGTAAAGATTCACTTGTCCGTGAAGCTTTCGGACCAGCTCGGCAATATGGAGAATTGATTTAGAGGTAATAATCTATAACTTTACGTTAACGGAATGTCTTATCACAACATCTCAAATATTTGTCGTAACACAATATCTTAAACAATACCCGTGTGTTGATAAATGAAACATTTGACTCGCGTATAAGAAAACTAGGAAGTTTAGGACTATGGCTCTTTAAAACTCAAAAAACTCTTTTTCTTGGTAACACTTTTTTTACATATACATATTTGTTGAAGGAATCATTGTTACAGTCCAAAGGCCTTTAGGGAAGTATGTGCGTTTGTACGTCTATCAAACTTATATTTTAACAAAGATGAAACGTGTAGATATATCAGAATGAACATTAAGTCGTTAGTTCATGTTATTAAGTCGAAACAACAAGAAGATTAAGTTGTTATTTCGAGTTCTTAAGTCGGAACAACGAAATAATTGAGTCGTTATTTCGAGTTAGTCATAATCTTGGTAAAATAGGCCAATCCCCTCAGTGCCACCGTAAGTTCCTGAAACGTGTTTTTTATTCTCAAGGATGTGTAACAAGTTACTGGACAGCACGACCTGTGCCGAGCATGACGGTTTGATCTACTGTAAGGGGTGTCATGGGAAGAAATTCGGGCCCAAAGGTTACGGGTTCGGGCAGGGTGCCGGCGCATTGAGCATGGAGGGTGACGGATCAGGCTCTATGTCGTAAGTCGGTTTATATGCCATACTGCATAATTTTGTATCACCGATATGCCTCGGCTGGTGTTTAGCTTACTTTTATCTATATGATTTTACGAGTTGTAGGCAGGCTTGGGTAACCGGATCATTTACGATGGTCTATTCTATCCTATCGGCAAACATTGCCGTATTCCGGTATAATTTGATATGTATATATTCAGATGTACAGCAAAATGCCTTAAATATATATTTTCTTACGCTATCTTATAATAGGGTATGATAGAACCTTGGTATTAGCCTCACCTGTATATATGTATCTATATGTATTTATTTTATCATAATCATAGTCAGTGCCTTATAGGCCGATGGGGCCCTGTGTAACAAACAGTAATGAAGATTTAACTAAAATGTATACATATTTTTCCCATCATGTACCATGCACGTATGAGTGCTTGGTCACTTATAATGGGACGTCGTCAAACTGGCTAATAGACTTTCAATCACTTACGTTTCTTACAATGTGAGAGTATGCAATAGTATGACGGTTATTTCAGTAACCGGCCAAACGAGGGTCACTTTGGCGGCGCCCTTGGAGGACCGAACGCCTGTGGACGTTGTTGACGGACCGTTTATGAGATGGAGAGAGTAAACGGAATGGCTGACGTAAGTATACGTTCAAAACTTTTATCTTTCGCTGTTGACAATCTACTATGTCATAGAAAAGTGTGCTCTGCATATTCAAGAATTTTAAATCAACGATTGAAATCCATACCCCCTGTATCATGATATGAAAGGCATGGTGTTCGACCTATATCATGCGATTTCAGGAATTTAACCAGTATTATTCATTCAAGTACACTTATTTCGATAGGGAGAATCTGAAGGGATATATAGTTATCTTTGCGATGCCGTTGCCAGAGTTTTCTAAAAAAATCATCTGATCTGTGAAAAATAACATCTTCCACGCATTGATTATTATCTCTAGATACTTCCACGCATGTTTTATAACTATAAATTGGCTTTTAAATTACACGATCATTCCACAAATGTTACATAGATTAAGGAAATCATTAACGTCATTCATATATAATACATATGTAATCGACCGGATATTGAAACAAAATGGATAAGGTGATGTATAAAAAGACAACATTCAACAAATCATATACAAAAATGACATAGAAGAACTGTTATTTAAGACTACTTTTATTCCATCGTCATGAACGTAAGCATTCCCAACTGTATTGTACTTGTAGCCCTGGCTTAAGAACTGTTGCAGCTGTAGCAAGTGTAAAAAGAAACTGGAAGTTTCGTCTCTATGTAGACATGGAAAGGAAATCTAATGTAAAGGTATGTACATTTTACTATTGATATTCCTTATGTATATGCTAATAGATTTTCAATCACTTACGTTTCTTACAATGTGAGAGTATGCAATAGTATGACGGTTATTTCAGTAACCGGCCAAACGAGGGTCACTTTGGCGGCGACCTTGGAGGACCGAACGCCTGTGGACGTTGTTGACGGACCGTTTATGAGATGGAGAGAGTGAACGGAATGGCTGACGTAAGTATACGTTCAAAACTTTTATCTTTCGCTGTTGACAATCTACTATGTCATAGAAAAGTGTGCTCTGCATATTCAAGAGTTTTAAATCAACGATTGAAATCCATACCCCCTGTATCATGATATGAAAGGCATGGTGTTCGACCTATATCATGCGATTTCAGGAATTTAACCAGTATTATTCATTCAAGTACACTTATTTCGATAGGGAGAATCTGAAGGGATATATAGTTATCTTTGCGATGCCGTTGCCAGAGTTTTCTAAAAAAAATCATCTGATCTGTGAAAAATAACATCGTCCACGCATTGATTATTATCTCTAGATACTTCCACGCATGTTTTATAACTATAAATTGGCTTTTAAATTACACGATCATTCCACAAATGTTACACAGATTAAGGAAATCATTAACGTCATTCATATATAATACATATATAATCGACCGGATATTGAAACAAAATGGAAAAGGTGATGTATAAAAAGACAATATTCAACAAATCATATACAAAAATGACATAGAAGAACTGTTATTTAAGACTACTTTTATTCCATCGTCATGAACGTAAGCATTCCCAACTGTATTGTACTTGTAGCCCTGGCTTAAGGACTGTTGCAGCTGTAGCAAGTGTAAAAAGAAACTGGAAGCTTCGTCTCTATGTAGACATGAAAAGGAAATCTAATGTAAAGGTATGTACATTTTACTATTGATATTCCTTATGTATATGATGAAGACACGAGAAAATATCGGACACATAGTTAACTAGAAACTGTACTGTAGTGCCTATTTTGTATAACGTTAATTGTTTTTATATGCATGCCTACCTCGAATTGTTGAGATGATGAGTTCTTAACTTACTTGTGCTTAAATTTGAGTTACCATCGCCTCTCATGCCGAAGTTCACAAATCCGTTTACACTTTTATCAGGATTAGCCACTGTCATTTTCTTATGAACATGATCAGGTTATACACATATACTCGGGCTTTTCGATATTGTATTACATATGGCCTAATCCTAAAAATTCTTTTTAATTTCTGTTTTGTCTGTCAGATTGCCAGCTTTCACCAACTTAAAAAGCATGTGTACTAGTATAGCAAGTGTAATCTCTCTGCAGTCAGTGTATTGCCAAAAGACACACCCACGAAAAGTCCAAGTGCCGCTAGGACCTGCTTGTCGCAAACCTTTTCCTTAGATACTGCATCACGCAGAAACCTACATATTTTCTGCTCTGTAGTACAAATAATATGACAGAGCATAGAGCATAAACATACAAATTTGGTAGAAACTACGACTTTCGTTGAAAAAAGGATTTCATTTACCAAGATATTGTTTTCTTTTCTAGGTTGTTACGCCAAGAACTTTGGTCAAACCGGATATGGCTTCGGTATTGGAGCCGACTGTTTATTCACAGGAACCTAAGAATGACGTCATTGGACGCCATGTTCACGTCAGAGGACAAGAAGCGAGCGAAACAGTACTTTTGGACATCTGGACAATTACCTGATTACGACGGATTTTCATCATGAATGACAATCTTCTGACTGACTTTACGGAATGCCGATGGTCGTACCCGGCTTGAATATTCCTTATAAGTAGCTGAATATTGGGTCTTGCTCGATCATTAAGAGTTGGCATTGCAACATGACTGAAAAGAGATATTAACCTAAAATTTAAAATCCATATAAATGAATGAATTAAGTCGGATAGAATCGAATATGACAACCGATAAGAGCGAGTGAATATCTGTTTTAGGAATATACAATAGAGTATTCCTGTGTCGGCTAGACATGCACAGATCACACAAGTTGGCAATGGAAGATACATCTCAGATGTCGGAAGATACGGGTTTCGTCAGTTCTAGGTCAAACTGTGTGAACTGTTAATAAAGGACAAAGGGGCAACGCTCCAGGGTGTTGCAATTGGCAGACCAGACATACACTATACGTACAATGGTTTACGGTAGAGTCGCTTTGTAACTTGCATTGGTCTTGAGTAAATCCACCATTCACAACGTTACAATTAGCCAGTTATATGAAAGAGACATTAGTTTATGGTTATTTATAGTTTTTTGCAAGGTGACCACGTTTTTCTATATAATGCTTTTTCGCTTATTTTCTATTTATGTCTTATGTAAATTAGATTCATAATTATTGCTTTGATTTGGTCTTTTTGGACCATTTATTACATAATATGTTTATTGATATATATATGTAAATATATGCTATGCATATGTATAAAATATGTTAAATTCAAAATGTGTGCAAGAACATAGGTGTGCGTGAAAGCATAATTTAATACATTTGATGTTAATCCAAAGAGTCAGTCCACATGTATTGCAAACATTTAAGGTGTATTAACCTATACGGCGATTTTTATGTACAAGCTTATATATATAAAAATCATTTCGCTTACAGTTATGCGGTAACTAAGGGTTAAAGCTAGGATAACAAGACAAAGTGAGAAACTATTAAAACAGCCTAGTCTAAATTGTATTTATGTTATGTTTGATTGATATAATCGTGGCTAAATATAGTCCTATGTCAAAACTCTTAAAAGTTGGAATCAGCAATTTCAGTATTATATATATCACCGGCGTTTTGAGTTTTTTCTATTTAACATGGTTTTACAGATGCATTCATGAGTTATGTTGCAGTCGAAAGATATCGAATGTTTTCACTTATATTAGGATTAATTATGTCATTAATTTTTTCTATCTACCATAGGTCAATGAAGATGTGCGTAATATTAATCATTTGACATTATACATGTAAGCTACATATCAAATGGGATAGTATCTTGTAAACAAAACAAACTATATTGGTTTTGCTAAGCACTTTGTTTTCTGTGTTCTTTTGTAATCACCAAGGGACAATATTCAAGTTCAATTCTAATTTGTTTTATATCACCTAGTTCCTGTTACAGAAACAAAGAATACTTTAACATTGAACCATGTACCCATGATTTTGCAGTACAACATTTATTGAATGAACCTCATATCTGGACTATTTACCACCAACGATAATAACCTGCATGTATAATGTATCGGTAATGTTAAGGCATCGTTCTGCCTGCTGTATATAAGTTATATACGGAAACGGAAAACTAACCATCCATTAAGACCGGAGAAAACGTCTTCAATAGTTTAGCAAATGTCATTGACTGATTATAATAAACAAGCACATTTACAATTGAGAATGACTGAGATAGTTTGCCTGAATGCTTTATACAATGTATTAATATATAAAGTTTTGTCTTTAGTTCTTTGCATTAGTTTGCCAACTTTCAATAAATGTTTAAACCAATCATGAAAGGTGTTGTACATTTTATCATAGTCCACTTTAGTTGATGCAGATAATGAGTGAACATACCATATGTTGACTGTGGCACACCAAAAACCGCAAAGCAATGGCTTCCATTAAAGACATTATGTGGGGACTCAGAGCGACTTAAGAAATGAGTTGTAATCGACACAAGGTAGTTCGGCTTAAGATCAATCAAACGGTTCATTGTTTAACCCATTACCAAACAACAACGACATTTGACCAGTTTCTTAAAGACAACTGTGGAAAACATTGTGGGAAAAGAAAGATTTGTTCGTAACGAGCAATTTCTCCTTTACCACAATGTTTTCTGCCCTGTAAGAAGATTATCTTCCAGGTTCATCTCATTTTGAATTATCGTCTGCAATATCTTTCAATTTGGAATATACCAAAATTTGGCGGGCGGTAAAGGGTTAAATGGCTATATCAATGAAAAAAACTGACTATCGTTGTGTTATGTTCACAAGACAGAGCGTCTCCAAGCGTCCGATTATTGCAATAGGAGTGTTCAAGAATGTGAGCCAAGATACCAACGCCTGAGCTTTGTCAGGCATTTTGGTACTGAATAAAACAAAATGATCAGTTCGACTGATAACCAACATGCTCTTAATTGTATTTCAATCAACAATACAAAAACAGAGTTGTTTCCACAACATTTTATTGTGACTTTCGCTTCTATGAAAAAACACGTTTAACAAACAGATATGAACGCTGTTAATTTTGATCAAGGTACCCAATATGTTATGCCGATTTATTATCCATCTTCAAAGACTAAATTATATTCCCGGACTGTCTCCACCTTCCACCCTACCCCGCGCACATTAAGCCACACACGTTCACACCTGTTTTAAAGAATTGGTGAGTTCTTTTTATTTATTATCTACAAGAATATCACGTATAACACTCATGTATCTGTAACGTGGGGTGGATTTAGTACAAGTATAGTGTTATCTTGTCTGCTTTAGAAGAACGACGATATGTAATATTGCAGTTACTGTATGTTGTATAACCTTGGAGCAACTTCAGATTGATTAAGTTAGAATGAATAAACCGCGACTGTAGACATTTGCATCTGGACTATGTTTGTTGTAGATGCGTCTCAGAGTTTTAGTTGAGTATGGCAATCGTTTGTTTGTGTACGACTGATCACCTAACTATGGAACCAAACGACTGCAAATACTCAAAGATCATGTATCCGTATTTTTTAAACTCCCATACGAAAGGATTTAGTAAACAGTTGTAAAAAAGTCAAAACTTTAATTGGTTTGATGCACGAAATCAAGTGACAAAGACATCATATCCTAGGGGGACAACCTTGGCTTTGATACCTGTGTGTCGTACACTAGTAAAAGGGCAGATATTTGAGAATTTATTTTCTTTTTCATGTGCAACCACTTGTAAAGAAAACAATAACATTGGTTGATTATACAGGTCATTGTGATTCTGAGTACGAAGCATATAAACCCTTTCCCAAACAATAACGACATTTGACAAATTGTTGCAGACGACTTTAGAAAACATTGTGGGCAAAGGAGAAATTGCTCGTAACGAGCAATTACTCCTCTTTCCACAATGTTTTCTGCTCTTTCTGAATATCATTTTTCAATTTCATCACATTTTGAAATGTCGTCTGCAAACTCTTTCAATTTTGAACAGTCGACCATCTTTGTTTGGGAAAGGGTTAAACCATATCTCCAAGCTAAATCTTCCAACTTTACTAAGTAGCTTTGCCTAATAACAAGTTTGTGTAGTGAACGAATGGTTTATAACAACTATATACGCAACATTCGTTGCAATAGACGAACATTATTACAAAGCATTGAAGTAAGACATTGCTCGTTTCTGTTTTAGACAAATTGTCGTCTGTAAACTTTGTAGTAGCAGCGTCTGGGATGATTTGGGGTCTTTGACTCTTTTGTGGAGTTCGGAGTAACCGTAATAAAAAGATACTTCGCAAGCCGTTTACTTCATCAATATCGCTTTTTATGCATCTGCTGCAATTTAATGCATGTAATTTAAAGAGACTCTCTCAGAGATGGAGACTTTAACTGTTTAAAAAAATATCGTCTTCTAAAAAGAACAACACAGATTTCTGAGGTTACATATAACTAGATTGTTGACAGCTTCCCATTCCTGTTGATAATTATACAAAGAACATCTAGAACATGAAAATTGCAAAAATCTAACGGCGTTTAAACGCTTTTTTTTGTAAACAACGTATTAACCTAGAGTAAGAGGTGATAATTTATGATTGCATCGTCTCTTCGAAGTCTAGGTAGACTCTGGGGGAACGTCTTAACACCACCTGCAATCTCAACTCATCGGGTTTATCCAATGAAAACAACTCTTGCATAATAAGAAACTGCCATATTGCTTCACTCAAGACTACTTTTATTGTATTTTCGTTTTAGAATATAAATATCAAATTTAATAACTAAGTAGTCATTTAATTTTATTAAAAACATACAAGCTCTAAAAAAAACTGCAAACGATGGGTAAAATAAGTTATAAATCATGAAAAAATGTTTAATCAAAGGATAACTCCACACGTTCATGACAACATAACGCCGGCGCTGTTTATTACTGTTGTTTCTAAGTGCTATTTTCACAAATTTTTAACCCCCCAATTTGACTTCGTTGTTTACATTCATTTGAAGTCAAGGGGGAGGGCGATAAGCGAGTTGCGGTCACCTTGGTAGGACAGTTACACGATACACATAAGATACACAATATAGATACTGTCATTTTTCCAATAGCAACAGCATGAATATTCCAAATGGCGAATTTCTCTGATTGCTTTGGTTCCCGACATTTATCGGCTTACCTTGTTTTATCGCTAACTGTAAACAAACCCCATCATATACACACTTTTAAAGGCATCATGAGAACAGGTTAACGTCTCATGTCCTCTGTAAATGGGAAATTAACTTATGCTCTGGTTAATTGTCATGTATTGTCGATCTTTCACAATGTTGGTGTACATGAACGCTAGAATGGCTTTAAAGAAACCGATATATACATCACAACTTATAAACTCCCTACCATGTGTGAGTTCTCGACGAAAAGTATCCATTTAAAATGTTGTTCGAGACTTTTAAATACATTGATTTTCTCTTCCTGGAAGCTCCCAGGAAACGGGTTATTAGCCGGGACGAGTAAAACAAAGTTTACAAACATACACTTTTATACAAGGTGTATTTATCGGGTCACAGAAATACCTGTGGAGTAGTTACATTTGCAGCACGTGGTTCGGGGGTCACTCCTCGGCGTGGTAGTCTATAGATTTGATGAAACGGACTAACAGAGCATGAAACTATATGATCTAAGCCATGCCTGTGTTTGTTGATTTACCACACAATGAAACATGTACAACGTCGTGACTAAGTACAATGAGTCCTTATACGTTCAACGTGGACGAACATTTGACACTGCATGTAAACTGCCTTGTGTGGAAAGAAGAAGGTTTCTAAAGGATGTATGTTGATCATTTTCTCTTATACAGGCCATAAATCATGTTAACATGATAACACGGTATGTAGGCCATCATATGACCAGGCATGTACAAATTTCCTTTAAACCTTGAACATATGACCATAACTCACTAGCGTTTGAAATGGCGAATCGGGCTGAACTTACGGATTTGAAGGTGAATAGTGCCGGCATGGATTGTCCAATCTGCTTGGAAATTTACACCGACCCTCGTGCTTTATCCTGCCTTCATACATTTTGTTATGACTGCATACACGCACATGTTATGAATTCGAACATGCAACATCAAACGAAGGAAGGTATCGAATGTCCAATATGTAAGGATGTTACTGTTATGACGGCAAAGAGGATATCTCCAGAGAAGTGGGCGAGCATATTACCGGCCAATTACGCTTTAGTTCCTGTGCTTCAGAAGACATCCGAGGACACAAGTTCCAATGCAGCACCAAGGGTAAGTTGTAAGCCCTGTGGGAAAAAGGGGAAGAAACGAGAAGCTGTCGTGTTCTGTCCAACCTGCAATGAATACCAATGCGACACATGTGCTGAAGTACACGATCAGTTTGGATTTATGGCAGACCATACTCCTAAAGAACTAAGAGATAGCCTTGCAACAACAGAACCCGTCGATTATTCTCACTTGTTGTCATGCGCTGAGCATGGTAAACCAATAGAATTCTACTGCAAAGCGGATGATCGGCTCTGTTGTGCAACATGCGTCCTTATACCTCATAAACAGTGTGAGACAGTAGAAATACAGAAAGTATCGAACGAAAAGGCAGACGTGGATATCGGGCAAGTGCTGACATCTATCGACAAGACGACTGACGATTTATTCGACAAGATGGCTGAAATCGAGACTAACATCGACGGAGATATATCAACAATTGAGGAGAAACTGGCGTATACAAGGGCAAGTTTATTGAGGAAACTTGATAACTTTGAGAAAGACGTCAAAGATAAGATTCATTCTACAAAACATTCGATCTTGGACCAGCACAAAGTACTGCGACGTCAAGGTTCTGGTCTAAAAGCCGCCGTCAAAGCGTCGCTAGCCATGGTTAACAGCCTCACCGACAAATCGTCGACAGATGTTAGGTTTGTCGTCACAGAAAAAATGAAGCATCAATGTGACATGTACAAGAAAACAAACGAGACCGTAACCTCCAGTATCAAGGGAGTAAACATGCTCTTAAATGTAAGCAAAGCCATCAATTCCATCTGTGAGCCGAATAGAAAAATAGGATATGTCGACATTACATTGGGGACAGAATCGGAAGCTTACAGCGTTACCGAACAGTATAATCTGGTTAGTTCGGTTGAGTTATTAGAGGACGTCGGACGTCCGGAACCGTTTATTACTGGTCTTGGATTCGTATCAGATGGGAGGATTGTCGCAGTTGATCATGTGAACAAGGAATTGTTAGTCATGAACGGGGATCTCAAACGGTTGAATACCATTCATTTGCCATATACACCTCACAATATCACAGTATCGTCATCTGATGAGATTATTCTTACATCATTTGGCAAAAGAATATCGGTATTCTCCCTTGATAGAGCACATAATTTGACCATTCGCCAAAACATCGAAACTTCAATTTATGTTGATAACATATCAGAAATGGATCTGGAACACTTTGTTGTGGGTACTTTCGACCAGAATGTACCGGTCTCTATAGTAAATAGACAGGGGATGGTGGCGCTGTTTGACACAGAGTTTCCCGCAAGAAAATACAGTATTGACGATAAACAATGCACCTATTCAAGATCTCAAGATGTTCTTGTCACAACGTTGCGTCTCCAAAACGAAATCCGTTTAAATGGCGTACAGAAGAAAACGACAGTTTGCGTTAAAGAGCCAAAATTCATAAAGGAACCGAGAGGTGTTACTGTTTCTAATGTTCCACGTGGAAACTTCTATGTTTGCAGCAGTGGAACCAATGCTATAGTCGAGATATCTGCCGACGGAAACATCATTAGCTGTCACCATCTAGAAAACATGAAGTTCCCCTACAATATAGCTGTTTCTCAAGACAATACTAAATTACTTGTCAGTAACTGTCTTAAGGGAGGAAGAAAATTATTGCTATTCAAACTTAACCTTAAAAATGTCACACTATGAGTACCTTCTATGGTGTTGAAGCAAAAGCAAATGATATGAAAGTAGTTCACCAGTTGTATCCGCGTATCCTGGCTTATCAAAACATATGATTTTAAACAAGCCGCCTGCAACGAACCTATTTGTAAAGATTCTGTTAAGTCAGTTGTTATTTTTTATCCTTAAAATGTTAAACAAAACAATACTGCACTTGAAATCTTGATAATATCACACCATATGTTAATATCATTTAGTTTGAATTATGGTTGTAGATATTTAATGTGTTTGTAATCTTGCCCCGTTTCATAGCATTCTGATATGTTTTCCAGTCTATATTTTACCCAGATATCACCGGGTTTTCACATTTTGATTTCTTGAACATGCATTTTACAGGATTGGCAAAAAGAATAGTCCGTATTGTTCAGCTTGACAACAAGCCTAAACGGATAAGTGATTCTTTCCTGCCATTTATTATATAACCATTAACGGACAGGTGCAGAAAAATATTTGACATTTACAGACAAGTAAAACTAAATAATATTTCGGCATCCCTTAAACCTTTCTCAAACAATAACGACATTTGACCACTTTGTTTCAGACGACTTTAGAAAACATTATCGTAAAAGGTGAAATTGCTCGTGACGAGCAATTTGTCTTTTTTCCACAATGTTTTCTGTCCTATAAGAGGATTATTTTCCAATTTCATCACATTTTAAATGTCGTCTGCAAACTCTTTCAATTTGGGACAGTCGAAAAAATGTGTTGTTTTGTAAAGGGTTAAAATTAACTGTTAGACCGTATCGAATAAACGCAAACGAAAGGACAGATCATGATTGTCACAGAGCCCATCAACTTTGGAAAAAGTATAGTTTGATGAATATACATAGGCGTAGGAGCTGGGGGGCCAGGGGGCCGACCCCCCAATATCCAGACCGGGGGCCAGAGTTTACACAGGCACTATACATTTATGTAAATACACACAACTTGGTTATATATCACAAATGAATGTTTTTCTTTTAACGTTTTCATAAAAAATTATCATATCAACACATCTTTGTTTCATATTTTCTTAATCGTATCTTCTCGGTAATCCCCGGCTTGAGTCGGGGATTGCCGAGTAGATACCATTGCAAACGGACATGCCCTTCATCAATGGCCTACTTTAAAAATGGCTCCCCATTACCTCCGAGGTTATTTAGAAATGGCCGAGGTGTTCTGAATGTCTGAACGCATTGGGTTTATCCATTGAAAACTCAGCTCACAATAAAACCTGGGAAGTGTTGATTGACGAAAACAGTGTTGTAAAACGTATTCTTAAGGACTCAGACTCAACATTGTCTTCAATTGTAAGCTAAAGCTTAAAGACTAATTTAATTTTTTGAAGGGTAAGATTAGCTGATTAGTTGAATCCTTGGCTGTTACAGCCTGGTCGCTGACCCTTTTTGTTTAGATCATGCACTTGATTTCCGCGTGAGATCGAAACCTGGCATATCCTTTTTATTTATTCATTTTTATTTTTATTAAAGATACACATTTTCATACGCTTTCTTTTAATTCTTATAATATTATTGAATTTGTAAATGCATGAATAGTCATGAAAAAGTTTAAGAACATTTATTCTTAGACCGGTCCTCATCTGAAGTTGCCCCCTCCCCCCCCCCCTCCATGTTTAAAACGCTCCTATGCCTATGGTAAAACGATGGTTTGTAAATGATACTAATCAGGAGTATTACATGTAAAACTCTATCTCAGATTTCTTGTCTATATCACTAATTCACTGTGGAGCACACTTCAATGTCCCAACCAATACTTAACATGCTAAAGGTTTTCGTAATATCAAAACAACATTCCCTCTTATTTCAAATTGGAGCTATGCAATATAACCATAATATAGCACGCAATCATGAAAGCATTTTGTGCTGGTGTATGGATATTATGAGTTGTAGAATCGTGTAAAAGAGATGTCAGTACAGAAGTTGTCTGGTTGAAATTAAACGCATTCCTTCGACAAGCTTCATTGGATGACTGTATGCATAAAAATCTTATTCCGAAAACCAGATCCGGGCAAGGGTCAACTCCTTAAAGGAAGACAACTCAGCAAATGGTCTCTACATAACTTCTTTCTTGGAGTTAATTTCATATGTAAACTGCCACCTTTTCCAAATGTCAATGGTTAGAGAAAAGGTCGCTTGCTATATGTATTTGTCATGGACACTGATGGTGTATAAACAGTGAAGCCTCGTTTATCCGGACTCCGATTATCCGGATGTCTCGCAATCCGAACGAAATTGTAAGGGAACGGAATTATTTGACCAGTGTGTTGCAGACGACTTTTGAAAACATTGTGGGTAAAGGAGAAATTGCTCGTGACGAGCAATTTCTCCTTTTCCCACAATGTTTTCTGCCATATCAGAAGATTATCTTTGAATTTCATCACGTTTTGATATGTCGTCTGCAAACTCTTTCAATTGGGACGGTCGACAATTTGGCGTTTGCTAAAGGGTTATAAGTATACACCGCTCATACAGACCGTTTATGTCTTAATGTGTATAAGAACATGCTCTGCTTCATTAGTCCAGATTATTCGGTAAACCGGACATTTTGTTGGGAACGGACGTGTTCGGATTAACGGGACATCACTGTATATTGATTGGTATTGATATGGTTAATATCGCGTCAACACTACTTCAGTTTTAGTGCGATACTCGACTCATGACATATAGAAGCAGACCAAAGCCTAACGGCACTTAAGGGCAGATCAAGGTGGGTGTTCGTTTGTCAGATTCGTGTCATTTCAAATGTCAATTCAACAGTAATGTGTTTGGAATACCCTTGAAGATCGGATATCTTATATCAAATTCTTTACTCAAATTCTTTACTCATATCATTCGGGCACGAACGCCCACAAATCATATAACGATAAATTCAGACGAAAATGCCCTTGTAAAGTTTACTGCTGATCGAAAACAATAAGTTGATAAGTTGATGCAAACTGAAGAAAGAGCACATCTGGACGAACATAAAGTTTCCTTTTTTGTCAATATTCGTTTTGC
Organism: Cerastoderma edule; assembly: GCA_947846245.1. Classification (NCBI taxonomy): domain Eukaryota; kingdom Metazoa; phylum Mollusca; class Bivalvia; order Cardiida; family Cardiidae; genus Cerastoderma; species Cerastoderma edule. The sequence goes on along the minus strand of OX401416.1, from coordinate 7,425,294 downwards.
ACCGCATCAAATAGTTATGTTCAAATGCCCGATTCAGAATGATGAAGACCCCAAAGCTTACTGGTTTTTGAGGCTGGTCAAGCATGGGTAGAACACTCGTGACTCTGTAAGTCAACCAGAACCCTAAATCTCTCAAAAATTAAAATACCATCGACGGGATTTTAAACCTTAAGGGTGTCATGTAATATCAAGTTCTGTACTCTAACGGAGGCACCTTCTTACCTTCTTCAGCAAAAAACGTTTGCTATATATTGTCTGTCTATCGACCGGACGAAAGTACTCGTTTAACTCGTTCCGAACCAGGGCAATTTTTAACTTACTGCAACCAATATTTGTTAACAAGTTTCGTTTGGCATATGGCTTTGTAAACGCCTCTTTGATATATTTAAAGAAGACCAGGTCTACCGCTCTGCTTATATCTTTCATTATGTTCTGTTCAAATCAATTAACGCAGCAAAGTGTCTTTGTGGATGTGGATGCATTTTAATTTGTTTGTTAAAACATGTGGTAATGTGATTACCCAAGACATGCAAAAGCTGTAATGTGACAAACATGTTACTGCATAAAGGTGCTTGTTCAAAAATGTGAGGAAATATGGAAGTTATAAATTAATTTCTTAAATAATGCTGTACTGTATCGAAGAAATGCGGCATACTGCATTTGAGATTACCGCATAGAAACTGCATATATAAAAGTATACACTTCCTTAATTATCTATGATTTTAATAACTGATTGATTCTCAAACAACGATACACAACTGTAATGTTTCAGCGATATTCTATTTGGACTTCCACATTTTCTCTTTTGCCCAAGCGCCTCGAAAACGGCATACCAAACATGCAGTTTACATGACCAATGATATTGTAATACGAAATACCTGTTTTACATTTCACTGCTATTGAATGAAGGGTTTCCAAAGACAAGTTTGACTAAGATAACTCGTGATGCATTGTTTATCTTTCTCGGCCAAATAAGATGGAAAATCTTTGTCGGTTAGCCAGTGCGTTTTGTGTCATATCACGATCGTGTTACTTTGTGATCCCTTCCAATCCAATAAGTTATCTCGCCGAAAAGTGGATCTAATTCAAACCAAACTTATCATATTTCTCTTTGTAAGTCAACAGACACATGAGTTCAAATATTATGAATTGGTCAGACAAATGTTCGTCATGTAAGACATTAAAACATTTTTCTTTGTTTCCTATTTTTCTTTTCTTTTTCATCTTTCTTTTTTCATTCGTTTTTTTTTCTCATCAGAAGAAGAATGCCAGCAGTTTGTGGTAATGAAGAATATTCTGTTACAATTGACGCATTCATACATCGTTGTTAAAGATACTTGTTTATATATGAGGCATTTTGGAAGTTAAAGAGTAATTTCTTAAAAAACCGCACACCAGAGATAGTTTTATAAAATACGTTATCCTGTCACTAGAGCCATTTTGGGACCGATAACTAGGTGCCGTATAACATTTGTGATATCCGGCACTAACCATATAACACATGCACGTGGCAAATTATGACGTCATATGAACGCCATGACACACGACGACATGTTTACGTCATTCTCTACTTTGTTTTTGTGTGTTTTTCTTGTGTTTTATTTTTATTTTGTTGTTTAAAAAAATACGTAAAGGTAACAGGATAAATAGAATAGATGGTTTGTGTCTTTGAATAGGAACTGTTATCGGGCTCGGCGTAGGAATATTATCCGTTTCGCCTTCGGCTCACCGGATAATATTCCTACGCCTTGCCCGATAACATTTCCGATTCACGACACCAACCATCTATTCTCTATCACTGAAGGAAAGTCACTGGAAGCCTAATTAGATCGTTGTTTATTTTTTATTGTGTGTACAGTGAAACATCATGTATTTCAATCGATTAAAGGTGCTTGTTCGCAGAAATGTGATAATATTCTGGTGTTTAAGATTAATTGCTTCATAAAATTGAATAAAAGCTGACATGATTCGACCTATTTATCACGTTACGCTATCACAGTGCGTTCGAGAGCAAACCATTACTATCTATTAAAGTTTTCAAACCAAAAGGCTCGAATGGTTGTTTCATAAATATTCGATGAAAACACAAGTGTTTAGCATCTTTAGAAAATAGATATTGAACTAATATAATTTATTTAGTTTTGAAGATTGTTCAACTATCTTTTAAACGTTTGTTACTTACCCAGCATATTCTGGGAAGTATTCTTTCTATGATGTTGGATTAAATAACTACCTGGGTTTTCCATAACGGCAAAGCACAAAGCTTTAAATTACACGGGCTTCCTTCGTCTGAATTGAAAGCTTGAAAAGAATAAGTTTGTCTTACGTCTTACAAATAGAAATGCAACAATTCAAGACAACTAAACCTATCATTCATGGGCAGTTTACATGTCCATTAAAAGGTGAGTAATGGAATTCTACTGTGATGCTCTTGAAGCAATGTAGAAAATCAATACAACATACACCACAGGGGTCTATATTTATTCTGGATTAAATACTATTTCATATAATAATCAGTTATTATATTCCATAGTTTGGACCCAAGGATAACTATAGACACATGTGGGTACACCATTACCATTTACACAGTTTTCCGTGCAAGACTCTTTTGTTTACGTTTATTCTAACGAAAACAACTGAATAACATAGAAATGGTCAGAAGAATGCTTTTAGGAGCAGCTGTTTGTGTCTTATATAGTCTTTGTGTATGTCAAGACAGGTGAATTCCATTCAATTCCATTGACGGAATGTAAAAGAAAATACTGTGATAAGAGGATTAACCCTTTCCCAAACAACATTTTTTCGACTTTACCAAATTGAAAGAGTTTGCAGACGACATTTAAAAATGTGATGACATTGAAATATTCTTCAGAAAGAGCAGAAAACCTTGTGGGTTAGGAGTAATTGCTCGTTACGAGCAATTTCCCCTCTTCCCACAATGTTTTCTAAAATCGTCTGCAACAAAGTAGTCAAATGTCGTTATTCTTTGGGAAAGGGTTAAATACTATTCACGATGGAATACAGATCGGTTTGGAAATCGGGAAATTTGGAACATACGAATAGTCAAAATCGAAACCAAATAAAAACGAACAAAATCAAGAAAGAAGCATTTGGACAAACGTTTCTTTGTGACATTTTGTTGGAACATTTTGGAAAAAGGATGAATTTCCCTTTTGTAATAATTCTTTTTTTTTTTGGCCACATAGCCTTTCAGATAAAATATATAATACACAAATATTCATCAGAGTAAGGTTTTTATGAATTAATCAGTTGATACTGAATTTCTGTTTGTTTGTCTTCTCCAATGAAGTATCTGTTATTACACAATACGACGAAATAATAACTTGAACATTATACATGAAATTGCTTATAATGTTTAATTTGTTCTCTACAACTACAAGTGTACAGAAGGTTCAACCAAAACTAGATTTATGTTTCTATCAAATGTAATGGCATAGTGACATAAGTAACTCAACAAGATGTGACTTTTATAGAAATTTTAAATCACTTTTGTATGTATAACGATATATTAATTCTGACATCAATCCTTATTATAAACGTGCCTAAGTTCGTTTTAGATGCTCAAGTCATAAGCTTAACATTGAAATTGGCAGACATTTTAACGTTGATAGAAATGACAGGGTTTGTCTATACTATTTTCTCAACAAAGATATTTTGATTGTTGAGGACGAATACCATGCATTTTTTATATGTGAAAAGTTTGGAGACATGAGACATATCTATTTATATAATTGGTATAAAGCTCGTCCAAACTAAGATAATTTTTACAATCTTTTTAAATGTAATGACGAAATAACATTGAAAAACCTAGCTTTCTTTGTATCAAGATTACTAGAGCACATTTCTTCTTGATTTCCTTTTATCCTTAAAACATAACAGCAAATAATATTTTGATGATAGTGTAGGGTATATCTGATTTTTATTTGTATTTTGTAATATGTATATGTATTGTGGGCCGGAGGCCTTTTTACTGAAATAAAATTGTATATTGTATTGTATATGTGTTCGTTCAATCACTGTATACCAATAATTTGATCTGCATGTACGCCTTTTCAAAGCACCGTTATTTTCAGTAATTTGAATAAAATATCTTTGTCAATACAAATGGCGGCGTTATTCAATGCTCAGAAAATGTAACGATTTCGTAAATTAACACAGGATGTTTGATAATGGTACAGGTGAAGTCCTTTGTCGACCTCAGAGTAATTTGATGAATGTTGAACAAAGATAAACTGTTCTGTTTTATTCATCATCCGCTAATGTCTTTAAATAACAGCATACACGCCCCCTGGTAGGTGAACGTCCTATTTGTTTTGGGTATTAACCGCGGACAACTTTCTGTGTCTTGCCACATCTCCACTTGAAATAACGGCTGCACAAACTGCAAATAGACAAAAAAGCTATGCTGAGTTTCAACTTATTTATTTTACATGTATTGTGAAACAAGTTCCAACAACTTAGATTAAAAACTATTGATTCTACTTCCTGAATCGTAACCAGTTCTCGAGGCAAATTTAGATTACTAAAAGGTCGCAACGACTCCGCTACTGAAGGGATTCGGACCCGCGACCCTCATGTCCAGAGGTCGACGCTCAAACCCAGGACTGAATTATTAGACTTTAAATAGCAAATGGCAAAGAGGTTAAGTTTCTATCAAATTTATAGAGTATCGATCATAAAACAATTATCTGTGTTAAAATAGGATAGTCTCCATTATGCCTCCTTTATACTGAACTAAATGCCACATCATAAGGGAATAAATAAAAAGTCGCTGCTACATGTAAGTGGACCTTCCCCTAACCATGACTTCGTTTACTGAGACCGACGCTTATACTACCCCGGGTCCACCGAGCCTTTCTAGAAATATATAAATTAACAACGTTTTCCTCTTTTAATTCAATGGATAATAAATACCAAATAAATATACAATTTGAGCGACGCAAACATTTAATTATTTATTACAGAGTATAATGATACCATATATTTATATAGAAAACAAAATGGCAAGTTATATGATACGATAGACTGTTCTGCCTAGTCAGCCATCGCACTTTGCAAAGGCTTATCAAGCCGTACATACCAAAAAAGATGTAACACCGTCTTAAACAATTAATCTGTTAAGGCGCAGATATGCCGTTCTTGTCACTGCTTCCTGACTGAACTGTCTGTTCAAGACTAGAGAAATGTGTCTTTTCCAAGGACACTCAAAATCAAATTAATCAAGAGATATCCGCGTTTAATATTGAGATACTTCTAAAGTTTTGTTATTGACCATTCATAAACGTGAAGATTGGACCTTTCTTGGTTTAGAATTATTAGGTATAAATATCAAAGTTTAAAAAGGTATGAGAGTATTGCCATAGTTTTCAAGATCAGACGAGGCTTGCAGCATAAAGTCAATTGGTATATCGAATATAATAGAATAAAATAGAGTGTTAACGTACAAAATTATCTCGTCATGCAAACAAATACATTTTATATAACTCTGCGAAGATGAAGTTGGATAGCTTTTGTACGTTTTTGGTTGATTAGTTGTCGAGTTCTAAATATGACACAATTAAGGAAGTTAGAAAACGTGTTAGAGTATTGGTATGTTTTTTTCGGGTCAGACGAGGCTTTGGTATATCTCTCTATATCTCTCTCTATGTAGATTAAGATAAACATTTACAGCGTTAGAAATATGACACGGTTACGGATCAGCACGCCTTGTCATTACTTGCTGATCCGAGTCTTACCTCCAGCCCATCCGGCGGCGTTTGTCCATCAGCAGATCGGACCGTTCTAAACCATCGTCGAGCGAAAGGCCAACGCTGTCCCCTGAAAAAAGGAAAATAACTTCCAATATTTGGAATTATCATGTCGATCAGTAGGCATATTATAATGCCATAAGTTCTTGAACTTGTTTCTGTGATATAATGAACTGAAATAATCTAAGCTATCATTGCATTACAGAATGGCCTATCTACGTCTATATCACCCCGAACAAAGCATCATCGTTAGCTTTCTTGTGTGGATAACGTTTTTACCTTGAACCGACATTCAAACAAACAAGTGTCACCATAATTCGTCTTTGATTAGGAAGTAGATAAATAGATCGTATCTTATTTTAGGTAACGACTTTCTTGGGACTTTCTAACAGATTAAGGATGAGTAAGGGTTTGCTTTCAAAGGACTGAATCTCATTTATTTTTCCTTAACCCTTTCCCAAACGACACATTTTCGACTGTCCCAAATTGAAAGTGTTTGCAGACGATATTTCAAAATGTGTTAAAATTGGAAAATAATCGTCTGATAGGGCGGAAAACATTGTGGGAAAAGGAAAAATTGCTCGTTACGAGTGAAAACACAGGTGTTCAGCAACCTTAGAGTGAAGAAAGTCAAAAAAGTAAGTACTTTGTAAAGTGACGAGGATTGAGCAGTTTTCAATGTTAACGTTTGTGACACCTTCAGAACATAATATGTGAGGAAGCGCCTTTAAAATGACTATCTTGCATATTGATTTTTTTTTTATCTTTTCAGAAAAAAATGTTTTCTACGGAGGTCCCGGGTTTGAATCCCGGTCTGGCTGTATGTTTTCCTCAACGTGCTTACATTGGCGCCCAATGTGGGCCCTCACAATACTATTACTAATAACTTTTATGATATGGTAATGCAGCGATAGTTTTTAAAAAGACGACGAAATTATATATAGAGCAAAATGAACATTTTTCATCAAAAGTCAAGAAAATTAAGTTACTTATGACTGAATACATGTAGATAGGAAGCAGTGCTTATTATTGTTCTCAGGTTAGAATCTTGGCTGTACAAAGACTTCTTGCAATGTCTTTTGTAACATATCTAAAAGGGTGCATCTTCTTGGTGAACGATCTGTTTTTGTTTCTAACGAACCAAAGACCCCAATTACATGGTCAACCAATAACTGTAATCAAGCTTCGTTTCAAGGTATGGTATTAATAACCAGAAAGCAAATCAGACCATGATTATAGTGTAACATTATAATAACAGTTTACAAATACTATGGCCCTCCTTTGCAACATGAATAACGGGTCAGGTAAAGTAATGACATTGGATGAAAGGCCTCAGATGTTGGGAAGATCAAGTACAAATTCAATTTACTTTATTCCCCTATGAGGGATTTTGGAATGTGTTAAAATCCGCAGGAACAATAGAATTGTAGCATGAATAACTCGACCCTATTCAAAGCATTCGGTAGAAAACCATTGTGATAAAAAGATGCATTGCTCATCATGAGCAATGTATCTTTTTGTCGCAATGGTTTCTCGCGCTTTCTGTTGCTGTAGCGTCAAAGCAAGGTATTATTGAGTTAAAGGTTAACAGTTCTTAGACAGTGTTTTTTATACAAATATTTTACTGAACCCGTTATTAACATTTGCCAACGAGGCTCTTGCAAATTCATTTGATCCTGAAGTAACATGTTTGACATGTACGTTTGACGGTTTTGACCTAATCTAAACACTATCGGAACAACCACAGGAGAAAGAATTTAAGGCTTTCATTTCGAAACATCATTATAACTAAACATGTGCCATACTGAAAACGGAATTTTGATATCCAAATTCATTGGTTTCAATTTGATCTAAATTGAAATTGACTTATTGGAGCATACCCCGCTGCACAATCAAGAGCCTTCTTCATCAATGTTATGATCATTTGGGTGTAATCTAGACGTCCTTAACTCAAATAAGAATCGTTATATCTGATATGCCAATCACTCACTGTATTAGTTAGTTTGTAATTTTAGAATCTGTTTTTCCCACTTCTCCATTTCGAAATATGTAAATTACCTAAACATACAGCAGGATTAGTTAAAGCAAATTAGCATCACCAACGTAGTCCTCGTGTCATGCTCTCAAAATAATGTGGTATGAGGCTGGATTACCCATCACGAGACAAGTATCCATATTTCGTTGTTGGTTCTGAAGTTATCCCGTTACATGGTACAAAAGGTGACGTGAAAAGGGGTGCCGTGAAAACTAAGTGATTCACGGTTAGTTGACTCGTAATCTCCCTCAAGCGACGCATAAGCTGGCACATTGAATTTAAAATATATAAAGTGAAACGATACTGTTTGTTCCATCTAATGTTTCCAGTTACAAATCATTATTGGATGATAACTAAATTTGAAGAAATCGTAGGTATTGCTCGAAACCATAGAATGCTTTGTGATGTCATATGACATGACGTCACACATGACATCACGATTTGTCTCATTACTACTATCTTATGTTTATTCACGCCTACTCATTCGCGTTATATGAAACTGTTTTCTCTGTTGTTTCGTTGGAATTGGTTGTTCGAAAAGTATGTAACTGGATAAACAGAATGATAAGTTAGTGCCATTAATCGGTTAAGTTTATCGGGCTAGGCTTCGGCATTTGTTGAATTCGCCTTGCCCGAAAAAACCTAACCCATTAACGACACTAACCTTTTATTATCTATATTTCTGTAGTGGGGGCAGCAAAATAGGGCACGCTAGGTATTGGGGTGAATTTGTGATTCGATATAGCTTTTAAGAAGCCAGAATTTATTGAGGTTGACGGTCTGAAATGAACATACTTTATGGTATCCAAGCTCTCTATGCCAAGTATAAAAAGTTACTTGTTCCCAGATTAAGAACATACATTCAATTCATCAACATGGTGCAGGATATTTAATATTTTTCTACCCGAAGACGGTGTGTATACAGTCAATCCAGCGTGTATATAAACACGGTAACTCTTGATTCATTCCTGACAGACCCAGCGTTTGGGTAACATCATGATACAAAAAGATTAGATCTTTCTGAAATCAAACACAGTTTTCAATGATAACGTGATCTATAGATTTAAAAGCGATGGATCGGTTTTGAAATTGGCATTTTTTCAACTGCATCAACAGAGATAAAGTGTCGTTTAAAGCATCTGTCCATGCCGTAGAATACGCCAGTACATAAATCGTTATATCTATAGGCACTTTATTTCTTACTTGTTTTCATTTTCTCATCTGTGAATAAGAACCTTTCAGGCCTGTATGTCAGGTTCCCTGATTCATTCCAAATTATCATGGACACTTCAGAAAGGATGAACAGCAATTAAGCCGTTACACAATTGAGAAATTGAGATACCACGTTTAATACATTTCAGAGCTAGAATCGTTAAAAGACATACTTTATAACTACCCTACATTGTATACAACCATATTGACTTCAGTAAGACAAACACGAAAGTCCTTCATCGAGAAATTACTTTGGGAAAAGTGTGTACCGAGTATATATACATCTTACTTGTTATGATATTAATACATTAATACATTAATCGTATTAGATGCTTTGTTCGGGAATAATGCAAGATAAAAGTTCTCGCTAATTCAATTATCCATATATGGTAAGGTATTAATAGCACTGTCTATGTCGTCCGCACACTACTTATCTAATTTGTTCTTAAGCAATCGCTCAATATGTATATATAATATAAATTAATTCTCCAAAAAAACAAATACAAAACTTTCAAAATAAGTTTATCAACAGAGAATATCATTTTTCTTTATCCTTTTACGAATATTTTGCAAAAGATCGTGTATAAAAAGGTGTTTCATGGCGCTAATAACATCACCTATATCATACTTCGACGAAAGAACAAATGGATATAACTTTCTAAACGGCATTCTCTCAGAAGAAATAAATAAAAGGGAAGGCAGACATCTCTCTAACTAATGGAGATCCATACTCGTTCAGCTTTACACTCATTAATGGATGTCGCAAAAGTCTAATTCAACTGATGCATGATTAAATAACCAACAGAATAGCGCTTTTACGACAATCCGCTAATCGCATTATTGCCCCACCGAATATCCGTATTCTCCTATTACCGAACAATAACGACATTGGAATAGGCCTTTGTGTTGCAGACGTCTCTGGAAAACATTGTGGGAAAGGAAGAAATTGCTCGCGACGAGCAATTTCTCCTTTTCCCACAATGTTATCTATCCTTTCAGAAGATTATTTTCCAATTTTATCGCATTTTGAAATGTCGTCTGCAAACTCTTTCAATTTGGAACAGTCGAACATTTTGTGTTTCGTATAGGGTTAAGTAGACCGTGTATAACATTACTAAGTACATAATGCACCCACTAATCAGTCGGATTTGGTTTCTCTGAATACCTTTTTGCGACTATTGAAGATTTGTTCCCAGCCTATCTTGTAGTCTGGATTACCTGCCCCTTAACCCTTACAGTAGTGGAACCGACCTGGCATGTGATCTAACATGTTTACTACTCTGAGTATCTTTCATCATCAAAATTAAACAGATATTTTAGGTTTTGGAATGCAGACGACACACATGTCTATCTTTATCAAATACCCAGCATTCGAAGGGTAGAAGGTTAAGTTATTGATAACGGTGCAATGTTTCAACACTCCGATGTCGCAGAATTATGAGAAAGGTAGTTCCCAGACAGATTACGTTTTGTTGATGGAACTCTGAACAATTAAATGATTAAGACATTTTAACTCGCTATTGTCCATGTATTCAACCGATATCAGATCATCAACCACTATTTTATTGAAATGGTTAATTATGTCGAATTCGCAATTTTTAATTTTTTTGTCAGTTCACAGTAAATTCCTTAGTTGACAGAATTGAACTGTAACCTTTCCACAGAAGAAGCATTTTCATCTTAATTAGTTAAATGTGTTTATTAACGCATCTGAATTATGGGAACTGAGAACTTTTTAACAGAATAGTGAGAAAAAGAAGATTCCAAACGGCAGCTATTGAACTCAGTCAATGAGAATTGATTCTTGTTTGTTAACACTTAATCGGCTCATGGTAAATAAGACGCAAGTGTTATTGAACTATCACCTGGAAACAGTCCGCTATTACTTGACTAATTACTCTTCCTGGTTATTTAGTCATCCTAGGGACTACATTAATTCTTACCTTGTGATCATTAAAGATACACATTGTTTGCCTGCTTGTCAAGAGGTGACCAATAAATAAAATTTCTATATCAATCACAGACGAAACGTGTCTGTTTATGTGTAACAGTACGTCTAATGTTACTGTTTTTTGATCCATAAAATATACCGTACGTGATTTTGTTGATATCTATATTATCATATATGACAAAGTCTGTAAGAACTGTACACCAGTTCCAAATATAACCCCTAGCCTGTAGTCCTTAGTCCATAAAACGTCACCCTACATTATCTACTGAAGACGATTTTATATCATACTGAGGCAATTCATCTTTTTCCCATTAGTTTTTTCTATTTTCACGAAGAGAATGTACAATTCTGACTTTCTTTTGTCGCCTTTTTTCAAACTTTAACCAGTCACTAATCCACACATTGGGAATGGGTTTAATTATTCGCTTTTTTGCACATTAGTTTATTTCTCTTTTCACGATTAGAATGTATCATTCTTTCATTCATTTGTCGTTTTTGAGGCTTTTACCCCGTCACTAAAACACACATGGGGAATGGGTTTAGTTATCCGTAGTTCTTGATAGCGATGTAACGCATTTGGACTAAAATACATATAAATGATATACATTCGGTGTATTCGTATTTTAAAAAATTAAGAATTGACTTATTATGCTACCACTGGATATTCTTCAGTGGGTATCATTTAATAGAACAGCTGTAGTGCAGTTTTAAAGAAATACATTTCTAACTTCCAAATTCCATCACATCTGTGAACAAGCACCTTTAATGGGTGACTGAAAACCTTCCTGTGCGTGGGCCATTAAATCTGATATTTTACAATCGTCATTTATGGCGGAGCAGTTTGTATTACGTTTTAGAGGAGTTTAAACTGCGGTAAATTCAAACTATCATACATAATTTTTCCCATTATCTATCTGCCCATGGTAACAATAAGATACGAAGAAAAAAGTCATGAATATGCAGTTGATTATTCTATCATGACGTTTTCTGGATAGATTCTTAGTTGATATGACAAACCTATCACCCGTTTCCTAGAATACAGCACAATCCTTATTCGTGTAATATCTATACGGCATGTATGGATATATACTTACCCATTGTTGGGAAAGAAGCTGCATATTGCTGACACATCATCAGCACGCAAAAGGTTAGACACACTTTCTGCAGGGTATTCATCTGTAGAATAAACAGATACAGTAGTATGGATTAACATTTCGTTTCGTTTTATTTATGTGAACATAAAACATTGACGCATATCTCTAGATGTAGATTTATGTAAGCTATAAAGTAATTTTTTTTTTGTTATAGTGTCACCTCTATTGAAAGAGCCAGTCAGTTTGGGCTTATGAAACTCTTTTCGCTGATAACACCAAGTACCTCCCAACTTCTATCATTATGCAAGCCGCCAAGCGGATATAAGTCGGTAACCATTGAATTTAACTAGCTCGCGGCCCACGAACCGGCCATTTCGGAACAAGTCCCACGAGAAACATTCTGCGGACTAACGCTTCCCGTGGGGCTCGAATCTTCGACCTCCCCGTCCCGAGGCGGACAACTTAACCACTAGACCATGGTGACGGTTATAAATAAAACTCCTCGAGGATTGTTGATATCTAAACGTAATCGGGGAATAGATACGATATTAAGGATATAAACAATCGTATTAGCCATGCTGCTAGTGTTAAATCACATACAAAATGAATGATTGTGTAGAAACGCATTGCACATGTCCATATTTGGAAATTCTCGAATTTTCAATGGGACTGTATGATGGTTAAAAGACCATGAACGGTGCCCACTCGTCAGACTGTTCTCTGATGTTGTGGGAAGTACATTGTTTCTTTTCTTCCTTGAATTCAGACATGGGGGCACTTCTCATCAACATAAAATATCTTCGGTAGTCACATTGTGCTAATAAACCCCTTACGAAGAGAGAAATAGGCATTCCACTACCAAACGACTGCTGTTTCAATATTCATTTTCCATCTTTGTAAATAGTTTTGCCCCCACCCCTACGTAATTAATGATGGAATATCCTATGCAGTTGATGAACCCTCATCCTCTTTTTCTTTGTCATAAATTATGGCGACAGATTCATCAACTCATATTTCATAGAGGGGTCGGGTTATGGTTATTTATGGTTATTTGTAAAACCATACATTTTGTATTGAAGACCTAGTTGTAAAAATATTAATGCACCGTCCAACCACTAATGGCTTCTTCTATTCAAAAGGATAGGATATCATAATGGAATTAACAGCTCGCTTTATAATAAGATATTAACACATTAACACGTAACGCCACATTTCTGCGTCTTGAAACAGACGACTTTCAAAAAAGCATTCTGGCAAAAGGAGAAATTGCTTGTCCCAAGCAATTTCTACTTTTGCCACAATGCGTTAGTCAATATATTCACCTATAACAACAGTAGAACTGAAAGGTTTTTACATGTTTACAAAGTTTTTTCTAGCATCGTCTGATTTAAGTAAAGAAAAGTCGTCTGTAGGTGGTAAAGAGTTAAAACGCGTATCAGGTTTCAGTTAATGTTGTGTTTCCTTGCCACATATTCTATGACTTTGACGGTACCAGTACCCGGCGAATTAATTCCCCGCCAACGTAAATTGAGATGATTCTTTTAGAAATGATAACCGAACAAAACTTACTCGCTGTTTTAAAACAGTAAGTCTCTAATCAAATATTCATCAGATAATAATAATTCCTTATTGTTATTGTGAACAGTAAAAACGAAATAAGCAATAAGCAATACTCATGTGTGTTCCTGATAGTTCTTCAGTGATGATATATATCACTCCTTCACAGGGATTGATAGAATTCAATGCCATGTCATTTATTTGGTAGAAAGCGATACGCCATTTTGATTTGAAAAAGACGAACGGTTGCCAGCAGACGAACTGTGTTAATGATGTGAAGCCATTCCTCAACCCTCACGTATCTCCTTAAATAGAGCCGCTATTAATTAACGCAAGCCAAATCAACGTAACTTAATTATTCTTTTAGACTTCGGCAAATAAAAGTGGCATTCGCCTACTTTAATTATGCGAATACAAAACATGACAATGCTATTTCGAGTTTTGAACATATCTAAGACGTGTTTTGGGACAAACTCTTCACAATGACCCTTTTTATGGGATTGATCATTGCCAGTACAAATGTCACATGACCATACCCATAGAAACGAAAAATGACGTTTGAAGATGGCGGTGCCACCCAAACACATCATCCATTTGTGCTTTATTTGTAACCAAAAAAAAAAGACTTTTCTAGCTAACTGGTCGGAAACGAATCACAAAAGACGTTAACACTAAACTACTACTATATCAGGTAAAAGCCTTGCAAAAACAACATTAATTAGATTTCATCCAAATATGGATGAAATTGTATGGTGGCAGGGATCGATGTAGCCTATCAATGGGAGATAACTGTGATGGGTTTGGATTAGGGAAGGGGTTTAATGAGAGCATTTGGTTTCTACTACCCCTTCTGACAGCAATGCATAACTTGAACTTGGGAACCAGTCATCAATCGCATTTGAGCAAATGCTATCTCGAACGAGGATCGCTCTATAGCAATCATATCAAATAACTCGAACCAAAAACTCCCTTATTGACTTAGAATGTAGGGTCAGAACATATAGAATAGCACATCTTTTACAAAACCCTGCTGTAATTAATATGTGATTTTTTTCTATTAGAAAAAGAATATGCGTTGATTAGATTTTGGAATTTGATATCCAACGTGTTGGCTTCGTTTGTGATTTATTCTTACTATTCCATTGTACAATCACGTGTCATGATTTACCCTTAGAATTCTGGTTTATTTATTAAAAGCAGATATTTTAGTCGTCTGCTTTCCAAACCATTAAATATCTGCTAAATTTTCACGAGGGAAGATACTCAGAGTAGCAAACATGTTGAAATACAGGCCAGCCGCCAATTTACCGGGCAGTTGGCCTGTGATCTTACCTCTTTGTATAAGCATGACGTCGGTTCAAGCACTATAAGCATTAAATGTCACCTCAATATAAATAGAATGATTTAAGAAAGGCGCTACATAAAATTAGCTATTTTAAAAATCAAAAGTCATTCCTAGAGCGCTTTTACAAACACAACTCGCAATGGAACACAATCGAACACCTTAGTCTGTTCATTACACTGCATTACTATAGCATGCTTCTACATTCGGAACACCTCGGCCATTTCTTAGAATAACCTACCGACTTGTTACGGGGATTGCCGAGTAGATACGATTGATGCTTCTAGTGTTTAGAAACCATTCTACATAGGCGTAGGAGCGTTTTCAACATGGGGGGGGGGGGCAACTTCAGATGAGGACCAGTCTAAGAATAAATGTTCCTAAACTTTTTCATGACTATTCATGCATTTACAAATTCAATAACATTATGAGAATTAAAAGAAAGCGTATGAAAATGTGTATCTTAAATAAATAAAAAAAAAAGTGATATGCCAGGTTACGATCTCACGCGGAAATCATTGTATTGATCCTAATCAAAATGTGACAGCGACCATACTGTCACAGCCACGGCTTCAACTATGAATAATCAAAGAATAATTCTTCAAGCTTTAGCTAACAATTGAAGACCATATTGATCCGTAACAAGTTATTTTAAGAAATGGCCGAGGTGTTTCGAATGATTGAACTTTAGAACACGTTTTACAACACCATTTCCCAATTGGAACACCTCGGCCATTTCTTAATATAACCTACCGACTTGTGACGGGGATTGCCGAAAAGCTACGATTGTACCGTTTTCGTCAATCAAAACTTCCCGAGTATTTTTGTGAGCTGAGTTTTCATTGGATAAATCAGATATGTTCAGATTGCCAATTGCGAAGATAACGTCAAAAAGATTTTGGTTATTGTTCGTAACAAAAGGCGAATTGGTATTAGATAAAGCACAAAAATACACATTTATTTTTATTCTGCTGTTAAATTTTGTTTCTTTTATATTTCTTTTCAAAAATCATCATTTGCCATTGTGAATATTGGGAGGTCAAAGTATACTCTAGCCCCCCGGTCTGCATATTGGGGGGCCGCCCCCCCCCCCGGGCTGGATATTGGGGGGGGGGGGCGCCCCCGAGCTCCTTCGACTATGTTCTATCATTGGATTAAATGCATTTATGTCCTTTAGGGACATTCACGCCAGATTCAATGTGAAACCAGTGCAATATGAAAGGTGCTCTAATAATCAGTACCTTATATCACATGCATATGGCTACCTTTATTTCCGAAATGCCATAGGGTCTGTTTCACATAGAAAAGTAACTTACTAACGTCACGTTTACGCGTGAGTTTCTCTTTGCACTTGTCTCACAAAGATAGAGAAGTTATGCCTTCCACAAGCAATTGCAAACGTAAATCTACATTTGATAACACGTGTTATTTAGTTTATGTTTTTTGTGGTATGTATATCTATCATTGTAGCTTCTGTGTGTTTTTTACGTTTGGTGCCGATGTAACCAAAATGAAAAAGAAACGCAGCAAGAATGGGACTCGAACACCGGACCTTCGCTAACATCCAGATGTACTACCGATAAAGCTTTCCGCTCCTCTTAAATCTACCTCGTAAATCTAGACAAATTATATCACCTAATAAAGTAACGGCGAATTAACGTCGCATAGACATAATCGCTAATTTCATCTAATTCTGATTAATCAACAAAACGAAAGTTGGGCAAAACATATTCATGAACCAAACTTGAATATTTTGATATTCACTCATAGCATGACTTGCCCACATTGAAACAACATATGACGGTGACAAAAAGGTCTTTCATGTGAGATCCGAAAGAAATCATTGCAGAGAAAGTCGAAATAGCTCTAAATAACATGAAACTTGAAAGACAGAGCATGTAATTTTGTAAATTCGATCACCATGATAATATGAACTAAAGAGTTCGTATGCATGGCTTCATGTGAGTCAGTTACGTTAGTCAAAGAATGTGTTAACATGATCAATTATATTTCCTTCTATATATTTATAAATGCATCATTTGATATATGATGCTTGCATTGATGTGTCATAGAAACATCATGAACAAGTAGACCCATAGTAAAAATAAGTGTTCTTCAATGAAAAAATGTCTTATATACAAATAATTGATTAATAAAAGTCCTAATTTCAAAACACCGGCTGTCTAATTCCCTAAATAATTTCCCTGTTGGAAATACAACTTTTTTTATACATAATTTGTCGAGTGTAGGTCAAGGAATACTCGTCTAGACCTGCATTTATTTTGAACACCATTCAGTTATATTGGTCTAAAATATAAACAATGACAATCAGAGCAAATTAGATTTTAAATCTTAAGCACTGAAAACAATAATGTATGAATATGTACTCTCATTGCAGTCAAATTATTTAATAGGTTGTTTTCCTAGATATGTACCTTTGCTTATTATGTTATATATTTTTTAGTTTTGATTTCCGTTAAAGCCATACTTGCGCTCATTTACACTTGCATTATAAAAGTACTACAATAATTGAGAATTAACATAAAAGTACTTTAAATTCCATTTGACAGTGAATTGAGACTGTGATACGTTCAAATGCTTCTTTTAAAAGAGTCATACTTTAAGGTTCGTTTACAATTAGCGATAAAACAAGATGAGCAGCGAATTGGTTGGAATCAATAGAACCCAAGAAATTCTCCATTTTGCATGTTCATGTTGTTAATATTGGCTACATGACAGTATGTTTATGTGTTTCACTCGATTTCTCTAACCAGGTGATCACAACTCTAATCCGAGCGCTTTTTGCCAGTTTAGATGTCACTCGAATGTAAACAATTAAGTCAAATTGGTGGGTATCAATTTTGTGAAAAAGGCACTTAAAAAATGAATTATAAATAGTGCAGGCGTTATATCGTCATGAACCGGAGGTTTTTCGCTATGTTTCAACATATTCTTTTATAATTTATCACTTATTTTACCCAGTTTTGCAGTTTTTCTAAGCTCTAGTGTGCTTTCAAGAGAAACCAATTTATAAAAAGGTATTTCCCACCTCTTTCATTAAAATGTGTTGTAAATAATACTTTAGAAACAACAGAAAATTTGAACCTATAGTCAAAAGTACTTACAATAGTATTTCTTTCAGGTTAAAATCACTCCTTTTCTCAAACTTGAAGTATGGTATAAAGAAACAGCACGATAATAACAAACAAGCACAAAAAAAAGAAGTACAGTTTAACTTACGATAACGTT
Organism: Cerastoderma edule; assembly: GCA_947846245.1. NCBI lineage: Eukaryota > Metazoa > Mollusca > Bivalvia > Cardiida > Cardiidae > Cerastoderma > Cerastoderma edule. The sequence continues at coordinate 7,407,086 of OX401416.1, read as the reverse complement.
AGATATCTGTGCTGGGTTTCAACTCGAGAAGAGCGTCTCTGGGAGTCCGTTAGTAGTAACGATCTTATTGGAATGATCTGAGATACCGATAACAAGGAACGGATGGAGAGGGTCTGCAGAGGAAATCGGAATTCTTTAAACCAATAGCTTACAAGCCCTCGTCTGAGAAAACTGTCATATATCTTGCTCTTTTTCTCGACTGTAAAAATGCTCACGTGACTATGGTCCAGTTAAAGACATTCTCATGTCACCTTTGTTAGTATTAATGATACTTGCTTGACACGAACTTTATAATGATCCCCATTTATTTGGTTTAGGGATGAAAATAACATTTACGTTGAACAAAGAAACATACTGTTCTTATAAAGCAAATCGGATTTATTTGTTTTTTCCATCGTGTCATAAACATTACATAAACGAGAAAACAGTTAGGTACAAATGTGTAACAATGCAAACTAAACACATATATGAAATAAAGTGTTTCCTTCATTTTTGCCTTATTATCATATAATGAAGTGTTCTTCGGCGATGAACGATTACCCAGATAACTTCAATTATTTAAACTGTGGCAGAAGTATAACCGAAATTGAGTTGACATGGCAAAAAAAGACATTCAAAAAGTATTTCTACCATAGTTTGAACATTTTGAACTGTTGACCTGCATATTGAGTGTTTCCGCAAAGATCGCTCGGCACCATTCGGCAATCTCCGACCATGGCGGAATTTACCGAATTCAGTTCGGAAAACTAAACGGCGACGTTTTTCATAGTGCACCAGTATCTCAGCTTTTCGATTGTTTGCATGATTTTCCTGCTGACAAGAATTAACTTGATTTTAAAAGGAATACAAAAAATAAATATTTTTAAGAAGAATGTTATGTTTGAGCATGTGTTGTCAAAATAGACGTTGTGTAATAAAACATTTTATATCATGGGTATTTGTGGAACTATTCCTCAAATGCCTATGATATAACTGTAAAAGTTTTGTTCCCTGAACGTCGACTCGAACGTCATCACACTTGGGTGATTTCAGGGATTAGGAGGGCCTTCAAGGGAACGTCGACTATCGATTTTCTTACCACTGATAAAGGGTTACACTTTATAATGCTGCATACTGGAGAACACATAAAAATATAATGGTTTTAACTTTATACATTTATTTACATCATTTTTATTGTATTATATCAACGGTAGAATTAAATAAATCAAGTCTGACAATATAAGATACATACATATTTAAAGTCATCATACACTATTTAACCTAAGAGGACAAGCTGCGGTGCTAGGGGTGCATATGTCATTAAGTATATTACTCCTTCTTGGTATCTATTCTCCAGTGTACACAGGCGGCGATTAATGTTCATATATTTCTTTGCACGCGGTCTTGTATTTCCACCTGCGGCCCTCTGGATTCTATTTGTTTTATTTGCATTCTGTATATCTTTAAAGATTTGGATAACCGAGTATATGTTTGGGTGAGCGTGTTATGCCTTTTCCCTTCTCTAATTCGGTTTTGTCTGTAAATGTATCCGTCTAGAGCTAGTTTGTACGACCGTTTTCTTTAAAAAATTAAAGACTGTATTTGAAGTTTTCCGAATGTTCATTTGTTGCAAACATTGCAATAAAAACAACCTTTTAATTACCAATAATTGAATCAATTAATGAATATTATAATTTAACAATTAACAAATTTAAAAATCAAACCGAGGCCGAAGGTTAAATGATAACGAAAATATCAAATATCAATTAGATACATAACGTATCTATCATAACCAATTTATTAATTCAAACATGAGATTTCTTCAGTTTGATTTTTTTCCACTTTCATCGATTTTCCTTTTATGTTCTCCATGGTAGGCCCCCTAATTGCCCCCTTGGGATAGGTGTCATAAAAAATCGAGTCGACGTTCAGGGAACACACCCTGTAAATTATGACCCAGGAAGCTGGTATTTCATTTTTGCTCGAAATCTTCCTTTTATATAAAGCTTCATTTTATACGTATTTTTACAGACATTAATGTCTGAAAATCACTGAATAATCTGACATCCAGACAAATTACCTCGAATTAGAAATATGACTGCCTTTTTTAAGTATGATTACGTTTCAAAATAAGAAGAAATAAAAAATATGACACTTTAAGATTATAGATTAGTGAAGCAAATGTCACAGACAAAAACTAAGAAAAGTCTCACCCGATCTTTCTTATCTTTGAGAAAACATGCTCAGATTTCCATCATGCGAATATACATGTATTTGCAAATTAAAAAACAACTCTTTTGATATTTGATAATTTACTTTTCTGTGTTGTTATTATAAAAGATTCTACTTCGACGAACTTATACATAAAACATGACAATAATAAGTAAAACTCTGCGTTTTTAAATTAGTTTAAAAATGTTGATAGTATGTGGAATGTCCTCGGAAGGTAAAAAGGACTTGTGAAGTTGGTAAGACAAAAACGTCATGTAAACATGAGTGGACTAGCATTGACCAATCCGTACATAAATGATGTCTGGTATCTAGATTCTATTAAAATCCAGAATTCTAATGTTTTAAACACTGAAAGAAACACGCATAGTCAAACATTCGATACATCAATATGGTTTTGTCCAAACAGCTTTGAAACTATTCTTAGGCAATTGTTGTCTTTGCTGGTGGAAGCTTAATACCTGTTTATCAACAGTACCTTCCATTGGGTCAGGAATGGTGGAGCACTCTTCTGTTAAAACATCCTTCACATTCCTGACAATCATATGTAGTTTGAACAATTATAACCCTTATTGTGGTGAAACCGACTCTATGCTTATGCAGACAGGTTAGATCTAGACCAGTCGCCAAGTAATGTGTTATTTATTGGGATGGCAGATCGATAATTTAAAGCGAAACAATGGTTTTAAGGAAAGCCCTTTTTTGATTTAGAAATTACTTTGTTAAGAGCATCGTATGGAAACAACGTTTCAAGAGCGCTAATCTTTGACTTGTGAAATAATGATAAGTGGAACGTAATTTAACATGTACTGTAAAGAAGACGTGTAATGTGTTTGACTTGTATCCGTTTTTACACTTAAGTTTTGTTTTATTTTGCACTTACAACTCATATACGCCTGCTATTTGAACTCGTCCTAAGGAATGTATATCCGTATGCATGCAATGACCTTTATTGATCTAGTAATGGAAATGACTCCGGCTATGACAGAACGATTTTGCGCAATGTATATTGACGCTTGTTGTCGTTATTTCATGCACTCCCTAGAGCCATACTTGCGTTAATTTATACTTAAATTGTGAAAGTTCTAGAATAATTGAAAATAACTTACAAGAACTTTAAATTCTCTTTAACGGAGAAATTGAGACTATAACACGTTCAAATGATGCTTTTAAAAGAGTGAATACTATAAGTTTTGTTTACAATTAGCTATAAAACTAGGTCAGCTGAGAAATATTAGCAACCAATAAAACCCAACAAATTCTCCATTTTGAATGTTCATGTTGTTAATTTTGGATAAATGACAGCATTTTTATAAGTTTCACATGGGTTTTTTTACCAGTTTACCAGGTGAGCATCACTCATTAATCTGAGAGCTCCTTGCTATTTTAAATGATACACAAATGTAAACAATGAAGGTAAATTGGTGGGCACCAAATTTGTTAAATTGCACGTTGAAAAATAGATATTAAATAGTGCAGGTGTTATATTGTCACGATCCTGTGTTTATTCGCTATGTTTCAACAAATTCTATCATAATTTATAACTCGTATTACCCAGTTTTTCAGTTTTTCTGAGCGCTAGTATGCTTTTAATTTATCGTAAACGATCCATTCTCCTGGAATACAATCTACCAATGCTTTTAGTTTGGACCTGTCAAACATTTCCGAATGTTGTATTAGGATAAAAGCATCCAATCTCGATTAGGTTCCGGTGGTTAACGAAGTGCTAAAACGTCTTTACAGTCGGTAATACGAACCTAATCGCCCGTAACAGTCAATATGGTTTGTTCTCGACTGCAGTTATTTACCAGCTTAGCCGTGAAACGCATAAATATTGTCTGTCATAGCGGGAAACGGTCGAATCTTTCACAGCTACAACCTTATTCTCTGCAATGCTTGTCCTAACACTACTTTATGATCGCTTATTCAAACGATACACGTTTTATACAATGTTCAATATGTGTTTTTTTTCAAACTCGTATAAAGCATAATCTAAGATGATGATGTAGTGGTAAGTGACTTAAGATACAACAACGTCACATTTCATTTAAGAGATGTTATTTTGGCAACTCTAAAGTTTGGTGCATCAGTTGATGTAAGGTAAGGTTTCTTTTAGTAAAAAGCAATAGGCGCCACCTTTATCTAACTATCAGCATTCATTTTTATAAACAGTTTGACATATGGTTACATTTTAAAACGGGCTAATTTACTGGTTGTAATGGGGTAAGAATTTGTATGATAACCACCAGTAACTTCAACAAAATAGTAAAAATAAACCATTTCAGGTTACGTAACCGTTGAGTAAAACGCGTTTAGATAAACGATTTTAAAAACATGGTCATCTGACCGCATTCTTGACCAACGGTTCCTCTTTTCCTACCTACGATAAGTGGGTGAGTCTACTCTTGAGCGGAAGTGGGTAGGTATAGGTAGTGTTTTTTAGGATTTAGTTTAAACATATGTTATTGTAATTCATTTTTACAATTAGATTGGGACGCTTTAAACTTATTGAGTCCCTCTCCTGAATATATATTTAGGTAATATAAAAAGTAATGAAGTTTTATGTTATAAAAACTACCTATTTTAGACCTAACCATTCTGATGTGTTTATGTTTACATGATTATATGGCCGTCGTGATCGGTAATTTTAACCATGATACGTTTCAACATTGTTTATCAATTAAAAATCAGGGCAGAATGTCTTTTTTAATGCAGCATGTGTAAGAATATTTGTAATTCCGTTATGGTGTCTGGAAAGAACCATTGTAACCGAACGAGAAATTGTTCTATACGAGAAATTCAGCTTTGGCGCGATGATTTGATGGAGGTGCAATAGGGGGGATCAGATAAAGTTTTGATTAGAAAAACGGTTGAATAATGTGAGGAACATAATAAAGTTGATAATTGCCTTTAATCGACAATGTATCTAATTACTGAGATTGCGTTCGCGTGTTGCACGATATAATTAATCTATGATAGGAAAATCATACGCTTCGCTTATTCAAATTTTCTGGTTCTAAATTAACCGTTATGTTTTGAAATCGTTTGTTAAATTGTGCAGATGACAGCATTATAGCACCTATCTATGAAACTTTGTTCAAGAAAGGAAAAGAATTACTGGTTCCATATTTACTGCATTTTCTCTTTTATTCCGAATAGCTTCGATTACAAAATAAATTACCCTCGTTTATTTTAAAACTGCATGATTCCAGATATGAGGACAGTTTGAAATTAAACCTATTTTCTTCGAAATCATACAATAGCTGTAATTGTGTCAAATGCACTGATACTAACCATTGGAAGCAATAATAATACGAACGTATTGAAATGGGCCACGTCACGCGAAAAGGGGCACTCGGACATAGCAAACAGTGTAGCTCCAGATCAGACGCCACGTCACTGACTTGGCGGGGCTGGTCTGGGGCTACACTGTTTGCCATCTTAGAGGACATCCATTTATACCTTTAGATAAATACAAATTATAACTTTCGTGACTAGATGCTGGAATAATAGCGCTAGGATAGAGCTGAGTCAGCGCTTTTTTTATATGTCCGAGTGCCCCTTTTCGCGTGACGCGGCCCAAATAATACGTGTTTTTGAAAGAAAAGACCATTTCCAGGTACGAATCAATACATGTAACAGTTTTGGGATCCTGTTGATGTTAAGAGACTTTGGGATAACTTATTGAAGTGCCTGTCAGGTCGTCGTTGTATACATTGTCTCTTATATTGTTTACAGTATATATTGGGAGATTGCAGACCAGTGTGTTAAAGGCCCATTAAATGAGATTAATGCTATATCAAACTACATTATTTGGTAAACTTTTGGACAGATTCAAATAGTTATTACCAGAAAAAAACCATCAGCACAATTGAAATGTGAAAGTAAACCAGAAATAACCCAGATTACCAAGTTTTATAATTCAGACTTCCTGATTCTTCACCTCTGACCTTGACAGTTGATGCACACATTTTTGAACCGGCCAATCAGAATTCGTTATTTTGAATATGTAAACAAACAGGTTGTTGATAAACATGATTATATGGAGACAACTATATTTTAAGCACAAAATAACTCATTTTAAATGAGTCTAATAAATAGGGTCTTAATGCATTCCTAAACGAATTCTCATGACTTTTATGAATTTAATAAAAGAACTCCATATATTTTTTCAGTAATTTATTTGTACTCCTCTCCTTTGATGTGCTTTTAAGCACATGTACTTTGACGAATAGGTTACTCTGGTACTCTGTGTTAAAACAGCACGTGTATCTTACCCACAGAGGTAACTTATCTGAGTATTTAACCATTTTAGTATACCCTTAAATCACGATATAGCAATCGGTGCGTCTATTTGTCTTCTTGGTTAGTTTATTGGTTGGTTCTGAGTGTTGTGACGTTTTCAGTAATATTTCATTATTCGTATAACATTTTCGTTAGCTGTCACTATATCACGTGATCATAGCTGATCGCACATGTCAGTTAGGTTTTTTTTATTTCTTTCATTTCCCGTTTCTTTCTCGGTTTTCTCTCTCTTTTTTATCCATGATGGTAACAGGATAAAAAGAACTCATGTTTGGTGCCTTGAATGGGAAAAATACCGGATTCGACTTAGAATTACAAACCAAATCACATTCAGCCTACCTGATCATATTCCCTCGCCTTACCCGATATAGTTCCCATTCAAAACGACTACCATCCAATCATTCTCTAGTCCAGAGTGCTACGTTTTGAACAGTTGAGATGCATGTTCATTGGTATAAAATACTGTAATAAACATAAAACGAATCATATTGAGTTGAAGCTAGACTTTAATAATATACATGCCAGTGTTATAACGGTACTAAACTTGCTAATAGAGTGTGACTTCGGTAAAATGTATTTTTAACATGCTTTTGTATTTGTATGTAACCTGTGAAATGGGCCGCAGGCTTTTTTATACAATAAAGTATTAAATTGAATAGCATTGAAAGTCTTCTTGAAATGACACGACACAATTTTGAACCCTTCAAATTAGAAAATGTCTTTTCATCCATCCTTATTGATGACTTATCATGCAAATCACTTTTTCATGATACAAATCTGCCTAATTATTTACTTCACAAATAATGATGACTTGTAGATATAAAGCAATTATCAAGTGTTGACACGGGAGATCAAATCATAAGCAGTAAGTCGTTATATTTTGCAATTACTTCAGTGAATAAGTTATAAGTTAAAATGTTATGTTTGCTAGAATAATTACGTCATGAGACTTTTTAATCGCAATATCATACGACGTGTGACTTTCCATATATTTGTATGAACAAGTCCGCTTAATAATTTTGAAGACTGGTTAGGCTAGTTCCAGCTCTTTTCGACTGGTCCTTTAAATGGAACCATCGAGCCAAAGGCTTAATTCTATAGGTTGCATTAACTCATTTCCTCGTTTGTCGACTGAGCCCTTAGAAAAACCTCCGCCTAACCAGTCTGCCAATTGTGCTTGTGCCTCAATTCCATGTCCCCGTTTGTCGTCTGGGCCCTTAATCAGATCTCGGCCAAACAAGTCTGCCAATTGTGCTTGTGCCTCAATTCCCTTTTCCCGTTTGTCGACTGGGCCCTTAAACAGATCTCCGCCAAACAAGTCTGCCAATTTTGCTTGTGACTCAATTCCCTGTTCCCGTTTGTCGACAGGGCCCTTAAACAGATCCCCGCCAAAAAAGTCTGCAAATTGTGCTTGTGCCTCAATTCCTTTTTCCCGTTTGTCGACTGGGCCCTTAAACATACTTCCACCAGACAAGTCTGCCAATTGTGCTTGTGCCTCAATGTCCTGTTCCCGTTTGTCTACTTGGTCCTTGAACAATCCTCCGTCTAACCAGTCTGCCAATTGTGCATGCGACTCAAACCTGTTTTCCCGTTTGTCGACTTGGTTCTTGAACATATCTCCGCCAAGCCAGTCTGACATAAGTGCTTGCTTCTCCCGTTTGTTGACGTTGCCTTCGGACACACCTCCGCCAAACAAGTCTACTAATTGTGCTTGCACCTCAATTCCCTGTTCCCGTTTGTCGACTGAGTCCTTAAACATACCTTCGCCAAACAAGTCATCCAATTGTCCTTGTACCTCAAACATCCCTTCCCGTTTGCCGAATGGGCTGTTGAATGAGCCTCTGCCAAAGTAGTCTTCCACTTTCGGTTTTGCCTTAAAACCCATTCCCGGTGTGCCAACTGAGCCCTTATTTTTGTTTTTGCCAAAGTAGTCTTCCCATTTCGGTTTTGCCTTAAAACCCATTCCCGTTGTGCCAACTGAGCCCTTATTTCTGTTTTTGCCAAAGTAGTCTTCCCATTTCGGTTTTGCCTTAAAACCCATTCCCGTTGTGCCAACTGAGCCCTTATTTTTGTTTTTGCCAAAGTAGTCTTCCCATTTCGGTTTTGATTTAAAACCCCTTCCCGGTGTGCCAACTGAGCCCTTATTTTTGTTTTTGCCAAAGTAGTCCTCCAACTTTGGTTTTGCCTTGGAACCTTTTCCCCATTTGCCAACTGAGCCCTTATTTTTGTTTTTGCCAAAGTAGTCCTCCAACTTTGGTTTTGCCTTAGAACCTTCTCCCCATTTGCCAACTGAGCCCTTATTTTTGTTTTTGCCAAAGTAGTCCTCCAACTTTGGTTTTGCCTTAGAACCTTCTCCCCATTTGCCAACTGAGCCCTTATTTTTGTTTATGCCAAAGTAGTCCTCCAATTTTGGTTTTGCCATGAAACACTTACCCCATTTGCCAACTGAAACCTTATTTTTGTTTTTGTCAAAGTAGTCCTCTAATTTTGGTTTTGCCTTAAAACACTTTACCCATTTGCCAACTGGGCCCTTAATTATGTTTTTGCCAAAGTAGTCTTCCCATTTTGGCTTTGCCCCTAGATCCCTTTCCTGTTTGTCGAATGGACCCTTAAACATACTTCCACCTAACCAGTCATCTAATTGTGATTGGACCTCAAAAACATTTCCCCGTTTGTCGTTTTGGCCCTTAAATGTGCCTCCACCAAACAAGTCCTCCAATTGTGCTTGCTCCTCAAAACCCTCTGTTCTTTTCTTGACTGGTCCTTTAAACATACCTACATCCAGCCAATGACTTATTTCTGCCGGTTGCATAAACTCATGTTCCCGTTTTTCACTAGACGCTTCAAGAAATCGTTTACCGAGCCATTGATTGGATTCAACAGGAGGTTTGCCAAGCTTGTGTTCACGCTTCTTGACAGGACCCTGAAACATGTAAGCGTCAAGCGCATGACCTAATCCTGTGAACTGCTTTAACGTGTCTCCACGCTTGTCTACTGGCCTATTAACCAGATCAGCTAGTTGGGCAACCAGACTTCCTTCTTCATCCTGAAGTATAATGATGATAACAATTTATGATAAGATGCGAATATCCGGTTATTGTAACAATTTATCATGAGATATGAATATTTGATCATTGTAACAATTTGTCATGAAATACGAATATTCGGTTTGAGTATCATTTTATTATGAGACACGAATATTCGGTTTTGGTAACAATTTTTCATGAGATAAGACTATTCGGTTTTAGAATCAATTTATCATGAGATACGAATATTTGGTTATGGTAGCATGCTAGATTGTTAATGGAGCTCTCAGAGTTGCATGCTTTTCTGGACATATGCTTGGACTAGGACTTGGACTAATCAACATAATTAAAGTTGTTATGGTTATACAGGGTAATTACCCCAAAACGAGAGCTAAAAGTATACTTTTAATTAAGTAGCTCATTACGTTTTTTGGAGAAAAAAAGTGCATTTTTACATAAAATTCTCTTCAAAAGAAATGCAGCAGTAAAGGTCAATTGTAATTCACGAACAAGTACGTTATAATTTCTAACCCTTTTACCCTAATATTCAAATTAAAAGAGAGACATGTCAAACTTTATGGTAACTGTAGACGACACAATATGGCAAGGGAAAAACATTAATGATGTTGAGAGGAGACTATTTTGACAAAAAGACAAATTGCTCATTAGGAACAGCTTATCGTTAAATCACAGTGGTTGCTAAAAGGCTGTAAAGCAGATTACACAAATGAGGTATGTTGAAGTAAAATGTTAAAGTCTAAAGAAATAAACTTGACAGTATTGATATAGAACAAAACAAAAAGAGTAAATCAGAATTTCCCCCAGTTCCCACGACGGTATTAGTCCGCACAGTGACGGCGGATTTCTAATGAGTAATTGGGGTTTTGTGTAAGTTTATTGATAGTATAATCGATAAACTAACATGCCTCAAAATGTGGTATGTAAATTCAATAAACTACTGATGCCACGCACCCTTATTCCAAAAAGGTTAAATATGTGCGTATCCTCATTGGCAAACCAACACATTGCAAGAACTATTGTTTAGTATGTAGCTGTTGGGTATGGATCTCACGTCGTTTTCAACATTATGTTAGTCCCCTCACGATGATCAGTATACCTTATCCCGTTTCTGGTATTTCCTTAGCGAAACTGCACAATATTCGTTCCAAATCATTGCATTTTTTACGGCTATTTAATGATTCGAAACACATAAATCATACCACATTTACTTTAAACCAACACTGACCGGTCTGGATCTAAGACTCAGTATTCCAGTTCGAGCATGATATCGACTGAGCTAATACGTGTTGGCTTTTGATTATGAATTTCTTTAAATGGTAGCCATGTGAAGAAACTTTAAATGTAGGTTTGGAAGCAACAAATGTACATGGAACAGATAATAATGAATCATTTCATAACATTTACACGTATTTCATGTTTTATCATGTTTTAGTCGTAATCCAACATAAATAATTTGTGGTCAGTTTGTTAACTGCCGAAGTGTGTAATGGGTTCGAATCTGGAAAAGGAAAATTCATTGATGAAACCAAAACCAGAGGCACCTTTTTTAACAAGATAGTGTAGCTAAACATGTGATTGATTCCTTTATGTTCACAACGTGAAAGTTCTTTAGTCGGAGGGTAGATGGAGTGTATCGAAATACAGGATGCACAGCTCATAATCCCCTTGTAAACTATGGTATCTTTAAACATGTTTGATTTTATCATAATAATGTTCTCCTTTGCTTCGAAGTAGTTTTTGCTCAACTTAATGAAACATGATTTTGCTTGTATCAAAGCGATTACGTTTCTATATCCTTACCACAGTCGTATCCGCTAAAACCTTGGGTCTCGTAGGCACGCCAGAATCGGCCAATGTCAAGGTCGAGAGAATAGCAACCGATAACGGTATTAACCGGAACATGGTCGTTCTGAAAGCATATGAATAATGTTAATAGATATATACATACTATAAAGTAACAGGCATTATCAGGCATGCTTTTTTTTTGCAGACTAGGTCCTGATTTCCGGCCTTGAGAATTTTAGTTCTTAGACCATATTGTAGATGTTTGAATTTAGGCTTCAAGTAATGATTTTCAGACTTAATTTGACAACAATGGCAGGCCTGCATTATGTCGAGAAAGGACTAACAAAGACGTAGCCTTATATCATATAGAAGGTTTAATGCAGTTCTTCAAGAAGGTAGTGGCGTGTAGAAGGCGTGTTCATCCAGGTCCCTTAATAATCTTTGAGTCCTCTCTTATACAGTTCATAGGGGACAATGTGAACCTTAGAAAGAAGTTAAACACACCTAAATGTAAAATTACATAACCAAGAATTATTGGACCCCATTGTCAACTAAATCAGCTATATAGCACGTCCGAAATGTTGCTTGGACATCACACGGTACTACCAGGTTTACTGACGAAAGAGTGCCAAATTTCTGACACACACTCATTTGGGGTTTATTTACAGAATTCGTCTCCACAATGTAGACGCTTTATGGTAAAGCAATTTCACTTACGCACCGCTTAACATTTCATTACAAAAAGACCAAAGAAGGCATTTCATTTGTCAACTATAACCAGTAACAGCCTTCAATAAAGAACACATTTAACAACAGGTTTCTGAAAGCATTGTTTGTGATACTACAAGTATCCTTGTCAATGTTTCAAGTCAGTATGAATCCTAGGGACAACATACGTGCGGCTTTTCGCTATGGACAGTAACGTTTAATTTCGTTGCAATACTCTTTTTGCGTTGATGATCGTTCAGTATCATATATTCTTACCGACTATGAAACAAATATACGTACATATTATAAAATAATCATATAAATGTAAAAATAAGTTATATTTAAATGATAAAGACAGTATGTACAATAGAACACGGAATACACCTTTATGTTAACATTGTCTTAAATGATTGAATGATTGATAAAACAACAACCAGCAGAGATTTGAAGCCCGTCGCCAGAGGTTTGAAACAAAATAATTAAACATTTCTACTTAAAGGTGTCTTTCTGCAAAACACTAGTTTTAAGCCGTGATAAACTACCGACAAAGCATGATTGAATCAATTATCACCGAATGGTAATTGACATACAGTTAAAAATAGTATGCATATAAAGCTTAAAGAATAATGAAATAAAGTAAAGGCGTCTGTTAAAAAAAAGAATAATCAAAAAGTAACAATATTTTATCTTTAGTAAGGTCTCACCTTGTTTGTCCCTTACAATGTAAGTGACACGTATCGAGTTATAGTCCCTCTGTTGCCTATCCAACAACACTATCTTATAAATGCTGGGTCCGGCGCGTCAGTCTGGGTCGTTTAAAATTGACATTTCGAGAGGTGGATGCGAGACAATAGCAAGTCCTTTACAAAGGCCAAGGTCATACATGTGCCATAGTCCTGCATTACACAGTCGCTATAGCAACAGTACATAGCACCTATACATGGTTTTAATTGACCTTCTAAATAAATAGCAAATGATCCCCAAGTCTTGGTTATAAACCTTAGAGATCATCATTTCCCATTCACAATTCCATATGTAAGGGGTCGAAACTCCCTTAAATTAACATAAATCGAGGGGTCAAGGGAAACCCCTGCTTATATACACAGTTCCTACATTTGTTGAACTTGCATGTACAACGCTGGGTTTTCATTATGAAAAGAATAGAATAGAATTTTAATGAGTTATACGTACAAGCATATCTTGTCATGCAATCAAATACATTTAAACATAAACATACATACATTTCAACACGGATACAAGGAACATATTTTACAAATTATGTTGCTTACTACCTTATATCACCAAAACATATCAACTTAGAATTACGAAAATGTCTCGATTAAAAGGTAGCTCTTGTACATCTTTCACAATTAATTAACAGTAATGACAGGATATGATATTTGTAATGGTCCAATTCTGCGTTCAAGTGCCAAATAGATATAAATAGATAGGGATTTCAATGTCTTCCTTTTTCTTGATGTTAATAACTGTAGAAATTTACTCATATTCGGCCGAGTGCGATAGTAACTGTCAATTCTTATGGATCTGGTATTTTCATAGTAGCTACATTTGCAAATAAAATGAAATTCATCCTCAATGTCACCTGAATCATACAATGCACACGCCCTCTCATTTCCCTTCTCCTCTCCCTTCCGCATCTCAAATATTCAATAAACAAACAATGTGAAGAAACACGCATTCTTTTTATTTGTTTTCTTAGATGAAAAGAATCCAATTTCGAGAGATAATTTATGTGTGCGTTATCGTACCAGATAATAATGGACTCTTCAGATTAATGCTTTTATAGAGTTTGTTCATCTAAAACGCGTGTGCCTCTACTGTTGTTATATTTGGTTTAAAAGCCCTCTTTGAAAGATACAAACAATAACGAACAACGTTTTCTGCAAGTTAGCTGGTTTTGTTTTTTTCAAAGCCTGCACTATTATGATAAGTCCAGACTAACGACCCGTTATTACAGGCGATGTCACATATAATGTACCATCGTTAAACATAGTTTTACAACAACTCACAGGGCTATGCTATAAACATATTTAAACAGATACATTGGTATAATGTGCAAGTACACACCCTTCATCCCGGTACTAAAATAGCAGAGCGGCACTACGATAGCATTTCAAAACTGTACCATATTTGTATAACGCTGTTATTGAAGTACCCATAAGAAAATGTTTAATAACAACGTGAACCTGCTCTATCTTATTGCCCATTACATTTGTAACCTTGTCATGTTTGATATTTGCAGCATTATGATCGTTTCACGTGTTGAAGATCAAACAACTGTCATACGTTCTATTGAAAAGTTGTTTCTTTGTGAAAATATGGCAACAGGACTAGGTCGGCGCCGATTTTCGATCGAAATGTGCTAAAATGTTACAGTAACTTCCCTTCTGGCGTTTTATTTCCCTTTCCCAATATGAATGGATATACAATGGATATCTATATTAGGAGGTTGCAGAAATTGCGGAAATATTTGGTATTGACCTTCAGCGCGTGCGCTGGTTGAGGTAGGGATGATTCCGTGCTGAAAATGGAGGCGATTTTGACACATTTTGTTATTTCGTCCTCAAATGTGGAGATTTAACGAAATACTGCTATTCTATTTGTACCATAATACAGACAGAAACATAACTACGACTTGGCAAAAGCAACCGCTGTGACATATGGAAGAATTGCCTTCGTGTGGCATTCTTTCTTTAGTCACAACGGTAAATACCAAATGTCAGAAGGAAATGTTAATTTTTTATTCCCTGAAATTGTAATCTGTTGTTGTTTTTGAATTGTGTACTTCATGTAAGCATGTACTCATCAGCACATTCCTGTGGATGATGAGGTATTTGATAGCTTTGGTAATTGAATAAACTACACATAATGACTGTCTATTTCCTGGGACACTGTATCACAGTTTACCGTCATTACATACTCCACAAAACTGAAAGTTGAAAGGGGCGAAACGGGAAGTGGTGGGGTGGGTTGGGTGGGTGGGGGGGTGTCTGACATATGTATTGAACTTGTAATCGGTCTTAACTGAAAGCAACTGCACACAATAAGTAAGAAAATTAGAAATTTCTTCACAAAGCAAGAATTATTTTTAGAAAAGAAAATGAATTGTTATCTACGGATACGTTGTTCTCTTGTCATGAACATGAATATAAACAGAATATAGTTCATTAAACAAGTAAATAGTGCATAGACACGTTTCACATAGTTTGTACAAAGTATACATCATGTTGTTTCTAAGAAAGGTTATACTAAAAACGAGAATCACTTTTTGATATCAAAGAACGAATAAATTATTTAGAAAACAAATTAAACATGGTGTGTATGCTATTGAACTTGAAAATATTTGACGAGCCTCTAATTTTGTTTTCGTGTACTTTGCAATATTAATTAATAAGAACTATTAGTTCACATAATAGTCTCAATTTATTGCGCTGAAATGACATCTTGAAGGGTAAATTTAATGCAGTGCGAATCTGCCTGGGGTATCTATAATGCGTGGGTAATTTTCACGCGTAACCGGCACTACCAAATCAGCAGATTTAGCGAACGCCATTTCATCGAACGAAATCTCAACATTTTTAAATCTGCGGTCATCGGCGATATGCCTTCGAAAAGAGCTTCGAAAAGGGTTAAAAAGGCGACATCAACACCGTATGCGAAGCCAACCACGACAAGAAGGATCGATGAAGAACAGGAGTTGGTGCAATTGTCTTCGGAGGCGGAGACACAGCAAGGTAACGTGTTTTCGAGTATCGTCGAAAACGATGGCGTGAATAGCCAGATGCAATCCCTCGATTTCACAGGTAATGTAATCAAATGCGTTGATGATGACATGGCCTTGCACATATCCGCTGATCTGAAATCGAAAATACTGGCTGGGGAGTACGTAAATCTGGCGGCACGGCACTACTCCGCAAAGACGGGTCTAATACAGGCCGGGGATCGACCCTTACCCTTAGTGATCAGGGCCAGATTGTGGTGGTTCAAAAGCAAAGTCGCTCTATAAATAACATTAATGAATGGACCGACGCCTTCATCCTGTTCATGTCAGTTTACACCAAAAAGTATCTTGTGAAAATAGTCCAGATAACTGGTCTCGAAGGCTATTGCTTTTTTGACTGACGCCTTCGAGTCCAGAGTCAATCGTGATTTTTACGTTAGATTTTTGCGCACAGATTTTCTGCGCATGTTTAACCACCTATCATTCCATAAATATGCAATGGATTATGAAATCAAACATACCGATTTGGAGATCAACCTTTTATCTGTCGATGTGTGAAGTCTCAAAAGTGTCACTTTTGTATAAATATCCAAAACTTTGATTTAAATCACACACATAAAACCTGCTTTCAAACGTTGAGGTAAAAGTCCGAAACATCCGGATGCTAAGTCTCGCTCTGGGTTATGTTACACGGTCCGATATACATGTCAACACTCGATTTACACTCGATCACTGTTAGTAACGTTGTATGCGTTTGGCGGGAGTACATTATTTGTGAGCACTTGATACTGTACTTCGACTAAAATAATTCCCACAGTATTTTCATCATCTGATTATATATGTTTTTGTTACTTCTTTTGAAACAATGGATTCATTTATGGAATTCGACGGTGTTAACTATCTTGTTTTAAAAATGAGAAGTCCAGACAAAGTTGAGGCCGTCATTTTTCCTAATTGAAACCAAATACATGGAAAGTTAAATTGCGCTTCTTGCAGACTTAGTTCAACGCATTGGCTGAAACTTGCGAAATGATATACGGGAAGTTGCCCCCCCCCCCACGAACATTTGCCCCCATTTTTGTATAACTCTTTACCGAACGTTAAATGTTCAATCGTCCCAAATTGAAAGGGTTTGCAGACGACATTTCAAAATGTGATGTTATTGGAAATGACCTTTCTATTAGGTAGAAAACATTGTGGGAAAAGGATAAATTGCTCGTTAAGAACAATTTATCCATGTTCCACGATGTTTTCTAGAGTCGTCTGCAACAAACCGGTAAATTTGGTTATTGTTTAGTAATGGGTTTAGGCGCATATTTGTCCCCTCACTGTAATGTAGATCGAGGGCGAACATTTTCCCCCTCATATTAATCTTTTGTAAGTTACCTTGTTATATTATGATAGTATTCCGTTATATTTCAATAAAAACTTAAATGGAGATAATATATTTTATCAGACCAGAGACATAGATTACAATCATAACATCTATGTCTCTGATCAGACTAACCTGTCAATTTTGCTCTATTACGCCGATGGCACTTGGTCAATTATGCCGTGAAACTTGTTTCGACGTTAATTTTCTTATTTTTGGCAAAATTTGTTCTCTCTTACTTAATAATCAAACGTGATGGTCTTTGATTGTCATACTGACACAAATTGAAATACCTTTGGTCTTCTTTGTTTAGGTGGTTTGCCTCGAGTGACAAATTGGGTAAGTGTGACCTCCTTTGAAAGGTGTTTGTTGATTCAAGTATACAAAGACAGTATTAAGGCCACAAGGGGAAGGATCGTGGAAATGTTTCACAGTTCTAGGACTAAGAAACAAACAAAAAATGGATAATAAAGGAATTATGTTCGGCTGCCTCCTCCATTCGTGTTCTGTAGGTAATTGGGGTCAACGTACCCGATATTGAAGTGATCGTTCATTGAGGGCTTCCAAAAGTGTACTTTCGTACTGACAAGAAGTTAGGCGTAGTGGACGTGTAGGACAGAATTCTGTTTCCATATGGAAGATCCCTTATGAAATCAATCACAGACGACTATATGAGAGATCTTGTGGAGAGAAAGATTTGAGTCAATTGCTAACGCATCGAATGGACAAGTGTGAAATACAGAGTTCAAATTATTGTTTTGCAAAGGAGTGTCCCGTTTGTGAATGCACTGCGTGTACTCGTTGTAGTATTTGTAGGAAGTTATGTGAATTCACAGGGAAACGGTCTGTAAAGGAGCAGTTTTTCCAAAAGAATACTTCCATTGAACACCTGTTAGAAGTCCAAATGTCAGCGATCAACAGGCGGAACAAATTGTTGTAACAAAAGATTAAAGTTCTTAATTAAAAAGGAGTTGAAATAAATGTAACTAATTGAAAATTCGCTTCTTATGAGCAACATTTCATTTCGATACAGAAGCCTGATTCAAGTACATGTATAAAGGTCCTACATTTGGTAAATAGGTTGACATTATAGGTTCGTAATTTGAATGAATTGTAGAATTGATATCATTTGAAACACAGCGCACCACTTGCTCCTAATATACCAATATTGCATGCGTATAACGTCGTCTGCAAAAAAAACCCCCAGATCCTCCTTGTTCATGGTGTCTGATGAGGAATTGATGATAATGGATAAGCTTGAACAGAGTTAATCGTTTTGACTTTGTGAATTTATCCTTTATAATTTGATTGAACTTTATTGAACACTTTATGTCCGAACTTGAAACATTGTGAGAAAAACACTTTGTTTCATTTTGGTTTAATAACTTGACTTTGTAACTTTAAGGGATTAAAATCTTTATTATTTCCTTTTAAGATTTTGTTATTTTTCTTGTTAGGCTCTAGCTACCTTAATTGTCATTTAATTTAAAAGCTAGTGGTGTGATCCTGACTAACTAATTGTTTAACCCGAGTTAGACAATTTTTATCCAGAGCCCAAACCCGATAAAACTCGTTACCCGATGCGAGGTTTACGACACATGTATATAACGTCGTCTGCAAAACAAACCCACAGATTCCTCTTGTTGTCTGGTAAAGGATTGATGATAATAAGCTTGAACTATTTATCCCCACCCCTTCTTCAAGCACTATAAACACTGTGCAACGACATATTGTTATGAAGGTGTTAAGTAAAATATTCATTATGTCAAAATGTGTTGTTTTATTCCTTTGACATTAAATCTACTGTGTAAATACGTGATAGATAGGCTCTGGTTACGCGGTTTTCACATGCAGGTTGCTGATAGCATGTACCCGATGAACACCCAACGTAATACTTCATGAGTAAATTTTTAAACACTAGTTGCAGTAAGTATATATGTTTGGTGTTCATAGGACTGAACATCACCGATCCAACACAGGTGAAGGAAATAGTTTGTTATAGTTTTAAGGAAATCAACTACAAGTTTTATCGGTCCGACGTCAGGCGTTTTACGCTAGGCGTAAATATCGCTCCAATCACAATTTTAAAAATCAAACTTTTAACCCTTTCCCAAACAATAACGACATTTGACCAGTTTGTTGCAGATACTGTGCAAAACATTGTGGGGAAAGGAGCAATTGATTGTGACGAGCAGTTTGTCCTTTTCCCACAATGTTTTCTGCCCTATCAGAAGATTATTTTCCAATTTCATCATATTTTGAAATGTCGTCTGCAAACTCTTTCAATTTGGAACAGTCGAAAATTTGTTGTTTGGGAAAGGGTTAAATGATCCTTATTCCTGTTAGATTCGATTCAAAACAATACATGAAATGATTTCCGTTCATTTTGAAAAAAAAAAGTATATATATTTTTTTATTTTTGGTAACACTACAATCACGTAATAGGCCTACTTAAACAAAATAAGCGAATTAATAGATAACAAAAACAAGGATGTTATTATAGAAGAACCATAACGGACTATGCTTCAAGTGCTGGTTTGTAAAAGACATCATATCCAAGCATATCTTCTCCGAATCTGTATGTGAAGAGAGCTTAACTTAGTACAACTCGACTTTAGGGTGAAAGACGCGTACTTCATCACAAACTGTATACATAATGCGATGACCTTTGACCCGCAAGATATCCGTGGGAATCTCGCGGCCGGTGGTAAACAACATGGACGGCGATTGTTTATTTTTGAGCATCGTCGATGTTTCTTGATAGGTAACTCGCATATAAGAGGTGTACTGGATACTTGCGTGGGCTGAGACGATTCATAAATGATTTATGTATGTATTTCAAGTTTCCGTTTATTTTTTGGTCCCTTTGAAAACGAAAAATCGCAAGTTAAAAGCACTGAGTCGGTCTTTCGAAATTTTGTAACATAAAAATCACGTCGGACTTGAGACGTAGCGAAGCACGATAAATGTCCAAATGACGAAAAAAGCTTCGGATCATTATTGAGACTACTTGTGAAAACTGGTGAGTTGTTGCAATATATGTCGGTTATTAGAGAGGCAGAGGCACGGTCTGGGGGCACAATGGGTTGGCGTACCTACGATGAGAATTTTCGTTTGAGACAGGCAATTAATCCTGTATCATGGGCTAAAATTAATGCAGATCTTTGGCTTAGAACGATGTCTATGTCTGCCCGTCTCAAAATTTGTCCCAAGTCAAAATGCAGGTAAACAAAACTCGCAAATGCGGGCAGGTTTGTTTTACGACTACAACTCTGCAAGGGGTTGTCGCTTCGCTAATTGTAAGTTTAAACACATTTGTATATTGTGTAAAGGGGAGCATTCGCAAACAAAATGCAACCAGAACCAAATTCCGCAGAGAACGCCCTTTCGTAGTAAAGTACCACAGATTTTGCTGCGGCATGGTTATAGAGCTGATGTTATTAATTTTAATTTTGGATTGGGTTTAACACCAGTCAATTGGTTGAATCTTGAAATCGACTTGGAGGGCTATGACATTGAGACTAAAAGTTTTCTAATCAAAGGATTTAAATCTGGTTTCTCTATATGCTTTAACGGTCCCCGTGAATCACAAACTTGTAAAAATTTGAAGTCTGCTAGGGAAAACCCATTAGTTGTTTGGGAAAAAATAACGAAAGAAATGAGAGCTGGTCGGGTAGCCGGTCCTTTTCTCGAGCCTCCTTTTAATGATTTCAGGGTTTCGCCAATTGGTCTCGTGGCCAAAAAAGAAAAGGGGGAATATAGGTTAATTCACCATCTTTCTTACCCTCCTGGTTCGTCGGTTAATGACAATATTGACCCGGAGCTTTGTTCTGTACAGTACACAACATTTGATAATGCGGTGAGGATGGTTCAGAAGCTAGGTAGAGGGGCTTTACTTGGTAAAACAGATATAAGGTCAGCATTTAGAATCATACCTTTAAATAAGCAAGATTTTTCACTTGTCGGCTTCAAACATGAAAATTTTTATTTCTTTGACAAAATGCTGCCATTTGGATGTAGGATTTCATGTGCTTTGTTTGAGAAATTTGCCACCAGCCTACAATGGATTGTTCAGAAAAACTGTCACTGTGGTATGGTGGATCACTATTTGGATGATTTCATATTTGGGGGAAAACCCCGAACTGATGAATGCTCAATACTTATGGAGACATTTTTCAATGCATGTTCTAGACTGGGAATACCAGTGGCAGTTGAGAAAACGGTCTGGCCGGCAACGGTAATTATTTTCCTTGGGTTAGAGTTAGACACAATGCTCATGCAGATTCGTATTCCTGAGGCAAAGATTTCACAGCTGGTGACAGTTATAAGAGGGGTTTTGGCACACAGACGGTCAGTTAGGCTTAAGGAAATGCAGTCTCTGATAGGGTCTTTAAATTTCATCTGTCGTGCTATTGCTCCTGGTCGGGCTTTTTGCAGAAGACTTATTAACTCAACCTGTGGCTTATCGAAGCCATATCATCACATCAATCTATCAACAGGAATAAAACAAGACTTAGCGATGTGGTTAAAATTTTTGGCCAAATTTAACGGGGTTTCTGTTTTTTGTGATGCAAATTGGTCTCTTAATTCGGATCTATGCTTATACACAGACAGCTCAGCTGCACATGGCCATGGTTTTGGGGCAATTTTTAAAAATCAGTGGGTTATGGCAACTTGGCCACAATATTGGCATGAGTCCGGCATAACTAAAGATATCACTTTGCTTGAGTTTTTCCCTTTATTAGTTGCAATTAATGTTTGGGGTAAGGAACTTAGGAACAAAAGGGTGATCTTCAAGTGTGATAATATGGCAGTTGTTCACATCATAAATAACCAGACTAGCAAATCTGATAGGATAATGATCATGGTTAGAGCATTTGTGTTACAGTGTTTAGAACTTAATATAGTTTTTAAGGCAGAACATATTCCTGGCTCATCAAATGCAATCACAGATAGCTTATCTCGTTTGCAGATGGTAAGATTCAGGTCTCTAGCACCAGAGGCAGAGCGGTCTCCACGGATGGTTCCAAGTCGCCTCTGGCACATCTTCGACACGGAGCGCTAAAGTTATTGTCCGCTAGCCTGTCAAAGAATACACATTTAGCTTACAGAAATGCATTGAGAATTTTTAAGAAATTCCGCTTGGAGCATGGGCTTGCTCTTTGCTGGCCTGTCCAGGTTAATCAGCTTGAATTGTTTATTGCTTACCTACATTCACAAGGCTATGCCTCTAAGAGTGCTTCTTCTTTCCTCGCAGCAATATCTTTTGTACATAAGGTAAATAACATGAACAATGCGGAATTAACTTTTCGTAGCAGGAAGATGTTAGAAGGGTACCGTAGATTAAGCCCTTCTAAAGATAGTCGCATGCCAATTCTATTTGAAACATTGGTAAAAATTTGTTTTCAACTGAAATCAATTTGCAACTCTTCATACGAGGCCACATTGTTTCAAGCGGCATTCACTTTGGCATTCTTCGGCCTTTTTAGAGTCAGTGAACTAGTCTGGGTCTACCCACAGGATTCGGACAGGGGGCTTTCCCCTTCGGATGTTCACATTAACGTGGATGACCGAGGGGAGGGACTCATGTCTATTGATCTAAGGAAGTCTAAGACAAACCAGGCGGGAGCGAAGCAAGTCGTTAGAATTTATACCATTAAATCGGCAGTGTGTCCAGTTAAAGCCATGCAAACTTACATGCAAATGAGAACCCAAAACACAAATATTCTGTTCTGTCATAAGGATGGTTCTCCTTTAACAAGGTATCAGTTTGGCGCTGTTCTCTCAAAGGTTCTGTGTGCGCTAAACATTGATTCTTCAAAGTATAAATCACATTCATTCCGCATCGGGGCAGCTACATGGTTAGCAAAAAGGGGAATCGATTATGATACTATCAAAAGTATGGGAAGGTGGTCTTCTAATGCGTTTTTGAAATATATCCGAATTTAATGTCTTGTTTGTAAATTTGTATATTAGACTTTTTTCTTAAGGCTGGCGTACCCCAGCCAATGTCTGTATGGTCGCAAAGTATAATTTCAGACCTGTGGATGATGGGCGACTCATACATTCATTGGCTAGAACAGCGCACCATAGTTATGGGAATAGAGTCTACTCTTGGCGTAAGCGGTTTAAACGGAGTGAGATGGTTATGTAGAAGAGGAATGCATTTGAGTGAACTCAACAACAAGCTTCAATATGCCTGCCTGTATTCTAGGCCTCCAAAGGTTGTATTTATTCATTTAGGGTCTAATGACCTAATTACAGTTAAAGGCTGTGTTCTTGAACATCAAATAAGAAAAGACTTATTTCACTGGATGGGCAAATTACCAAATTCAAAATTTATTTTTTCTGAGATTTTCCAAAGGATGTCATGGCGGGGCCCGTTGTTTCCCATTCAAAAACTGGAGCGTAAGCGCAGGCATCTGAACAGCTGTATCAGGCGTTTTATGGGTTTTTGTAGTGGTTTTTACGTAAGTCATCCTGACATCACAGCAGTCACTCCTGGGTTGTATTTCAGGGATGGGGTCCATCTGTCGGACATAGGCTATGATTTTATGCTCATGAGTATTAAAGACGTGCTGGAAAGTATACATTAAGATTGTGTGGTCGGAATTTTGGGGCAAACAGGTTCGTGTGGCGGAAAATTCCGTGCAGGTCAAAGGTTAGCCATATTTTATATATGGTTTATAATGATTTGTTGCATTGGTAGGCGTGCTGGCTTGTGACCGATACACTTGCTGTAGGGCTCGCAGATCTGCCATCTATGTTCGTACTGGGTGGCGGATCAGCTGGCTCTAGTAGGCCCTCTCCTATGTTCGTACTGGGAGAGTGGTCGTGGTTGGTTGGTAGATCGTGGTTATACTCCATCGTGTTTTGGGGTCGGCTCCATCGTGTTTTGGGGCCTGTTGATCTTACCTGGTTTCTGAGTTAGTCACATCCGGCATGTCAGATCTGCATGGGGTTTTCCGCCTACAAACAATGACCTTATCGCCATCAAAAATTAATTAAATATGTAAATATAAGTATTTGCTTTGTTTAATCATTTTAGCCTTTCTGCAATAATAAGAACTATTAGTTCACATAATAGTCTCAATTTATTGCGCTGAAATGACATCGTGAAGGGTGAATTTAATGCAGTGCGAATCTGCCTGGGGTATCTATAATGCGTGGGTAATTTTCACGCGTAACCGGCACTACCAAATCAGCAGATTTAGCGAACGCCATTTTATCGAACGAAATCCCGCCCTCCCTCCCTACATATAATGGTTTGCAGAGGGGTTATTATGAATGTTGTTTTGCTGTTCTAGATTCTCGTTTCAGGATGTTATTGTTGTTTCGTTGGGAACCAACTTGTTTCAAAGGTGAAGGGTTCAAAGTGACAGGCGAGGGTATACACGTTTCGGAACGACTGTCGCTGCTGGAAGCCGTGGCCAAGCCGGTCCAGGGGATGCCAAGTTTATATCGCGTGTGGCTATAAGCCAAAAGGACTCTGTCATTTTGACATGATGCGCGTGTGAAATTGTATCCAATTGTTGTTACGGCTTTTTCTGTCATGTTTGTCGGCGGAAAATTCCGTGCAGGTCAAAGGTTAGCCATATTTTATATATGGTTTATAATGATTTGTTGCATTGGTAGGCGTGCTGGCTTGTGACCGATACACTTGCTGTAGGGCTCGCAGATCTGCCATCTATGTTCGTACTGGGTGGCAGATCAGCTGGCTCTAGTAGGCCCTCTCCTATGTTCGTACTGGGAGAGTGGTCGTGGTTGGTTGGTAGATCGTGGTTATACTCCATCGTGTTTTGGGGTCGGCTCCATCGTGTTTTGGGGCCTGTTGATCTTACCTGGTTTCTGAGTTAGTCACATCCGGCATGTCAGATCTGCATGGGGTTTTCCGCCTACAAACAATGACCTTATCGCCATCAAAAATTAATTAAATATGTAAATATAAGTATTTGCTTTGTTTAATCATTTTAGCCTTTCTGCAATAATAAAGTTTCTTCAGCTTTTGACAAATGAACATTGGGGTTTCTCAGTTACCCACCAGCAGATGCAGAGACCCGAGGCTTACATTACTAAAAAATCTGCGTTTAAGTTTAATGCTCGCATGTCGACAAATGGTAATACTTTGTTAATCAATTTGGCCAAAAACATATAAATTTGCACCAGAGGCTCGTCAAATCATTTCTTAGTGTTCATAATAATACACAATAATCTAAATCTTGTTTTTTTTAATAATGTTTTTGTTCTTTAATATCATTTATTGATTCTCATACTTAGCATTACCTTCCTTAAAAACAACATACTACATGTATACTATTTTATACTATTTTATGCAAACGTGCCAATATACTTTATATTTAGGTTATAAACATGTACTATTCTAATCTGTTCTGGTATCACGCACCACAGGGTTGATCATTCGTACAGCGCGAACATGTGACAAATAATCGCTGGTTAGTTTCAAAACGGCTTGACCTTTCATACATGACATTATATCGTGATTGTTGTAGATTTAGTTCATCATCATACCTTTAGTTACTTATCTACATATGGATTTTGTGTTAACATTAATATTTTTTCTACACAGTCGAAAAGATGCAGGAATGGATGACAAAAAGATACGTTCAGCAAGACGGGGTTTTAAAGGAACCTCCACTGCATCCATTCAAAGTTCAAAACTATTTGAGACCTTTTAAATTATGTCGTGCAATTTGAAATATCATTTGATAACGAAATACTTTACTTATGTATGCCCTTTACAGGCCTGTAAAACATTTCATAGTTTCGAGACTGAATGTATTATTAATTATATAAATATCAGAGATCAAGAGCCACTGGGCATACCGGGAAACATATCGCCACGACCTTAAACATTTTTGGCTCTCTAGAAATTGACAATTAAAGAAACATGTTTGCAGACAACGCGTTGACGTCTTTTTGAAAAGTACGTGTATGAATGAAAACTCTGCGCGAATTTGAACAGGATATCGTCTTACATTGACATTATAAGGCAAGTACGTTATCTGACACACTACGTTACATATATTTCCATATACACCCTTATAGTGCTCGAATTAAATTGCGACTGGCCTATGATCTAACCGGTTTGCTACTCTGAGTTTCTTTTTCATAAAAATGAAGCATATTGTTCAGGGTTTGGAAAGCAGACGACACAAAACTCTATTTTTAGAAAATTATCAAGCATTCTAAGTGTTGAGACGCAAAACATGTATTCTTTAAACAATAGTTGAACGACGTTGTCACAATACCAATCTCGGTGCAGCAAATGTTCAAATATAAGACCAGAGGGTGACTTATACTGGTATTCATAGATTATATCAAAATGGTTTCAGTCAGCTTTAAATTGCTCCATCAAACCTTCTTGATCCCAGATGTGAGGAAACTTAGATAATTATTATTAGTTCGTTAAAACTGACAGCAGTTGGGCGGTTGTATGAGACATATTGGATATTCGTCAATTGAAGTAAAATTAGTTCGTATTTAGGTATATAACAGTTGTATTCATTGAATATACATATATGTGATCAGATTCAAAAGCGTTGCAATAGTTTTGAAATCCGCCACATTCTATCTGAACAAGATAAACTTTATTGACAAAGCCTGAATCAATTTTGCGATCACTAGCTATTTTTATCAAGTATAATACTGCCAAACAATTGGTTATTCGAGTTTTGCACTTGTGTATTTAGACCTGAAAAGTGCCTAATGTGTTTACAAGCACCTATACAACTCATTATCTGTTCTGTAATAACCTAAACACATATATAATAGGGATGACATTTGAAGCTTTATGAACCCATAACCATCCTGTTCAGCGGTTTACGTCATCACAAAACGACCAGCCCCGGTACTTTGACGCATCACAGCGAAACATGTTTTTTGTGTACCTACCTACCGCATCATAATAGAAACATACCCAAAAACATGCTTGCCGAACACAATGCGGTCTGAGTGCTAAGTTGTGATATCACATCTCTATCTATAGATTGACTTACCCACAATCCTCAAAGCGAAGTGACACAGGTAAGTCCAACGCGTACCTGTCGTACAATAAACACTAACTGACTGATTCCAAAAATGGAGGTGTTTCTACACAACTTTGAGCATCAATTGAAATATAATTGGAAGATTGATACAATGAATTATCTTTATAAATGACCAAAAAAATTAATGTATCTACCATCCGTTTTCATACACGGACTATATTCCCCGAAACTTTCGTATTACTGATAAGCCAATGGCGATTTGTGCTTTGCACGAATCATGTCATGGTTACAATTTTTTGTACAGTGAGGCACACTTTCTAAAACTTTCTCAATCCGTGAAACAAATTTCGTATAAATTGATAAAACCTCGTACATGATGGTAATTAAACTGTCCCTAAGTATAGAATGAGGATTGAGATGTAAATATAATTTACTCTATAGTGCGAACAAATTCACCCCATGTTGACCTTTATGCAAGTTTAAATAAGATTGGACTGACGCGGTATAAATCAACAAATCGCCAATAGATCGTACATCGTACTTTCCTTGGTTGTTCTTGTGCAAAGAATTGACAGACAGTCCTGGTGATGAATATTAACCCAACAAAGTGTGAAATTTTGACAATAGAGGTCATCAGTCAGGAGAATCTGTTCCCACTATACAAAATCCAAAGGTATTGTCCGTAACATGAAGAAGGGAACCTTATCGGTAGTTACAACTTTTACAAACGAACATATTATGCAATGAAACAAAGCGTAATTTTCGTATGATGTTCTTTTAAGCGCATTGTTGAAACATATCTTAATGTTTGTATATATATTGTTCCCGCCAAGAATGACTTGTACAATGGGCTCTTCTCGACGTTTAACCAAACGTTTGTGGAGGAGCTCATTGCACAAGGCTCTCTCTCTTGGACACTACGCATATTGGGAGCGCCTCTTCCGCCCCTACTGGAATCTAAGGATAACAAAACCTTCCTTATTCATACATTCAAATACATAGGTATATGTCTACAATCATAATTGACACATTAGATTATATACTATGTGTATCAGTTTATGCCTTCTTTGGGCTATAGCTGTGCATTAGGCCTGAATCAGTACCACTAATCATGTGATAAGACACTTTTTTATTTGCATAATTATGTCACTTTGTCATTCCTTTACAATTATTTTCATTTTCACTCATTTAAGTCATGCCCATGTTTCTTGCCAATGGGTAAAAGGTCTTGTGCTTATATATGTCCTATGCTTACATAATATGTCATTGTATTTGTGGCAACGCGCAGGGGCAAAGCGTATGTTTGTGTGCGTAAGCGGGTGATGGGGTATCTGTGTGTGTGTACGTGTGGGTGTGGGGGGTGGGGGGTGGGTGCGTGCCTGTGTGCTACGAGGAATCATTTCTTGTGGGTTTTCTTTTCCTACTTGGTTTTCATATTTTTTATGTTTATATGTACTTCTCATTTCTATATTTATGTTTTGTAAAATAAATCTTTATACTCTGATTTATCTTCTGTAAAGGAGGCAATAAAGAGATTGAATTTAATTGAAGGTGGTTTTGTAATTATATGTTTGTAAGAATGTCCCATTTATTATATCAAAATTAGGTTATTATGTCAAGAAGAAACTCGCACATGAAGTACTTTATTTATCCCAATTGATTTTAGTGGCGACAAACTTCTCAAAATGATGTCCCTTTAATAGTATTGATCACTGCCACCACAGATGTCACTTGACCATCTGCTTAGCAACTAAAACGGCGATTAAAGGTTGCAGCGCCACCAACAAAAACCATGCATTTGAGGTTTATTTGTAGAAACCCGAAATACTTTCTATTTATACTGGTAAGTAATCAAAACAAGAAGATATTATTGCTAAGTTATAAGTTATATGATTTTCAGTTGAATAAAGGAATCATTTAAACTTCATCCAAATCTGCATGAAGATCCAGTTGTGGCAGTGGTCGATACGGTGCGGAAAAGGGAGATTACTGTGAGGAGTTTTTAATGACGAGTAACGTACCGGTGACCAATGTATTCCCCTGGAGACTGGATTGTTGATACGATCGGATAACCAGCCCGAGGACACAGTTTAACTACTATGTACTTATAGATAATACCAACCGAATTCACTATTATTGTAAACCGTTGAACAGAATCGAATATACTTTTGTTTCATACGAACACATACTACAGAATTCTCACATAGGTAGCATTTACTAAAGATATCATCCTTGACACTATTGTCTTTTAGGTTTAGTTGAAGTGTTCTTGCTTGTAAGATGATTTTTTTTAATATCGCCAAGTCAATCGTATTGTGATCGTTATGTTCTGTTGTTTGACGCCCCAGCGTATTATTGGTAGAGGAAGAGTCATGAATCTACTACCCATAGTCATTATTGTGATATAATTGAACTATTTTATCATTCCATTGCGAATAATAGTCCGCCTAGTGCCTTGTTATTGCTTTATAGGGAGTAAATGAGATGGACACACACGTGTCAATGGACCCGGCCCCGAAATCGAGTCAACTTTGGAAAAAACAAAACCTTGCTGTTATTCAAATAAGTAAGGTATTGTCATGGGAGAGTGTTTATTCGAAAGAATAAAAAACACTATTCTTTCGATATCTGAAAGAATTTTGTAAATAGTCCATTGATTGTTGGAGAAGCAGACAACTTTGTACAGGTGGTAGTCGGATTTTCCATTCGAGAGTCGGAACCTTTGTGAAGTACTATATTACATAGGCCTTGCCCCAGGATAAATATATACACCTTTGCTCATTGTGGCACCAGCATTCCGTGATCTTGCAGAATGCCTCCCTCGTATGAAAAATGAAACAGAAATAGATTATTACAGAACTGTGATTTCAAATTTAGCAGCAAAGCAGAACCAATGATTTGATGTGTTGTTACTGATATTAAGGGTATGATTAATGAGTCCGACTTATACACATATAATTATAAAAACCGTTATCACAGCTTTCAACTTGATAATCTGGCATCTACTGACATCTCGTTATATGTAACAACGCCAAAGAGGTTTATAAACCCCACTACAACACCTAACAATTTAGCAATAATTGCATCGAATCGTAATGATCATCTTTCCGTGGTATTGATTGCTCAGAGACAGTTTCGCTAGATCATGAATATGGTTATGTTGTTTGGGTTTTTTTCCTCGAATATTTTTCGCAATTTTCCGTTCATTCTTTCAAACAGCGTTTAAGACACATAGAGCTGCATTATGACTGTGCAAAATGAACACCCCTCAGCGCTATCTTACATATATCAAGTAGATGTCACCTGTTGGTCTTAATCCGACAGTTAGTGTTGTCTAAGAATAAGTAAGTCAAGCCATTTACGCTGGCTAAGGTAAAATTGTATTGCGACAGGAAACATCTGGAAAAAAAACGGAACTGCTAGAACCGACTTATGCAGCCAGGTTGGAACCAGGCCAGCCGCCAATAAAATTGGCGACTGACCTGTGATCTAACCTATTTGCTACTTTGAGCATCCTTTCTCAACAAAATTAAGCAAATATTTAAGGTTTTAAAAGCAGAAGACATAAGTATCTATTTTTAGGAAATTAGCAAGCATTCTAAGGTTTAACATATTGTCTAGCACATAGCCGATGCCGTTGTTTTTGTTTATTGACTGATAAAATGAGCTCTAAAATGGAATTAACGGTATTTCAGTTATTTCTTCTCGTTAACAGTATTATTAAGCGTTCGTCAACTCAGCGGAACTAAATCAACCATTAGGGTAAAACGGAATAATGGATATAAGTTCCCTTCCTCATCATGGAAATCTCTGCTGGTCCAACTTTAAGGTATATCAAAAGTATTTTGTTTATCCGTGTTATGCATAACATAAACAGTATTTCAGTGAAATGCAGTACCTGGCTGGCAGATTATGGCGGAAGACCCATACACAAACTGTCGATAAGAGCTGGTGAAGCCATAAAGAACCATCCGTATTTTATAAATCAACCGAGAGCCAAACTCTCATGAAAAAATCCAAATTACTCCTACCTTACTTTGAACAGCCACAGTTAGGTGTCATGTCATTGTGTGGTATTTACTCGAACCAGTATGTGAAGGTAGCCCCTACATTATTGTTGTTTACCAATTGTTTTACATTGATTGTAAAGGAAGCTTGGAACAAGTCACTCGTGATGGCCGATTCCTTGATACTAACCCAGTACTAGCGCCGATTAGGGGGTAAGTACAGGCATTTCTCACCTCGCTTTACTGGGATTCGAATCCGGGACCATCGGTACAAGGGGCCGACGCCCTACCTCTAGACCATTGTCGCCCACATTAAAAGTACACCAGAAGTGCATCGAAGGTTACCGTACCACGTTCGTGAACCTACCTTACATCAGAAGGTCACTGTTAGAGGTTGTATAACGGTTTGCCGCTCATTATGTTGCATTATTTATAGCACGTATCAATGAGATTGGTATCAGAAGGTCGGATTTGTGACACCTGGCTTAATTTGTCCCATAGGAAGTTGGGCAGTAATCGTCAACGCATAACACTTTTGCAAAAATGGTTCAATTTCTAGATCAGTCGGAATTCAATTCACCAAAAACTACTTTTTGAGAGGAATCATTAAAATGGAAGAAAATTATATGATTAAACAATTGAATAAAAATGAAATGCGACTACGGAAGGAAATTCTCACCAAGGGTTTCATTTTCTACTTTCGTCTCATTTGTTGTTCGTGTGTTTACGTTTCAAATATACATTGGTTTTAATGAGGTACATGTATTGATTTGATCAATCCCATGAGATTACGCGTGGTAAGTCAAATCAGTATTTATTTGGTCTCAGCTTAACGATCATCACGTCATTCCAAACGTGAGCGATTATTGAGAAGCACGATTCAAAAGCGCAGGTAACGATTTGGAATTGTATTACGATGTTCTTTATCATGTTTTATTACTTGAATATTATTTTCTTCAAGAGATTTTTAATTGAAAAACGCATTTGAACCGTTAGATTGTTCGTTTATGAAACTGATTTACGGAAATATAAAGAATATATAAAGGGATATGCTTATTACAGATAAATATCCAAAATCGAGAACGAGCAATCTTTTATGATGCATTGATATCAAAGTGATATGTCTCCACACCATTGTGCTTGGCACCATATAATGGAAAAGGATAACTTACTATATAAGTTTGGATAGTCTTAACGTACATAAAGTTCTACGGCCGTTGTCACTCTCTTTCATAGGATTTGGTTCCCTGCGCCACCATGGGATGGCCTATAACCATATCAACACAAAGTATAATTTGTACTCTGAATAACTTTCCAGATCTATCTATTGTTATACTCATCAGGTTAATCCCGGCAATGTCGCCTCTCAGAGCTGTTTTAGCAGCCCTTACCATGCACGCACTTTATATCGGGTGCGATGGACAATCGATTGAAGACGCCCAGAATCTAATCAGCAACCTGACCTCTACCTATGATGTTAGAATCCGACCCGTTAGAAAGCAACACGAGGCTCTAACGATAACCATCACAAGTAAAGTCATCTCCATCCAATCGTTCGACGACATTACAGGGATAGCTACCTATAGGTCAAGGACGATGCTTGAATGGATAGACATGCGCATGACGTGGGACACCTCAAAGTATCAAAACTTGGGTGAACTCCAGCTTCCATTGACGGATATATGGCGACCATCTCTGGTGATGCTCAACTCTCCCGACTACAACTCATATCAACCCTGTCAGTACATGGACAAGGCTCGGGTTAATAACAGAGGCTTGGTGACCCTCACATGCATCGACATTGTTCAGACGATGTGCCTTGTGGACATCACGTATTACCCGTTCGACTCCCAATCGTGTCCCATTGATATCATCCCATGGGGATACGTGTCAACGGAGGTTGAATTAAAGCTATTCGACGAAGACACTGATGACACAGACAGCGACCTGGCTATTGAAAACGGTGCCTGGGATTATGAAGTCACCGAAAACGTAATTGACAGCTCCAAGCCGGATGGATACGCGTTACATTTCAGCATCCGGCTAAAAAGGCGCCAAACATTCACCGTCGTTAATCTTATACTACCGATCCTCATTCTGGCGTTTATAAATACATGGGTGTTTCTTTTACCTCCGGAGTCCGGCGAAAGGATCTCATTTTCGATGACGGTCCTTCTAACGTTTGTTGTTTATATGGGTATTCTGAATGACAATGTGCCCAAAGGATCGGAACCACTGGCTCAACTGAGCATTCTTCTCAGTGTTACGTTATTCTACAGCGTGAGCGTACTCCTTTGCACGATTGTGTCCTTACGTATGTATGGTAACGTGGATAAGAAACCAGTACCCAGAATGGTACAGCGACTTACATATTACCTAAGCTTCGGTTGTTTAACACACTTTCTGGCTAAAAACACGGTCGGAGCTAACAATGACGACAGTGTTGAATCGTTTTCTGGCGACATTAAGTGCGAGAACTCTCCTCGAAATGACACAAATTCGCATTGTCATGATACCTCCGAAAGAGAGAGTTTCCGCACAGGAATCCTAGTCACGTGGGACACTGTTGGCGGAACGGTTGATGCGTACGCATTCATAGTCCACGTGATCTGGTGGGTCTGGTTGGTGGTTGCCGTAATAAGTCTTGATTAGAAAGAAGACATGACCTTGTGAGTGTTAATCATCGTGTGCGTTTTGCGGTACAAGTTTCAAGAACGCACTCTTGTTACTGAATAGTTTGTCATTGAATAGTAGATGACTGTTGTCTCTGTGTGAATGAATATCAGTTATTGTTAATTAACTTTAAATTGGACATTCACTGGCTATTTTATGATAAATTGTAATGGAAGAAAGTGTGATGGTTTGCGAGCGAACGATATGGTCTTTTTATCTTAAATCAATGATTAAGTCAATCGACAAAACGCAGCATGTTTTAAGGTAGAATATAAATAATCAGCCATTATGAAACTCATTCTGAAGTCGGTTTTCTTCGGACGTTCTCGGTATACACCGGTCGATGTCGAATCAATTCGGTCTAACGCGAATAGTTCCGGCTTCGTGTGATGTATACCGAGAACAACCGAAATAATCCGACGAACGGATACGTTTCAAAATGGCTGATTATGGGTATTTTCCCCTAAATAAAAAGATATCCGGACGTCCAATGATTGTCAATTATCTAAGGGAAGAAACTATTGAGTATAGTGTCAATATGGTACGAATATTAAATAGGTTATCTCTCGTGCATACTAAACAAAAAAACTGCAACATATGCTAATTTTCTAAATATTCGATAAAGAAAAAGTAAACTTTACAAAATGTTATTGATCATTTAACAGTTTTCAAGCAATGCGTAAATCATGAATCGAATATGTCTTATATTATTAAAAGCCCAATTAAAGACATTTGTTCTAATTGAACTAATAAGATAAATATTTTGACAAAATACTGTAACACGTTGGCCTAGCAACAAGTCAATAAAGTAGAGTACTCATATCCCGTCATTTTTTTCGGATTACTTCGCTTGTTCTCGGTATACATCGGTACAATCTGAACACATCGGGATTATCCAATGAAAACACGTCTGAAATAATATCGATGACGCCATATTGTTTCCTGCGGAATGACGTCACTCCACTTTCGTTTTCAAAAATAGATCTTAAATGTGAATTATAAAAAATCGTTTCATTTGATTAAGGAAAAAACTATATATGTCACAACTTATAAATTCGCCATTTCGTATGAGTTTCCGATTAAAATGATGTAAAAGGATGTCCAACACTTCCATACACATTGAACTACTTAACGTGCACGCTTAGAAAATGTGTTATACGCCGGGCTGATTTACCCGAAAAATTGTAACCCTACACTTATATCCGAGGTGTATTTCTCAGGTCACGGAAATACCCGAGTAGTTCCGACTAACATAGGTCTTGGTCGAAACAATTCGCTCTACATCAAATACAATTGGAAAACCTCAGCCATTACTTATAATAACCACGGAGGTAATGTGGAGCCATTTTGAAAGTAGTCCGGCAATATGGCGGCTACGTAGGGCATGTCCGTTTGCAATTGTATCTATTCGGCAGTTCTCGGCGCAAACCAAGGATTGCCGAGTAGATACGATTGAGAACATATGAAACACAAATGTGTTCATAGGATAATCTTTAATGAAATGAGTAAAAAAAACACATTCAACAATTTTAACCAATTCGTGTGTATTTACATACATATTTAGTCCGTTCCTAGGTGTGTGTGTGTGTATTGTAAACCAGTATGTTATACAGCGGAAAACAGCCGAATGTCCCCAGAATTTGTTGTGTATTCACTAACTGTCTACGAGGTACAGCATATCTATCGGCTTATGTCGGGGTAGCCGAGTAGATACGAGTGCATCAAATAGTTCCGGACCCGACCGACAAATAGTGAGCACGACCTAAGTAATCCGACGAAGAAACAACTTTTGTTGTTCTTTGGCCAAACGTTTTGAAATCACGTGTTAACTGGTAAACGACGATGGTGTATCCTACAAGAAGCCTATAAAACTAGATTTTCAAACCCCGAGTTTATTTTTCAGACTGATGATGTTATGTTCGACAGATTTAAAGAGTTTATAGACACTGTCATCGAATATCCGCTTTGAAGTACACTGTACAGATGTGTTTCTGACGGCCCAATCTTGTCTACAATCTCTGTAGTGATGAATCCCGATCATCTCCACTGGATATGTATATCTGCAATATGATTTATTTGATATACTAGTACAGTATTGAGAAAGATGGCTTCAAATGCATACATAAACATAAGTATATTGTACTTCTATTTATGCATGCATTTGAAGCATTTTTGCTCAATGATGTATACTAAATACATTAGATATAACATAAGCGACATATGCTTGATAAGAAGAGATGTAAATAGAGAATAGATGGATGTTATCTTGAATCAGAAATGTTACCATGCGAGGCATGGAAACAGTTAATAATACTGTGAGTCGAAGGCAAATCCGATGATCATCCGAAACCGAGCCTTTTCATCTTTAATGGTCAAAAATACCAACTATATGTATATCTCTTTTGTCAAAGCACCATCTGTTATTGGAAAGCTATAATCGCATATTAAAAAGTTATGAAAGTTCATTATTGATACGAATTCGGTCGCACTCTTGTTACATTTCAAGGTACTTGTTTCAAGAGAGCTAACAAAACGCTTGACCAACTCAATGTTTCGGAAATTGGATACAATTCTTTATAGCTTTACCAAACACCAAAACGTCGACTGTCCCAAATTCAAAGAGTTTGCTGACGACATTTAAAAGTTTGATGAAATGGGAAAATAATCTTCTGTTAGGACAGAAAACATTGTGGGGAAAGGAGAAATTGCTCGTTTAGATCAATTTCTCCTATCCCGACAATGTTTTCCAAAGTTGTCTGCAACAAACTGGTCGAATGTCGTGATTGTTTCGTAACGGGTTAAAGGTGTCTGTTGTATGTGAAGAGATTGTTTAAACCCCAAACCGTTTCCTTGTCGATCCTATCAAAATTTATACACTCACATCCTTGAAGTAATTGATGTATGGTAAGACACATCCTTACGAGTTGGCACAAACGTTTCGTTTAATCGAATAAAGAATACATATTCATGAATATACTTACCCTAGTGTAGATAATGAGATACTAAGTAACGTTAGCAGGTGCCTTTGCCAGGCACATTGTCTTTAAATCAG
This sequence comes from Cerastoderma edule, assembly GCA_947846245.1. NCBI lineage: Eukaryota > Metazoa > Mollusca > Bivalvia > Cardiida > Cardiidae > Cerastoderma > Cerastoderma edule. Next base: position 7,370,180 of record OX401416.1, on the reverse strand, counting down.
TATCATTTCAACAACGTAAAATCGGAAAAAGTTTGCTTTGCGATTCGAAATTCCATTTGCCAAGAACGTTCTCTTTTATAGCCTTATTGCTTTTAGATTGCTACTGTTTGCTGCACAAATCTTTCATAAATGTCACCCTATATAGACAAATAAACCAATATGGCTCATAACTAATCCCAAGTAACACACCCTTAAACCCCTCATAGACAAAGAAGCCAATGTGGTTTGTAACTAATTCTAATTAATGCACCCTAAATAATTTTTATATCCAGGCCGGGGTATGAAGTAATGTGTTTGTAGCCCCGCATTGGCTAGCCGTTCTGGTTTGTCTACGTGTTTCTGTCTATCGTCAGTGGGCCCTGTACGATTGAGATAGCTCACCACCTCGAATTGGGAGGTCGTAGAAGCTGGGCCCCAATCCTTCAGATATAAATACGTGTAGAACATTGCTCCGGCTAGTCTAGGATGCGTGGAAAATGTGGTATCCTATTAATGAAAAACAAAAAACATTGTATTTTAAAAAATGAACATACCGTTTACCGTTTAGGTACAAGAGAAAGGCCTAAGCCTGTGACTTTTACGGCTTTCCTGGATACACCAGTACTGGGCCAGGACTTTGAATTGACTTGCCCAATGCCACTCCCACGGGACCAGAGGTGCCGGAGAAGCTCGAACCCGATGTATTGCAGTTATATCAAGGTTTTCTTGGATTCACAAGCACTGCACTGCGCTAGGGCTCTGACGTTTCTTGACAAAAGGACACTTACACCTTACCAATGCTATCGGCGGGGCTCGAACCAAGGACCCCGAAATTCCACCATCTTAGCCACACGGCCATACAGGACATCCGAAGTTAGGATTAAAGGCTATATCAACATGTCCGGTTATGCTATCTAGAATTCTGCCATAATTCATTTTTCAGGAGACATGTATACTTTTCGTGTTGTTGTTTTTTCCTTTTATTAATGGGGCTATCAACCAATGTCACAATAATTGATTGAATTGTTAACGCTGTATTATATTATACAAAAATGGTATTATACAGAAACTATCTTTTTTTTTCATATTATTAAAGAATCAAATATAAAATCCTTGTATAGATCGATACAGTTTTACTTATCCTTTTGGACGAAATCATTGACGGAAATGGAGATGATTATCATGATTGATGAAATTTTCCTGAAATATTATACAATAACAAATAAAATAAACAAACAAAAAATCACTTATCGTTCATTTATCAAACTTACAAAGAGTTTACGCCAAGGTTGTCCCCTTGTCGGAATCAGATATTCGTCGACATCAAATGCTACCAAATAATCGTAACCTCTAAGCCTTTCAGCCGTCAAATAGAGCAACCTCTTTATCGTTCCATCCGTTAGGATCCTTCGTGCCGAGCGCATAGAAAGGCTTCCCATGTTCTGTAATTCAATTAGATATTTAATACCATATCTTACCCTACCTTGTTGTTTACCATAATTTTTGAAGGAAGCTTAAAGTTTTCCAAAGCCACTCTCATTGACTGCTTCCTGGATACTAGATCAGTACTTGCGCCGCTTTGCTGGTTAGTCCCGGATATTTTCAACTCGTCTAACGGGGATTTTAACCCGGGACCCTCGGTACACAAGGCCGACGCTTAACCTCTACATCATTGTCGCACCCCAGTGTTATTGGCGAGAGTCGGCAAAGCATCTTGCCTTTTGAACATGTACACTTTTTCTAAATGACATTTCCGTCATGGTACAAAAAAAGATAACTACAAACACATATAATACACATAACAACACAAATTATGTGAACAAATTCACATACATGCACATAGATTGCAAATAACAACAACAACAAAAGACGTAATCTAAGCAGCTTGTTCTAGGAAAAGAATAAGAAGAGAAAAAAGGTAAATCAAAAAAGTAAAATAAAACCTCAATAATACTAATAAATTGTGTGTAGCTCCTTTTGACTTATATTCTTCATTTCCATCATTCCTGATGATTAATAATGTGTGGTTTATTTTGTCTAAATATATCATATGAATATATGAATATTTCGTGAGTCAAGATCAAACGATATAGTTTAAAATTCAGCCTTTTTTTAAGACGGATTCAAGGATATGACTAATTTACCGAACAAAATATAAGGACTTCTTTCATTATGGTCATGAAAGTCACATGAATGAATTTATAAAAGCTGTGAGACCCTATTTCATAAACTCCTATATCATAAGTTATTTTGTGCTTGAAATAAAGTCGTTTTCAATTCAATCACGTTTATCAACAATCTGTTTGCTTTACCGTAAATGTGTATGAACGTCGGACCATGTACAAGTGTGCATCGATTTACGCAAAGCTATTGAATATTACTTCCGACATTATTACGATCGATGAGCATCGTATATGCTAGAATTAACAGTTAACCCTTACAGCGCTGGAACCAACTTCATGCTTATGCAAATAGGTTGGACCCAGACCAGCTGCCAAATAAATTGGCGTCGGGCCTGTGATCTAACCTGATGCTGCTCAGAGTATCTTTCATAAAAAACTAAGCAAATATTTAAGGTTTTTGAAAGCAGACGACGCAAAAAATATCTTTAGAAAATTACCCAGCATTCTCAGGGTTAAATATCGCATTTGCTTCATTTCACAATTAAGTGCTTCTCTGTCCTTTGTTTCGATATAATGAAAAGCCTAAAAGCTAATGGGGCGGCCTTTTGTTTGCCATAAGTACCTGGCGTCAATTTTTGCCAGTTCATTTGTAGTTCGTGTGTTTACGTTACAAATATACATTGGTTTTAATGGGTACATGTATTGATTTGATCAATCCCATGAGATTAAGCGTGGTAAGTCAAACCAGTATTTATTTGGTCTCAGCTTAACGATCATCACGTCATTCCAAACGTGAGCGATTATTGAGAAGCACGATTCAAAAGCGCAGGTAACGATTTGGAATTGTATTACGATGTTCTTTATCATGTTTTATTACTTGAATATTATTTTCTTCGAGAGTTTCTTAATTGAAAAACGCATTTGAATCGTTAGATGGTTCGTTTATGAAACTGATTTACGGAAATATAAAGAATATATAAAGGGATATGCTTATTATAGATAAATATCCAAAATCGAGAACGAAAAATCTATTATGATGCATTGATATCAAAGTGATATGTCTCCACACCATTGTGCTTGGCACTATATAATGGAAAAGGATAACTTACTATATAAGTTTGGATAGTCTTAACGTACATTAAGTTCTACGGCCGTTGTCACTCTCTTTCATAGGATTTGGTTGCCTGCGCCACCGTGGGATGGCCTATAACCATATCAACACAATGTATAATTTGTACTCTGAATGACTTTCCAGATCTATCTATTGTTATACTCATCAGGTTAATCCCGGCAATGTCGCCTCTCAGAGCTGTTTTAGCAGCCCTTACCATGCACGCACTTTATATCGGGTGCGATGGACAATCGATTGAAGACGCCCAGAATCTAATCAGCAACCTGACCTCTACCTATGATGTTAGAATCCGACCCGTTAGAAAGCAACACGAGGCTCTAACGATAACCATCACCAGTAAAGTCATCTCCATCCAATCGTTCGACGATATTACAGGGATAGCCACCTATAGGTCAAGGACGATGCTTGAATGGAAAGACATGCGCATGACGTGGGACACCTCAAAGTATCAAAACTTGGGTGAACTCCAGCTTCCATTGACGGATATATGGCGACCATCTCTGGTGATGCTCAATTCTCCCGACTACAACTCATATCAACCCTGTCAGTACATGGACAAGGCTCGGGTTAATAACAGAGGCTTGGTGACCCTCACATGCATCGACATTGTTCAGACGATGTGCCTTGTGGACATCACGTATTACCCGTTCGACTCCCAATCGTGTCCCATTGATATCATTCCATGGGGATACGTGTCAACGGAGGTTGAATTAAAGCTATTCGACGAAGACAATGATGACACAGACAGCGACCTGGCTATTGAAAACGGTGCCTGGGATTATGAAGTCACCGAAAACGGAATTGACAGCTCCAATCCGGATGGATACGCGTTACATTTCAGCATCCGGCTAAAAAGGCGCCAAACATTCACCGTCGTTAATCTTATACTACCGATCCTCATTCTGGCGTTTATAAATACATGGGTGTTTCTCTTACCTCCGGAGTCCGGCGAAAGGATCTCATTTTCGATGACGGTCCTTCTAACGTTTGTTGTTTATATGGGTATTCTGAATGACAATGTGCCCAAAGGATCGGAACCACTGGCTCAACTGAGCATTCTCCTCAGTGTTACGTTATTCTACAGCGTGAGCGTACTCCTTTGCACGATTGTGTCCTTACGTATGTATGGCAACGTTGATAAGAAACCAGTGCCTAGGATGGTACAGCGACTTACGTATTATCTAAGCTTCGGCTGTCTTACACACTTTCTGGCTAAAAACACGGTCGGAGCTAACAATGACGACAGTGTTAAATCGTTTTCTGGCGACATTAAGTGCGAGAACTCTCCTCGAAATGACACAAATTCGCATTGTCATGATACCTCCGAAAGAGAGAGTTTTGATACCTCCGAAAGAGAGAGTTTCCGCACAGGAATCCTAGTCACGTGGGACACTGTTGGCGGAACGGTTGATGCGTACGCATTCATAGTCCACGTGATCTGGTGGGTCTGGTTGGTGGTTGCCGTTATAAGTCTTGATTAGAAAGAAGACATGACCTTGTGAGTGTTAATCATCGTGTGCGTTTTGCGGTACAAAGTTTCAAGAACGCACTCTTGTTACTGAATAGTTTGTCATTGAATAGTAGATGACTATTGTCTCTGTGTGAATGAATATCAGTTATTGTTAATTAACTTTAATTTGGACATTCACTGGCTATTTTATGATAAATTGTAATGGTAGAAAATTTGATGGTTTGCGAGCGAACGATATGGTCTTTTTATCTTAAATCAATGATTAAGTCAATCGACAAAACGCAGCATGTTTTAAGGTAGAATATAAATAATCAGCCATTATGAAACTCATTCCCAAGTCGGTTTTCTTCGGACGTTCTCGGTATACACCGGTCGATGTCGAATCGATTCGGTCTAACGCAAATAGTTCCGGCTTCGTGCGATGTATACCGAGAACAACCGAAATAATGCGACGAACGGATACGTTTCAAAATGGCTGATTATGGGTATTTTCCCCTAAATAAAAAGATATCCGGACGTCCAATGATTGTCAATTATCTAAGGGAAGAAACTATTGAGTATAGTGTCAATATGGTACGAATATTAAATAGGTTATCTCTCTTGCATACTAAACAAAAAAACTGCAACATTTGCTAATTTTCTAAATATTCGATAAAGAAAAAGTAAACTTTACAAAATATTATTGATCATTTAATAGTTTTCAAGCAATGCGTAAATCATGAATCGAATATGTCTTATCTTATATTATCAAAAGCCCAATTAAAGACATTTGTTCTTATTGAACTAATCAGAGAAATGTTTTTGACAAAATACTGTAACACGTTGGCCTTGCAACAAGTCAATAAAGTAGAGTACTCATATCCCGTCATTTTTTTTCGGATTACTTCGCTTGTTCTCGGTATACATCGGTACAGTCTGAACACATCGGGATTATCCAATGAAAACACGTCTGAAATAATATCGATGACGCCATATTGTTTCCTGCGGAATAACGTCACTCCATTTTCGTTTTCAAAAATAGATCTTAAATGTGAATTCTAAAAAGCCGTTTCATTTGATTAAGGAAAAAACTATATATGTCACAGCTTATAAATTCGCCATTTCGTATGAGTTTCCGATCAAAATGATGTAAAAGGATGTCCAACACTTCCATACACATTGAACTACTTAACGTGCACGCTTAGAAAATGTGTTATACGCCGGGCTGATTTACCTGAAAAATTGTAACCCTACACTTATATCCAAGGTGTATTTCTCAGGTCACGGAAATACCCGAGTAGTTCCGACTAACATAGGTCTTGGTCGAAACAATTCGCTCTACATCAAATACAATTGGAAAACCTCAGCCATTACTTATAATAACCACGGAGGTAATGTGGAGCCATTTTGAAAGTAGTTCGGCAATATGGCGGCTACGTAGGGCATGTCCGTTTGCAATTGTATTTATTCGGCAGTTCTCGGCGCAAACCAAGGATTGCCGAGTAGATACGATTGAGAACATATGAAACACAAATGTGTTCATAGGATAATCTTTAATGAAATGAGTAAAAAAAACACATTCAACAATTTTAACCAATTCGTGTGTATTTACATACATATTTAGTCCGTTCCTAGGTGTGTGCTTGTTGTAAACAAGTATGTTATACAGCGGAAAACAGCCGAATGTCCCCAGAATGTGTTGTGTATTCACTAACTGCCTACGAGATACAGCATATCAATCGGCTTATGCCGGGGTAGCCGAGTAGATACGAGTGCAATAAATAGTTCCGGACCCGACCGACAAATAGTGAGCACGACCTAAGTAATCCGACGAAGAAACAACTTTTGTTGTTCTTTGGCCAAACGTTTTGAAATCACATGTTAACTGGTAAAAGACGATGGTGTATCCTACAAGAAGCCTATAAAACTAGATTTTCAAACCCCGAGTTTATTTTTCAGACTGATGATGTTATGTTCGACAGATTTAAAGAGTTTATAGACACTGTCATCGAATATCCGCTTTGAAGTACACTGTACAGATGTGTTTCTGACGGCCCAATCTTGTCTACAATCTCTGTAGTGGTGAATCCCGATCATCTCCACTGGATATGTATATCTGCAATATGATTTATTTGATATACTAGTACAGTATTGAGAAAGATGGCTTCAAATGCATACATAAGCATAAGTATATTGTTCTTCTATTTATGCAAGTATTTGAAGCATTTTTGCTCAATGATGTATACTAAATACATTAGATATAACATAAGCGACCTATGCTTGATAAGAAGAGATGTAAAAAGAGAATAGATGGCTGTTATCTTGAATCAGAAATGTTACCATGCGAGGCATGGAAACAGTTAATAATACTGTGAGTCGAAGGCAAATCCGATGATCATCCGAAACCGAACCTTTTTATCTTTAATAGTCAAAAATACCGACTATATGTATATCTTTTTTGTCAAATCACCATCTGTTATTGGAAAGCTATAATCGCATATCAAAAAGTTATGAAAGTTCATTATTGATACGAATTCGGTCGCACTCTTGTTACATTTCAAGGTACTTGTTTCAAGAGAGCTAACAAAACGCTTGACCAACTCAATGTTTCGGAAATTGGATACAATTCTTTATAGCTTTACCAAACGCCAAAACGTCGACTGTCCCAAATTCAAAGAGTTTGCTGACGACATTTAAAAGTTTGATGAAAGGGGAAAATAATCTTCTGTTAGGACAGAAAACATTGTGGGGAAAGGAGAAATTGCTCGCTTAGAGCAATTTCTCCTTTCCCGACAATGTTTTCCAAAGTTGTCTGCAACAAACTGGTCAAATGTCGTGATTGTTTCGTTACGGGTTAAAGGTGTCTGTTATATATGAAGACATTGTCTAAACCCCAAACCGTTTCCTTGTCGATATAAAAATGTATACACTCACATCCTTGAAGTAATTGATGTATGGTAAGACACATCCTTACGAGTTGGCACAAACGTTTCGTTTAATCGAATAAAGAATACATATTCATGAATATCCTGACCCTAGTGTAGATAATGAGATACTAAGTAACGTTAGCAGGTGCCTTTGCCAGGCACATTGTCTTTAAATCAGTATCATTTAAACAACGTAAAATCGGAAAAAGTTGCTTTGCGATTCGAAATTCCATTTGCCTAGAACGTTCTCTTTTATAGCCTTATTGCTTTTAGATTGCTACTGTTTGCTGCACAAATCTTTCATAAATGTCACCCTATATAGACAAATAAACCAATATGGCTCATAACTAATTCTAAGTAACACACCGTTAAACCCATCATAGACAAAGAAACCAATGTGGTTTGTAACTAATTCTAATCAACGCACCCTAAATACTTTTTATATCCAGGCCGGGGTATGAAGTAATGTGTTTGTAGCCCCGCATTGGCTAGCCGTTCTGGTTTGACTACGTGTTTCTGTCTATCGTCAGTGGGCCCTGTACGATTGAGATAGCTCACCACCTCGAATTGGGAGGTCGTAGAAGCTGGGCCCCAATCCTTTAGATATAAATACGTGTAGAACATTGCTCCGGCTAGTCCAGGATGCGTGGAAAAGGTGATATCCTATTAATGAAAAACAAAACACGTTGTATTTTAAAAAATGAACATACCGTTTACCGTTTAGTTACAAGAGAAAGGCCTAAGCCTGTGACTCCTACGGCTTTCCTGGATACACCAGTCCTGGGCCAGGGCTCTGAAGTGACTTGCCCAATGCCACTCCCACGGGACCAGAGGTGCCGTAGAAGCTCGAACCCGATGTATCGCAGTTATATCAAGGTTTTCTTGGATTCACAAGCACTTCGCTAGGGCTCTGACGTTTCTTGACAAAAGGACACTTACACCTAACCAATGCTATCGGCGGGGCTCGAACCAAGGACCCCGAAATTCCACCATCTTAGCTACACGGCCATACAGGATATCCGAAGTTAGGATTAAAGGCTATATCAATATGTTCGGTTAATATGTTCGGTTATGCTATCTAGAGTTCTGCCATAATTCATTTTTCGGGAGACATGTATACTTTTCGTGTTGTTGTTTTTTCCATTTATTAATGGGGCTATCAACCAATGTCACAATAATTGATTAAATTGTTTTATATTATACAAATGTGGTAAACATAATGTAAAGTAATATTTCATGTTTAGAAACTATCTTTTTTTTCATATTATTAAAGAATCAAATATAAAATCCTTGTATAGATCGATACAGTTTTACTTATCCTTTTGGACGAAATCATTGACGGAAATGGAGATGATTATCATGATTGATGAAATTTTCCTGAAATATTATACAATAACAAATAAAATAAACAAACAAAAAATCACTTATCGTTCATTTATCAAACTTACAAAGAGTTTACGCCAAGATTGTCCCCTTGTCGGAATCAGATATTCGTCGACATCAAATGCTACCAAATAATCGTAACCTCTAAGCCTTTCGGTACCGTCAAATAGAGCAACCTCTTTATCGTTCCATCCGTTAGGATCCTTCGTGCCGAGCGCATAGAAAGGCTTCCCATGTTCTGTAATTCAATTAGATATTTAATACCATATCTTACCCTACCTTGTTGTTTACCATAATTTTTGAAGGAAGCTTAAAGTTTTCCAAAGCCACTCTCATTGACTGCTTCCTGGATACTAGATCAGTACTTGTGCCGCTTTGCTGGTTAGTCCCGGATATTTTCAACTCGTCTAACGGGGATTTGAACCCGGGACCCTCGGTACACAAGGCCGACGCTTAACCTCTACACCATTGTCGCACCCCAGTGTTATTGGCGAGAGTCGGCAAAGCATCTTGCCTTTTGACCATGTACACTTTTTCTAAATGACATTTCAGTCATGGTACAAAAAAAGATAACTACAAACACATATAATACACATAACAACACAAATTATGTGAACAAATTCACATACATGCACATAGATTGCAAATAACAACAACAACAAAAAAAAGCAATCTAAGCAGCTTGTTCTAGGAAAAGAATAAGAAGAGAAAAAAGGTAAATCAAAAAAGTAAAATATAACCTCAATAATACTAACAAATTGTGCGTAGCTCCTTTTGATTTATATTCTTCATTTCCATCATTCCTGATGATTAATAATGTGTGGTTTATTTTGTCTAAATATATCATATGAATATATGAATATTTCGTGAGTCAAGATCAAACGATATAGTTTAAAATTCAGCCTTTTTTAAGACGGATTCAAGGATATGACTAATTTACCGAACAAAATATAAGGACTTCTTTCATTATGGTCATGAAAGTCACATGAATGAATTTATCAAAGCTGTGAGACCCTATTTCATAAACTCCTATATCATAAGTTATTTTGTGCTTGAAATAAAGTCGTTTCCAATTCAATCACGTTTATCAACAATCTGTTTGCTTTACCGTAAATGTGTATGAACGTCGGACCATGTACAAGTGTGCATCGATTTACGCAAAGCTATTGAATATTACTTCCGACATTATTACGATCGATGAGCATCGTATATGCTAGAATTAACAGTTAACCCTTACAGCGCTGGAACCAACTTCATGCTTATGCAAATAGGTTGGATCCAGACCAGCTGCCAAATAAATTGGCGTCGGGCCTGTGATCTAACCTGATGCTGCTCAGAGTAGCTTTCATAAAAAACTAAGCAAATATTTAAGGTTTTTGAAAGCAGACGACACAAAAAATATCTTTAGAAAATTACCCAGCATTCTCAGGGTTAAATATCGCATTTGCTTCATTTCACAATTAAGTGCTTCTCTGTCCTTTGTTTCGATATAATGAAAAGCCTAAAAGCTAATGGGGCGGCCTTTTGTTTGCCATAAGTACCTGGCGTCAATTTTTGCCAGTTCATTTGTAGTTCGTGTGTTTACGTTACAAATATACATTGGTTTTAATGGGAACATGTATTGATTTGATCAATCCCATGAGATTACGCGTGGTAAGTCAAACCAGTATTTATTTGGTCTCAGCTTAACGATCATCACGTCATTCCAAACGTGAGCGATTATTGAGAAGCACGATTCAAAAGCGCAGGTAACGATTTGGAATTGTATTACGATGTTCTTTATCATGTTTTATTACTTGAATATTATTTTCTTCGAGAGTTTCTTAATTGAAAAACGCATTTGAATCGTTAGATGGTTCGTTTATGAAACTGATTTACGGAAATATAAAGAATATATAAAGGGATATGCTTATTATAGATAAATATCCAAAATCGAGAACGAAAAATCTATTATGATGCATTGATATCAAAGTGATATGTCTCCACACCATTGTGCTTGGCACTATATAATGGGAAAGGATAACTTACTATATAAGTTTGGATAGTCTTAACGTACATTAAGTTCTACGGCCGTTGTCACTCTCTTTCATAGGATTTGGTTGCCTGTGCCACCGTGGGATGGCCTATAACCATATCAACACAATGTATAATTTGTACTCTGAATAACTTTCCAGATCTATCTATTGTTATACTCATCAGGTTAATCCCGGCAATGTCGCCTCTCAGAGCTGTTTTAGCAGCCCTTACCATGCACGCACTTTATATCGGGTGCGATGGACAATCGATTGAAGACGCCCAGAATCTAATCAGCAACCTGACCTCTACCTATGATGTTAGAATCCGACCCGTTAGAAAGCAACACGAGGCTCTAACGATAACCATCACCAGTAAAGTCATCTCCATCCAATCGTTCGACGATATTACAGGGATAGCCACCTATAGGTCAAGGACGATGCTTGAATGGATAGACATGCGCATGACGTGGGACACCTCAAAGTATCAAAACTTGGGTGAACTCCAGCTTCCATTGACGGATATATGGCGACCATCTCTGGTGATGCTCAACTCTCCCGACTACAACTCATATCAACCCTGTCAGTACATGGACAAGGCTCGGGTTAATAACAGAGGCTTGGTGACCCTCACATGCATCGACATTGTTCAGACGATGTGCCTTGTGGACATCACGTATTACCCGTTCGACTCCCAATCGTGTCCCATTGATATCATCCCATGGGGATACGTGTCAACGGAGGTTGAATTAAAGCTATTCGACGAAGACACTGATGACACAGACAGCGACCTGGCTATTGAAAACGGTGCCTGGGATTATGAAGTCACCGAAAACGGAATTGACAGCTCCAAGCCAGATGGATATGCGTTACATTTCAGCATCCGGCTAAAAAGGCGCCAAACATTCACCGTCGTTAATCTTATACTACCGATCCTCATTCTGGCGTTTATAAATACATGGGTGTTTCTCTTACCTCCGGAGTCCGGCGAAAGGATCTCATTTTCGATGACGGTCCTTCTAACGTTTGTTGTTTATATGGGTATTCTGAATGACAATGTGCCCAAAGGATCGGAACCACTGGCTCAACTGAGCATTCTCCTCAGTGTTACGTTATTCTACAGCGTGAGCGTACTCCTTTGCACGATTGTGTCCTTACGTATGTATGGCAACGTGGATAAGAAACCAGTGCCTAGGATGGTACAGCGACTTACGTATTATCTAAGCTTCGGCTGTCTTACACACTTTCTGGCTAAAAACACGGTCGGAGCTAACAATGACGACAGTGTTAAATCGTTTTCTGGCGACATTAAGTGCGAGAACTCTCCTCGAAATGACACAAATTCGCATTGTCATGATACCTCCGAAAGAGAGAGTTTTGATACCTCCGAAAGAGAGAGTTTCCGCACAGGAATCCTAGTCACGTGGGACACTGTTGGCGGAACGGTTGATGCGTACGCATTCATAGTCCACGTGATCTGGTGGGTCTGGTTGGTGGTTGCCGTAATAAGTCTTGATTAGAAAGAAGACATGACCTTGTGAGTGTTAATCATCGTGTGCGTTTTGCGGTATAAAGTTTCAAGAACGCACTCTTGTTACTGAATAGTTTGTCATTGAATAGTAGATGACTATTGTCTCTGTGTGAATGAATATCAGTTATTGTTAATTAACTTTAATTTGGACATTCACTGGCTATTTTATGATAAATTGTAATGGAAGAAAATTTGATGGTTTGCGAGCGAACGATATGGTCTTTTTATCTTAAATCAATGATTAAGTCAATCGATAAAACGCAGCATGTTTTAAGGTAGAATATAAATAATCAGCCATTATGAAACTCATTCCGGAGTCGGTTTTCTTCGGACGTTCTCGGTATACACCGGTCGATGTCGAATCTATTCGGTCTAACGCGAATAGTTCCGGCTTCGTGTGATGTATACCGAGAACAACCGAAATAATCCGACGAACGGATACGTTTCAAAATGGCTGATTATGGGCATTTTCCCCTAAATAAAAAGATATCCGGACGTCCAATGATTGTCAATTATCTAAGGGAAGAAACTATTGAGTATAGTGTCAATATGGTACGAATATTTAATAGGTTTTCTCTCTTGCATACTAAACAAAAAAACTGCAACATTTGCTAATTTTCTAAATATTCGATAAAGAAAAAGTAAACTTTACAAAATATCATTGATCATTTAACAGTTTTCAAGCAATGCGTAAATCATGAATCGAATATGTCTTATCTTATATTATCAAAAGCCCAATTAAAGACATTTGCTCTAATTGAACTAATCAGAGAAATGTTTTTGACAAAATATTGTAATACGTTTGCCCAGCATCACGTCAATAAAGTAGAGTACTCATATCCCGTCATTTTTTTTCGGATTACTTCGCTTGTTCTCGGTATACATCGGTACAATCTGAACACATCGGGATTATCCAATGAAAACACGTCTGAAATAATATCGATGACGCCATATTGTTTCCTGCGGAATGACGTCACTCCACTTTCGTTTTCAAAAATAGATCTTAAATGTGAATTCTAAAAAGCCGTTTCATTTGATTAAGGAAAAAACTGTATATGTCACAACTTATAAATTCGCCATTTCGTTTGAGTTTTCGATTAAAATGATGTAAAAGGATGTCCAACACTTCCATACACATTGAACTACTTAACGTGCACGCTTAGAAAATGTGTTATACGCCGGGCTGATTTACCCGAAAAATTGTAACCCTACACTTATATTCGAGGTGTATTTCTCAGGTCAAGGAAATACCCGAGTAGTTCCGACTAACATAGGTCTTGGTCGAAACAATTCGCTCTACATCAAATACAATTGGAAAACCTCAGCCATTACTTATAATAACCACGGAGGTAATGTGGAGCCATTTTGAAAGTAGTCCGGCAATATGGCGGCTACGTAGAGCATGTCCGTTTGCAATTGTATCTATTCGGCAGTTCTCGGCGCAAACCAAGGATTGCCGAGTAGATACGATTGAGAACATATGAAACACAAATTTGTTCATAGGATAATCTTTAATGAAATGAGTGAAAAAAACACATTCAACAATTTTAACCAATTCGTGTGTATTTACATACATATTTAGTCCGTTCCTAGGTGTGTGTGTTGTAAACAAGTATGTTATACAGCGGAAAACAGCCGAATGTCCCCAGAATTTGTTGTGTATTCACTAACTGCCTACGAGATACAGCATATCTATCGGCTTATGCCGGGGTAGCCGAGTAGATACGAGTGCAATAAATAGTTCCGGACCCGACCGACAAATAGTGAGCACGACCTAAGTAATCCGACGAAGAAACAACTTTTGTGGTTCTTTGGCCAAATGTTTTGAAATCACGTGTTAACTGGTAAACGACGATGGTGTATCCTACAAGAAGCCTATAAAACTAGATTTTCAAACCCCGAGTTTATTTTTCAGACTGATAATGTTATGTTCGACAGATTTAAAGAGTTTATAGACACTGTCATCGAATATCCGCTTTGAAGTACACTGTACAGATGTGTTTCTGACGGCCCAATCTTGTCTACAATCTCTGTAGTGGTGAATCCCGATCATCTCCACTGGATATGTATATCTGCAATATGATTTATTTGATATACTAGTACAGTATTGAGAAAGATGGCTTCAAATGCATACATAAGCATAAGTATATTGTTCTTCTATTTATGCATGCATTTGAAGCATTTTTGCTCAATGATGTATACTAAATACATTAGATATAACATAAGCGACCTATGCTTGATAAGAAGAGATGTAAAAAGAGAATAGATGGCTGTTATCTTGAATCAGAAATGTTACCATGCGAGGCATGGAAACAGTTAATAATACTGTGAGTCGAAGGCAAATCCGATGATCATCCGAAACCGAACCTTTTTATCTTTAATAGTCAAAAATACCGACTATATGTATATCTTTTTTGTCAAATCACCATCTGTTATTGGAAAGCCATAATTGCATATTAAAAAGTTATGAAAGTTCATTATTGATACGAATTCGGTCGCACTCTTGTTACATTTCAAGGTACTTGTTTCAAGAGAGCTAACAAAACGCTTGACCAACTCAATGTTTCGGAAATTGGATACAATTCTTTATAGCTTTACCAAACGCCAAAACGTCGACTGTCCCAAATTCAAAGAGTTTGCTAACGACATTTAAAAGTTTGATGAAATGGGAAAATAATCTTCTGTAAGGACAGAAAACATTGTGGGGAAAGGAGAAATTGCTCGTTTAGAGCAATTTCTCCTTTCCCGACAATGTTTTCCAAAGTTGTCTGCAACAAACTGGTCGAATGTCGTGATTGTTTCGTAACGGGTTAAAGGTGTCTGTTGTATGTGAAGAGATTGTTTAAACCCCATACCGTTTCCTTGTCGATCCTATCAAAATGTATACACTCACATCCTTGAAGTAATTGATGTATGGTAAGCCACAGCCTTACGAGTTGGCACAAACGTTTCGTTTAATCGAATAAAGAATACATATTCATGAATATACTGACCCTAGTGTAGATAATGAGATACTAAGTAACGTTAGCAGGTGCCTTTGCCAGGCACATTGTCTTTAAATCAGTATCATTTCAACAACGTAAAATCGGAAAAAGTTGCTTTGCGATTCCAAATTCCATTTGCCAAGAACGTTATCTTTTATAGCCTTATTGCTTTTAAATTGCTACTGTTTGCTGCACAAATCTTTCATAAATGTCACCCTATATAGACAAATAAACCAATATGACTCATAACTTATTCTAAGTAACACACCCTTAAACCCCTCATAGACAAAGAAACCAATGTGGTTTGTAACTAATTCTAATCAACGCACCCTAAATACTTTTTATATCCAGGCCGGGGTATGAAGTAATGTGTTTGTAGCCCCGCATTGGCTAGCCGTTCTGGTTTGACTACGTGTTTCTGTCTATCGTCAGTGGGCCCTGTACGATTCAGATAGCTCACCACCTCGAATGGGGAGGTCGTAGAAGCTGGGCCCCAATCCTTCAGATATAAATACGTGTAGAACATTGCTCCGGCTAGTCTAGGATGCGTGGAAAATGTGGTATCCTATTAATGAAAAACAAAACACGTTGTATTCTAAAAAATGAACATACCGTTTACCGTTTAGGTACAAGAGAAAGGCCTTAGTCTGTGACTCCTACGGCTTTCCTGGATACACCAGTACTGGGCCATGGCTTTGAATTGACTTGCCCAATGCCATTCCCACGGGACCAGAGGTGCCGGAGAAGCTCGAACCCGATGTATTGCAGTTATATCAAGGTTTTCTTGGATTCACAAGCACTGCACTGCGCTAGGGCTCTGACGTTTCTTGACAAAAGCACACTTACACCTAACCAATGCTATCGGCGGGGCTCGAACCAAGGACCCCGAAATTCCACCATACAGGACATCCGAAGTTAGGATTAAAGGCTATATCAACATGTTCGGTTATGCTATCTAGAATTCTGACATAATTCATTTTTCGGGAGACATGTATACTTTTCGTGTTGTTGTTTTTTCCATTTATTAATGGGGCTATCAACCAATGTCACAATACTTGATTGAATTGTTAACGCTGTATTATATTATACAAATGTGGTAAACATAATGTAATGTAATATTTCATGTTCAGAAACTATCTTTTTTTTCATTTTATTAAAGAACCAAATATAAAATCCTTGTATAGATCGATACAGTTTTACTTATCCTTTTGGACGAAATCATTGACGGAAATGGAGATGATTATCATGATTAATGAAATTTTCCTGAAATATTATACAATAACAAATAAAATAAACAAACAAACAAACATTTTGTTCATTTATCAAACTTACAAAGAGTTTACGCCAAGGTTGTCCCCTTGTCGGAATCAGATATTCGTCGACATCAAATGCTACCAAATAATCGTAACCTCTAAGCCTTTCGGTACCGTCAAATAGAGCAACCTCTTTATCGTTCTATCCGTTAGGATCCTTCGTGCCGAGCGCATAGAAAGGCTTCCCATGTTCTGTAATTCAATTAGATATTTAATACCATATCTTACCCTACCTTGTTGTTTACCATAATTTTTGAAGGAAGCTTAAAGTTTTCCAAAGCCACTCTCATTGACTGCTTCCTGGATACTAGATCAGTACTTGCGCCGCTTTGCTGGTTAGTCCCGGATATTTTCAACTCGTCTAACGGGGATTTGAACCCGGGACCTTCGGTACACAAGGCCGACGCTTAACCTCTACATCATTGTCGCACCCCAGTGTTATTGGCGAGAGTCGGCAAAGCATCTTGCCTTTTGACCATGTACACTTTTTCTAAATGACATTTCCGTCATGGTACAAAAAAAGATAACTACAAACACATATAATACACATAACAACACAAATTATGTGAACAAATTCACATACATGCACATAGATTGCAAATAACAACAACAACAAAAGACGCAATCTAAGCAGCTTGTTCTAGGAAAAGAATAAGAAGAGAAAAAAGGTAAATCAAAAAAGTAAAATAAAACCTCAATAATACTAACAAATTGTGCGCAGCTCCTTTTGATTTATATTCTTCATTTCCATCATTCCTGATGATTAATAATGTGTGGTTTATTTTTTCTAAATATATCATATGAATATATGAATATTTCGTGAGTCAAGATCAAACGATATAGTTTAAAATTCAGCCTTTTTTTAAGACGGATTCAAGGATATGACTAATTTACCGAACAAAATATAAGGACTTCTTTCATTATGGTCATGAAAGTCACATGAATGAATTTATAAAAGCTGTGACACCCTATTTCATAAACTCCTATATCATAAGTTATTTTGTGCTTGAAATAAAGTCGTTTCCAATTCAATCACGTTTATCAACAATCTGTTTGCTTTACCGTAAATGTGTATGAACGTCGGACCATGTACAAGTGTGCATCGATTTACGCAAAGCTATTGAATATTACTTCCGACATTATTACGATCGATGAGCATCGTATATGCTAGAATTAACAGTTAACCCTTACAGCGCTGGAACCAACTTCATGCTTATGCAAATAGGTTGGACCCAGACCAGCTGCCAAATAAATTGGCGTCGGGCCTGTGATCTAACCTGATGCTGCTCAGAGTATCTTTCATAAAAAACTAAGCAAATATTTAAGGTTTTTGAAAGCAGACGACACAAAAAATATCTTTAGAAAATTACCCAGCATTCTCAGGGTTAAATATCGCATTTGCTTCATTTCACAATTAAGTGCTTCTCTGTCCTTTGTTTCGATATAATGAAAAGCCTAAAAGCTAATGGGGCGGTCTTTTGTTTGCCATAAGTACCTGGCGTCAATTTTTGCCAGTTCATTTGTAGTTCGTGTGTTTACGTTACAAATATACATTGGTTTTAATGGGTACATGTATTGATTTGATCAATCCCATGAGATTAAGCGTGGTAAGTTAAACCAGTATTTATTTGGTCTCAGCTTAACGATCATCACGTCATTCCAAACGTGAGCGATTATTGAGAAGCACGATTCAAAAGCGCAGGTAACGATTTGGAATTGTATTACGATGTTCTTTATCATGTTTTATTACTTGAATATTATTTTCTTCGAGAGTTTCTTAATTGAAAAACGCATTTGAATCGTTAGATGGTTCGTTTATGAAACTGATTTACGGAAATATAAAGAATATATAAAGGGATATGCTTATTATAGATAAATATCCAAAATCGAGAACGAAAAATCTATTATGATGCATTGATATCAAAGTGATATGTCTCCACACCATTGTGCTTGGCACTATATAATGGAAAAGGATAACTTACTATATAAGTTTGGATAGTCTTAACGTACATTAAGTTCTACGGCCGTTGTCACTCTCTTTCATAGGATTTGGTTGCCTGCGCCACCGTGGGATGGCCTATAACCATATCAACACAATGTATAATTTGTACTCTGAATGACTTTCCAGATCTATCTATTGTTATACTCATCAGGTTAATCCCGGCAATGTCGCCTCTCAGAGCTGTTTTAGCAGCCCTTACCATGCACGCACTTTATATCGGGTGCGATGGACAATCGATTGAAGACGCCCAGAATCTAATCAGCAACCTGACCTCTACCTATGATGTTAGAATCCGACCCGTTAGAAAGCAACACGAGGCTCTAACGATAACCATCACCAGTAAAGTCATCTCCATCCAATCGTTCGACGATATTACAGGGATAGCCACCTATAGGTCAAGGACGATGCTTGAATGGAAAGACATGCGCATGACGTGGGACACCTCAAAGTATCAAAACTTGGGTGAACTCCAGCTTCCATTGACGGATATATGGCGACCATCTCTGGTGATGCTCAATTCTCCCGACTACAACTCATATCAACCCTGTCAGTACATGGACAAGGCTCGGGTTAATAACAGAGGCTTGGTGACCCTCACATGCATCGACATTGTTCAGACGATGTGCCTTGTGGACATCACGTATTACCCGTTCGACTCCCAATCGTGTCCCATTGATATCATTCCATGGGGATACGTGTCAACGGAGGTTGAATTAAAGCTATTCGACGAAGACAATGATGACACAGACAGCGACCTGGCTATTGAAAACGGTGCCTGGGATTATGAAGTCACCGAAAACGGAATTGACAGCTCCAATCCGGATGGATACGCGTTACATTTCAGCATCCGGCTAAAAAGGCGCCAAACATTCACCGTCGTTAATCTTATACTACCGATCCTCATTCTGGCGTTTATAAATACATGGGTGTTTCTCTTACCTCCGGAGTCCGGCGAAAGGATCTCATTTTCGATGACGGTCCTTCTAACGTTTGTTGTTTATATGGGTATTCTGAATGACAATGTGCCCAAAGGATCGGAACCACTGGCTCAACTGAGCATTCTCCTCAGTGTTACGTTATTCTACAGCGTTAGCGTACTCCTTTGCACGATTGTGTCCTTACGTATGTATGGCAACGTGGATAAGAAACCAGTGCCTAGGATGGTACAGCGACTTACGTATTATCTAAGCTTCGGCTGTCTTACACACTTTCTGGCTAAAAACACGGTCGGAGCTAACAATGACGACAGTGTTAAATCGTTTTCTGGCGACATTAAGTGCGAGAACTCTCCTCGAAATGACACAAATTCGCATTGTCATGATACCTCCGAAAGAGAGAGTTTTGATACCTCCGAAAGAGAGAGTTTCCGCACAGGAATCCTAGTCACGTGGGACACTGTTGGCGGAACGGTTGATGCGTACGCATACATAGTCCACGTGATCTGGTGGGTCTGGTTGGTGGTTGCCGTAATAAGTCTTGATTAGAAAGAAGACATGACCTTGTGAGTGTTAATCATCGTGTGCGTTTTGCGGTATAAAGTTTCAAGAACGCACTCTTGTTACTGAATAGTTTGTCATTGAATAGTAGATGACTATTGTCTCTGTGTGAATGAATATCAGTTATTGTTAATTAACTTTAATTTGGACATTCACTGGCTATTTTATGATAAATTGTAATGGTAGAAAATTTGATGGTTTGCGAGCGAACGATATGGTCTTTTTATCTTAAATCAATGATTAAGTCAATCGACAAAACGCAGCATGTTTTAAGGTAGAATATAAATAATCAGCCATTATGAAACTCATTCCGAAGTCGGTTTTCTTCGGACGTTCTCGGTATACACCGGTCGATGTCGAATCTCTTCGGTCTAACGCAAATAGTTCCGGCTTCGTGCGATGTATACCGAGAACAACCGAAATAATGCGACGAACGGATACGTTTCAAAATGGCTGATTATGGGTATTTTCCCCTAAATAAAAAGATATCCGGACGTCCAATGATTGTCAATTATCTAAGGGAAGAAACTATTGAGTATAGTGTCAATATGGTACGAATATTAAATAGGTTATCTCTCTTGCATACTAAACAAAAAAACTGCAACATTTGCTAATTTTCTAAATATTCGATAAAGAAAAAGTAAACTTTACAAAATATCATTGATCATTTAACAGTTTTCAAGCAATGCGTAAATCATGAATCGAATATGTCTTATCTTATATTATCAAAAGCCCAATTAAAGACATTTGCTCTAATTGAACTAATCAGAGAAATGTTTTTGACAAAATACTGTAATGCGTTTGCCCAGCATCACGTCAATAAAGTAGAGTACTCATTTCCCGTCATTTTTCTTTCGGATTACTTCGCTTGTTCTCGGTATACATCGGTACAATCTGAACACATCGGGATTATCCAATGAAAACACGTCTGAAATAATATCGATGACGCCATATTGTTTCCTGCGGAATGACGTCACTCCACTTTCGTTTTCAAAAATAGATCTTAAATGTGAATTCTAAAAAGCAGTTTCATTTGATTAAGGAAAAAACTATATATGTCACAACTTATAAATTCGCCATTTCGTATGAGTTTCCGATTAAAATGATGTAAAAGGATGTCCATCACTTCCATATACATTGAGCTACTTAACGTGCACGCTTAGAAAATGTGTTATACGCCGGGCTGATTTACCCGAAAAATTGTAACCCTACACTTATATCCGAAGTGTATTTCTCAGGTCACGGAAATACCCGAGTAGTTCCGACTAACATAGGTCTTGGTCGAAACAATTCGCTTTACATCAAATACAATTGGAAAACCTCAGCAACTACTTATAATAACCACGGAGGTAATGTGGAGCCATTTTGAAAGTAGTCCGGCAATATGGCGGCTACGTAGGGCATGTCCGTTTGCAATTGTATCTATTCGGCAGTTCTCGGCGCAAACCAAGGATTGCCGAGTAGATACGATTGAGAACATATGAAACACAAATGTGTTCATAGGATAATCTTTAATGAAATGAGTAAAAAAAACACATTCAACAATTTTAACTAATTCGTGTGTATTTAAATACATATTTAGTCCGTTCCTATGTGTGTGTGTGTTGTAAACAAGTATGTTATACAGCGGAAAACAGCCGAATGTCCCCAGAATTTGTTGTGTATTCACTAACTGCCTACGAGATACAGCATATCTATCGGCTTATGCCAGGGTAGCCGAGTAGATACGAGTGCAATAAATAGTTCCGGACCCGACCGACAAATAGTGAGCAAGACCTAAGTTATCCGACGAAGAAACAACTTTTGTTGTTCTTTGGCCAAACGTTTTGAAATCACGTGTTAACTGGTAAACGACGATGGTGTATTCTACAAGAAGCCTATAAAACTAGATTTTCAAACCCCGTGTTTATTTTTCAGACTGATGATGTTATATTCGACAGATTTAAAGAGTTTATAGACACTGTCATCGAATATCCGCTTTGAAGTACACTGCACAGATGTGTTTCTGACGGCCCAATCTTGTCTACAATCTCTGTAGTGGTGAATCCCGATCATCTCCACTGGATATGTATATCTGCAATATGATTTATTTCATATACTAGTACAGTATTGAGAAAAATGGCTTCAAATGCATACATAAACATAAGTATATTGTACTTCTATTTATGCATGCATTTGAAGCATTTTTGCTCAATGATGTATACTAAATACATAAGATATAACATAAGCGACCCATGCTTGATAAGAAGAGATGTAAATAGAGAATAGATGGCTGTTATCTTGAATCAGAAATGTTACCATGCGAGGCATGGAAACAGTTTATTATACTGTGAGTCGAAGGCAAATCCGATGATCATCCGAAACCGAGCCTTTTTATCTTTAATAGTCAAAAATACCGACTATATGTATATCTTTTTTGTCAAATCACCATCTGTTAATGGAAAGCTATAATCGCATATTAAAAAGTTATGAAAGTTCATTATTGATACGAATTCGGTCGCACTATTGTTACATTTCAAGGTACTTGTTTCAAGAGAGCTAACAAAACGCTTGACCAACTCAATTTTTCGGAAATTGGATACAATTCTTTATAGCTTTACCAAACGCCAAAATGTCGACTGTCCCAAATTCAAAGAGTTTGCTGACGATATTTAAAAGTTTGATGAAATGGGAAAATAATCTTCTGTTCGGACAGAAAACATTGTGGGGAAAGGAGAAATTGCTCGTTTCCCGACAATGTCTTCCAAAGTTGTCTGCAACAGACTGGTCAAACGTCGTGATTGTTTCATAACGGGTTAAAGGTGTCTGTTGTATGTGAAGAGATTGTTTAAACCCCAAACCGTTTCCTTGTCGATCCTATCAAAATATATACACTCACATCCTTGAAGTAATTGATGTATGGTAAGCCACAGCCTTACGAGTTGGCACAAACGTTTCGTTTAATCGAATAAAGAATACATATTCATGAATATACTGACCCTAGTGTAGATAATGAGACACTAAGTAACGTTAGCAGGTGCCTTTGCCAGGCACATTGTCTTTAAATCAGTATCATTTCAACAACGTAAAATCGGATAAAATTGCTTTGCGATTCGAAATTCCATTTGCCAAGAACGTTCTCTTTTATAGCCTTATTGCTTTTAGATTGCTACTGTTTGCTGCACAAATCTTTCATAAATGTCACCCTATATAGACAAATAAACCAATATGGCTCATAACTAATTCTAAATAACACACCCTTAAACCCTTCATAGACAAAGAAACCAATGTGGTTTGTAACTAATTCTAATTAACGCACCCTAAATACTTTTTATATCCAGGCCGGGGTATGAAGTAATGTGTTTGTAGCCCCGCATTGGCTAGCCGTTCTGGTTTGACTACGTGTTTCTGTCTATCGTCAGTGGGCCCTGTACGATTGAGATAGCTTACCACCTCGAATGGGGAGGTCGTAGAAGCTGGGCCCCAATCCTTCAGATATAAATACGTGTAGAACATTGCTCCGGCTAGTCTAGGATGCGTGGAAAATGTGGTATCCTATTAATGAAAAACAAAACACGTTGTATTCTAAAAAATGAACATACCGTTTACCGAATAGGCATTAGAGAAAGGCCTAAGCCTGTGACTCCTACGGCTTTCCTGGATACACCAGTTCTGGGCCAGGGCTCTGAAGTGACTTGTCCAATGCCACTCCCACGAGACCAGAGGTGCCGGAGAAGCTCGAACCCGGTGTATTGCAGTTATATCAATGTTTTCTTGGATTCACAAGCACTGCACTGCGCTAGGGCTCTGACGTTTCTTGACAAAAGGACACTTACAACTAACCAATGCTATCGGCGGGGCTCGAACCAAGGACCCCGAAATTCCACCATCTTAGCCACACGGCCATACAGGACATCCGAAGTTAGGATTAAAGGCTATATCAACATGTTCGGTTATGCTATCTAGAATTCTGCCATAATTCATTTTTCGGGAGACATTTAACTTTTCGTGTTGTTGTTTTTTCCTTTTATTAATGGGGCTATCAACCAATGTCACAATAATTGATTAAATTGTTAACGCTGTATTATATTATACAAATGTGGTGAACATAATGTAAGGTAATATTTCATGTTTAGAAACTATCTTTTTTTTCAAATTATTAAAGAATCAAATATAAAATCCTTTTATAGATCGATACAGTTTTACTTATCCTTTCGACGAAATCATTGACGGAAATGGAGATGATTATCATAATTAATGAAATTTTCCTGAAATATTATACCATAACAAATAAAATAAACAAACAAACAAACATTTTGTTCATTTATCAAACTTACAAAGAGTTTACGCCAAGATTGTCCCCTTGTCGGAATTAGATATTCGTCGACATCAAATGCTACCAGATAATCGTAACCTCGAAGCCTTTCGGTACCGTCAAATAGAGCAACCTCTTTATCGTTCCATCCGTTAGGATCCTTTGTGCCGAGCGCATAGAAAGGCTTCCCATGTTCTGTAATTCAATTCAATTCAATACTTAATACCATATCTTACCCTACCTTATTGTTAACCATAATCTTTGAAGGAAGCTTAAAGTTTTCCAAAGCCACTCTCATTGACTGCTTCCTGGTTACTAGACCAGTACTCGCGCCGTTTTGTTGGTTAGTCCCGGATATTTTCAATTCGCCTAACGGGGATTTGAACCCGGGACCCTCGGTACACAAGGCCGACGCTCAACCTCTACACCATTGTCGCACCCCAGTGTTATTGGCGAGAGTCGGCAAAGCATCTTGCCTTTTGACCATGTACACTTTTTCTAAATGACATTTCAGTCATGGTACAAAAAAAGATAACTACAAACACATATAATACACATAACAACACAAATTATGTGAACAAATTCACATACATGCACATAGATTGCAAATAACAACACCAACAAGAGACGCAATCTAAGCAGCTTGATCTAGGAAAAGAATAAGAAGAGAAAAAAAGTAAATCAAAAAGAGTAAAAAAAAACCTCAATAATACTAACAAATTGTGTGTAGCTCCTTTTGAATTATACTCTTCATTTCCATCATTCATGATGATTAATGTGTGGTGTATTTTGTCTGAATATATGAATATTTCGTGAGTCAAGATCAAATGATATAGTTTAAAGTTCAGCCTTTTTTTAAGACGGATTCAAGGATATGAGTAAAACTAAATTACCGAAAAAAATATAAGGACTTCTTTTATTATGGTCATGAAAGTCACATGAATGAATTTATAAAAGCTGTGAGACCCTATTACATAAACTCCTATATCATAAGTTATTTTGTGCTTGAAATAGAGTCGTTTCCAATTCAATCACGTTTATCAACAATCTGTTTGCTTTACCGTAAATGTGTATGAACGTCGGACCATGTACAAGTGTGCATCGATTTACGCAAAGCTATTGAATATTACTTCCGACATTATTACGATCGATGAGCATCGTATATGCTAGAATTCACAGTTAACCCTTACAGCGCTGGAACCAACTTCATGCTTATGCAAATAGGTTGGATCCAGACCAGCTGCCAAATAAATTGGCGTCGGGCCTGTGATCTAACCTGATGCTACTCAGAGTATCTTTCATAAAAAACTAAGCAAATATTTAAGGTTTTTGAAAGCAGACGACACAAAAAATATCTTTAGAAAATTACCCAGCATTCTCAGGGTTAAATATTGCATTTGCTTCATTTCACAGTTAAGTGCTTCTCTGTCCTTTGTTTCGATATAATGAAAAGCCTAAAAGCTAATGGGGGCGGCCTTTTGTTTGCCATAAGTACCTGGCGTCAATTTTTGCCAGTTCAAAAACTGGTGAGAATGGTGTTATAATTGTGTCTTGTATTTGCGCCGAGTAGGTCAACCTGTTACTTCCCTGGCATCCTGTTATCGGTTTATAATCCACCATGGTGACAGGCTTTATATAGAGGATAGATGGTTGGTGTCGTGAATCGGAAATGTTATCGGGCAGGGTGAGTCGACGGCGAAACGGATGATAATCCGAAGCCGAGCCCGATAACTATTCCTATTCAAATACACCAACCATCTATTATATTCATCCTGTTACCTACATGTAAAAATATTCTTTTAAACAAATAAAATGAAAATAAAACATGAGAAAAACGGAAACAAAAACAAAGTAGCGAATGATGTAAACACGACGTGATGTGTCATGGCGTTCTTATGCCGTCATTATCCGTCACAGGCATGTGTCATTTGGTTAGTGCCGGATATCACAAATGTTTAATGGCATCCTCTTATCGGTCTATACATTACCCTGGTGACGGTATAAATAATGGTAAAAGTTTCACCTCACCTGATCCAGGTTTGAAAAACGGAATAAGTTCCGCCTTGCCTTGCTCTTCATAGTGGCGCAGAACTTTCATGGCGCTTTGGTTCAACTCATAGGGGTAAATGTAGACTTTGTTAAAGCCGAATAGCTTATGTATCTCGAACCAGGATATAAGGGCGTCAGCTGATACATTACCATACATTATCTGAAATAGTAATGAGCAACTTGTTTACCCTTAGAATGCTGGGAAACTTTCTGAAAATAGATTTTTGTGTCGTCTGCTTTCCAAAACCTTAAATATCTGCTTAGTTTTGATGACGAAAGATACCAAGAGAAGCAAACAGGTTAAATCACAGGCCGGTCGCCAATTTGCTTGGCGGCTGGCCTGGGTCTCAGCTGTGAATAATTTATCTGAATAACTTTGCATGCAATAGCTGTCAATCAATTTTGTTCCAGGTAAGCATATTGGAACCGATTTCCCACTCCTCAAAGGCGTAATGGTCGGTTGCTGTTCAGTTTAAATTATATAGATACACACCAGACTCAATGCAAATGAATGACAAATAAAGAATCTTTCCTCGCCGATGCATGCAATTCGAAAGTCCGCAACCGCACCGCCAGATAACAGTATCGATAATATAACTAAACAAACCGATTGTGCAACAGACTTTACCAATTGGTAGTTATGAGTATCATAATTGATCAGAACATCTATTTACCTTGATAAAAAATGGCGGATTACATGATGCGTAACTGGTTTTGCGAACAGGGATGTATTTCTGAGTTCTTTCGTAGGAAAAATTACGAAATCTCAGCTAATTTCACGAGTTCAAAACTGAAACTGTATCAATATGCGGTTTGATTCGATAAGGGTTGAATCATGTTTATAGATTTTTAATTGTTGTCTGAAAATGCAGAAAAATAGTAAAACCCTGATCTAAATATGCGTAACCGGAAGTTGCGCAACCGATTCCTTTGTCAGCACCATGGTGGTGCGGTAGAGCGTTCACCAGCCGTGAAAGGGATGGACAATGCGGACTGTTCAATAAATCTTAACTCCACTCACCTTTGCAAATATTGCAATTTCACCAGGATGTCTAAATGCAAATGAAGTCTTCAAGAAAAAGGCGAGCTCCATATCACAAGCATGCTTCCCTGTTCTGTTGGTGAGTGTAACATACTCCGGGGGATCTGTCCAATAATTACCTCCTAAATTAAAGACAAACTGAGTCGCCATTGACGACAAAAAATTCTCAAACTTCGAAAAATGTCTTTCAGCATGGTCGTACTTTTTGATCATTCCGGATCTGTGTCGTACACATGCTGAGACGGTATTGTTCCTCAGTGCAGCTGCCTGCCAGCCCTGTAAACAGATTTTGTCCCATGATGCATTAGTCGACGTGTTCCCAACTATCGCAGTGTAGAGTAAAATGTCGTTACCGAATCCATGCACGGGTTTTAATCCTCTCAGCATCTTCTGTGTGGAAAGGCTCTCGCTAGGGGCATGCTGCAATGATTGATGGAAGATGTGTAATAATAGAGAGTGAATACGAATAATCCGCCATTTTGAAACTCATTCTTACGTCGGATTACTTTGGTCGTTCTCAGTATACATCGGTCAGGATCGGAATTATTCGTTTTAAATGAGAAATGTTCCGTTGTATACCGAAAACTACCGAAGTAAACCGACGATAGAATAAGTTTCAAAATGGCGGATTATGGGTATTCTACGTTATTGTTAAATTGACGGGTCAACAAAGCTCTTCCCAAATCTTTGTCAGAGTTCCTAATGCGGGCAATTGAAAGCGACATCAGTGTGTATACAAACATCTGTCTGTCGGAGCTTTGTACACAATTCCATTATAACCCTTTCCCAAACAATAACGACATTTGACCTTTTTGTTGCAGACGACTTTGTTGCTTTGTAACGAGCAATTTCTCCTTTTCCCACAAGGTTTTCTGCTCTTTCTAAAGAATATTGTTCAATTGCATCACATTTTGAAATGTCGTCTGCAAACTCTTTCAATTTGGGACAGTCGAAAATGTGTTGTTTGGGAAAGGGTTAACCCTTAGAATGCTTGGTAACCTTTTAAAAATAATAAATTATTGTGTCGTCTGCTTTCCAAAACCTTAATATCGGCTTAATTTTGATGAGAAAAGATACTCAGAGTAGCCAACAGGTTAGACCAATTCGCTTGGCGGCTGGCATGTATCCAACCTGTTTGCATAAGCATGTACAGTCGGTTCTAGCACTATAACGGTTTTAAAACTGTTGTGGATATTGATTTCGAGGCACTGTCGGCTGATCGTTTACAGGCGGTCAAGAGCAAATGAATCAAAACCATGTGCATAAATGTGTCATAATTCGTATTCCTATTCATTGTCAACGAAAGCTCTTACAACAATTGACATGAACGCCTTACATTTTCTAATTATCATTTCATGATTTTTCTTCTACAATGTATTGCAGTTCGAAATAGACGGAATATCGTCAGATGTACACTGTTATTATACTGTATAATGCAATCAGATGCAATCTGTGGATTTATCAACGAGTGCTCTTTGATTTTCGTGTGACAATAAAATGAGCGTAACGCATGAGTTTTTACGCGTAAAGTAACCTGAGGCAAAAACGTGTATTATCAATTTCTCTACTGTTATTATAGATTTATTAGGAAGGGTCCTATTTATCAAATTTACAAAACATTATTAGAAGTTTATTTCTTTTTATAGTATTTCATAGTGTTTCTTTATTTCATTTTTTTATTTTCCATGAAACGGTGCGAGTATGCACAACCATTTTCCGTACTTGTATTTTGCTGACTAGATAACTTGCATTTCGCTTTACTATTGATAAATCAAATATGCTTACTCACTCCTGCATTCGATCTGTGAGGTTATATGGTTCTGGGGAGGTTTTCTGTTTATTCAATGATACAAACTTATAATGTTATTAAATGGGCTTCATATTGTGTATTATACAAATGACGATTCACTATACGCTTAATAAAAGGAGAGTTGTTTGACAATTCACAAAAGGCGTTATCAGGATTGTTTCCCCTTTTTCATGAACTAGTTGATAGATGCAGTACCGAGATGCAATTGTTAATTCAGCAGAAACACAAACTTTTTGGCTCAAGAAAAACGAAACGCTTACACCAAGACAACTTGTAAAGTCTGAACACTATAGCAATATAACGTAACATATGGTTGGTATTGTCCCATAGAAAGGTGTGACCCTCCCGGGTTAATCAGGCGCAGTCAGATTACATCACCATTAGTTTTAAGTATGCATAATACAACATACACAGCTGTGTGGGATAGGTTATCCAAAATGAATTTTTAAACAGGGGCTTATCTCCTTTGACCAATTAACAAACAATAACGACATTTTGAAACTGTGTTACAGACGATTCTGAAAAACATTGTGGGAAAAGGAGAAATTGCTCGTACCGAGCAATTCCTCCTTACCCAACAATGTGTTCTACCCTATCTGAAGATTATTTTCCAATTTCATCACATTTTGAACTGTCGTCTGTAAACTCTTTCAATTTGGACAGTCGAATATCTGGCTTTGGTAAAGGATTAGAAATATTATCGGATCTGTTTCTTAACGTGTCTTAGGAATTTGCATGTTTCACTATGGCAACTAACATATTTCCCCATATAAGAATTTATGAAACGTTCAAACTCAAAGCAGACGACTTTTAAGTAGCAAGACAATAACAGTCTTTTTTGACAAATAGGTTTATTGCTCATTAGTGGTAATCAACATGCGGTCCCATTTGTTCTTAGACAAGCGAGATACACGATGGTATTTGCCTTCACTAGTTCGTACCTTCAGATCTTCTAAAGCAATTTATAAGCCTATCATCTAATGTTCGTTTTATTGTATTTGACTTTGTAAAGTGTTCCATAATACGACAGAAATAACAAAAATAGTTTATCTTAGCTTAATAGCTTATCATAAGAAGTCGCTTTCTATTTATTAAACGTAACGTTTAATTGAGTACTGGACATGCAGATGCGAAACTTGGTATGGGCAATTGCCACTTATATTATTATCCTATGCGTCCTTTTTTCCAAAAGAAATGCTGCTTGTCTTAAAGTCGTCAAATTTCGTGCACAGGCAATAACAAAGAAACATATGGCTCACCTGTGAAAGCTCTCTGTTAGGTTGTATGGCAGTATTCAAAAAATATTCAGCCTGTTTGGATTCTGTGTAACTGATTCCATATGATGCCATCGTCTTATCTCTTAGCCCAATGTATGAAAAACCAGTTGATTTCTCCATCCTTTCGACTTGGGACACTGCATCCGTGGGTATCGCAGACTCTGTCTTTATTTTGCCTTTTTCCACAGTTTCATGGACTGTATAATGTATCTCACTACTTTCGTCTGTTGGCATTGTGTTAGGGCTTGAATAATTACCCATCCAGACTTGATCCTTGGATACTTCTTTATTGAACACCGAAGCCTCCGCCATCACCGTAGTTCCGTCTTTCGTTACCTGTTCGTCTTTGTGTATTATCTCTGTAATTCTAGAAAACCCTTCCAACTTTTCGTCTTTGGATACTGCGTTGGACACCATGGTAACATCCCCAATCGGAACGTTAGCCAGGGTGCTCGTATTTATATTCTGCCCCGTCTCTTTAGTACCTCTGGAATATGTAGTTGTTGATTTAGAAGGCTCTGTTTTTGTAGTAACTGAAACTCTTACTGCGCTAAATGATTGTTTCTGATTTTCGGCAATTAGTCGCCCGATGCTATCTTTTGTTGGATACCCATTTCCATGCCTTAAGCGATGGTAGCAATACATATCGATTAATAAACATAAGCAAATTAGAATCGAACCGAATATCGCAAACCGTGATGAGCAGAATGACAAACTCACCATTTCTGAGGCAATGGGTATTAAATTGTTTCAAGCAAAACTACAGAAATATCACGATTCAATGCTAAACTTGCGTCACTGCCATAATAACACTAAGTACTACTATGACCACGTTATGTAGTAAGGTTGCTTCCACAAATGAAAATGTATCCAACGTTTAGATATGCGACATTAAGTCACGAAGCCAAGTTGTGTCATGAACTAACTGATCCACGGATAATTTATATAGTTTATTGTTTTCACATGAGAGATGTATCAGCTTGCACTCGAGCACAAATGAACCAGTTACCGTAAGAGCTGATTAATAATTGCTCAATGTGAGCTGTGACCGACATGAGGTATAAAGTTTGTGGTACGGCTATTCTTAAGTTAGACTGTAACAAAAACAGGTTATTCTTAAAGAAAATAAGATAACTATGCAATGCTGTCATATACGTTTTCATGAAAATTGAGTAATAATTATGTTTTTAATTTTTTATATTAAGGAAAAAGTCAAAACGTGTTCGCAAAATCATCATTCTCCTCCACGACATTCTTTAATCCATGAATCAATGCAGACAAGTTTTACTGATTGTTTTAGACATTTGCAAAGTTTTTGATATTTTTGATTATGAAAAACCTATTTCTTAACTTCACCACAACGGCATAATAGGACAAACTCTCACCTGGATTGAAAACTGCCTTGATAATAGATCTCAGTCCGTCTCAGTAAATGGAAGTACAACTTTCACGATTGCTGTAACATCCGGTGTCCCTCAAGGATCGACATTGGAAATCATAATGGGACATGAAACTTAAGCCTTCGAAATGCCAAATACTTTAAATAATCAAACGTATTTTCACTATACGAACACAATTCATACTCCATAGCACCCCACTAGAATTAGTCAACACAGAAAAATACTAAGGCATACTAATTTCAACAGATTTTCACTGGAGCTCAATAATATCACTTAAAAGCTAACAAAACAATAAGCGTTTCATCCCATTAAGACCTGAAGAGGAAAAGGCAATTGCAGTCTCGGTATACAAAACATATCCAGGGGGAGACGAGTGCAGCTTCATAGATGGTTCCAGCCACACTACAATTGTTACTTACGAATTATGTACTTAATTAGATGGCACATTGATTATATCATCTCTTTAAACGGAAATCGCGGGAAAATGTCCAGTATCGTCGCCAATGTACCACTGCAAGGCGTCAGCAATGAAATAACTGGTCTGCAAACAGATATCATTGGGCTAAGACAGATGGTAAGAGATGGTAAGAGATTAAGAGCTGAATTCAGGCACAGATGAACAGTATAGTAGGCGAAACTCAAGGATTTCGGGATTTCCTATAATAACAGGCGAATCCATTAGAAATGATAAAAGAGATATTTTTCGGCCGCTGATGTTGATATTTCTATCCAGGAGATTGGTCGTGCACATCGTGTAGGTGTAACGTACGTTGAACGTTTATGCAAATCAGGGAACCTAATGCATTGGTGACGAGAACATGCTGGTATATATATATAGACAACATAACCGCTCAGTGAACGACAATGATTTCCACTGATCGGATGTGTTTTAGTATTTGAGAGGTTCATTTGCTCGGTTCGTAACAAAGGTAAAAGCCGCAACTTTTGATACCAAGTGTGCCACCCAACAATGGTCCTTGGCAGAAAGTAACGTGTAGACAGAACCTTGTTATTTGACGGGGCAATCCTGGTAAAGGACAAAAGCATGAGAGATAACATCGACTTACCAGTCAATATCAAATCAATAACCAAGTCAAAGAACTTTCATCCACATTTTTAGATTTAATTATTAACATTTTCCTTCATTTGCTAAACAATAAGTTAGATCTAGGAGATCAACAAGATGTAACAAAGGGTGTGTTTTCATGGTGTGTTTCCTGTGATGTTTCTCGGTACTGTTTTTATTCATAATATGGTATTTTGTGTCATGCAAGAAAATATTTGGACGGCAAGAATGTGTTTAAAATGAGAATATGCTCTTTTTGTCACACTTTCTAATCTCCTTCTTAATATTTTTCATTTCATCATCTTCATAGAGGCAATTTCGTCGACAGAAATTTTACTTTCAAAGGAACATCGTATTTTCTATTTCAATGTTGTGTTCTTCGATCGCTGCATTCCAATTAAAAAGTTGATACGGCAATGAAGGTGTGCATTAAAAGTGACTCCGGTGTCCCTCAAGGTTGGGTGCTAGATCCCCTACTATTTCGCATTTATATAAAATGATATACTTGAATGTAAAACATTCAAAAGTACTTCTTTTTGCCAATGATAACCCTTTTAACCTCTTTATGTCTGTTTCTTTCGACTCTGGTCTATTACAACATGACGTAGAACAATTTGGAATTAGAAATCGAAATTGGACATAAATGTTAAGTATTAAAAAATCGCTAAAGGTAAATCCACTACACCAACACAATTCTCTAGTATCAGTCAAAGTCATAACATTTTTTAAAAGATCTTAACTGCAAAACATAGTCTTTTTCAAGGAAACAAAAATCAATATTTCGAGTCAAACTTGAAACCTTCCTAACGGTCCAATCGTTTATCAAGGGATCAGACAGATTCTTGCCCTAGAATGCAACAGTACAAATATCCTTCTTTGCTAAGCTTCCCCATTCCCTAAGCATGGTGATAGACTTCTCTAAATTATATTTCATTCGTTTTCCTTGTCATAGAAACCACGCTGTATCATTTAGAATTACCAGGGCATTTTGTTACATAATCTTAATGAGTGTTCATCGATTAAATTTTTGTAACGATCGTTACAACATTTGTGCAAATTGGGAACCTAATGCATCGTTTGAGAGAACATGTTGGTACATATATAGACAACACAACCGCTCAGTGTACGACAGTGTTTTTCGCTGATCGGATGTGTTTGTTTCTTTGAGAGGTTCATTTGCTCGGTTCGTTACATTGGTGGCAGCGGTGGGATTAAGACCTCTCCTTCTATCGGAGTTGCCTTCCCCACGTTTTTCCCAAGGGCCAAGACTCTGGACGAGTCTTCTCGGAAGTGGGAGTTATGTAACGTTCGTTGAACGTTTATGCATATTAGGAACCTAATGCATTGTTTGAGAGAACATGCTGGTACTTATATAGACAACACAACCGCTCAGTGTACGACAGTGTTTTTCACTGATCGGATGTGTCTGTTTCTTTGAGAGGTTCGTTTGATCGGTTCGTTACATTTTCTTTGCTTGAGAAGTAGAAAATTGTTAAATAACGCAGAGGAATATCTGTTTTTAAGTGTGAAAACTTATGGTCAAACCATTTCACCATCGTTTATGATATGACTATGTATTAATACCTTGTACTGCGTAGTACATGCTAAATTGGCAATAAAAAACGATTTAGCTTCGCTAAAAACATAGAACAAAAAAATCCGTTTTTCGTTTAATTTCATGGGGAAACTGAAGACCAAATCCATGTAATAAATCTCTTATTAGGAGCATTTAATTTCATAATCAAATTTATTTATAAATTCTTTATTCTGCAGAAAAGTCTTTAAGTGGGTTAGGTACGTGTATTATCTTTAGACTTACCTCACCAATTTGGGCATTTGTAGCTTTTTTACAATAACAATCGAACATGTTCTGTTGTATGGCAACTATACAACCCGATTACTTTGAAACACATACATTTGCGGACTAATAGGAGATTAGTACACAGTTGTAGACGGCAACTGTTCTCAAGAAATTATTGTGGATCGTTCGATGGTCAAGGATTTTGTGAAATAATGACCTTATATGCTTTAAGTCAACCCATTAAACAATCAATATTTGTTTTGAAATTCCCGTATTGAGTTTCTGTTACTTTCCGTTGATATAATTTCTGACGATCATTTACTCAATTTGTGTTGTACACATAAGTTGAATGCTGCAGTCTCGTTTTACATATGACTGATGTGGAAATTACGAATTTGTAATTTTTCACGAGTCGTTGGGTCACAAAATTGCCACGCTTTGTGATCACCGAAACTGTAATGCATTTGAGGACCATAACAAGCCGATTCGACAGGATCACCAAACCAGTATGAGATAAAGAAAAAAACTCTCGAGTTTTAAATTCGAAAATAAAAGACATCGTGCAAACGTTGCAAATAAATCATAGGCACAACGTTTTAGTGAAAAACACTACGAACTAACAGAAATACAAACAAACGTCTATCAAATGTTTTCCAACGATAACGGATATTGACTGTATCGTTTATCTGTGAAGAGCATGAAATAAAACATACGTTCTCGTTGGCTAACGCGTACGTTCTTGTTCGAAGCACTCATTCGTTCATTTCGCATAAACCGAATCACACGCTTGAATCCTTCATTGCTCTTTCCTGATGTTTGATTTGATATACCATATTAATTCATGGATTCCTGAGGCTGGTTTTACGTCTTTCACAGTTTATGTTTTATAACATCATGACCGGTTCTGTTGTTGACTTGTTGTGTTACCGATGTGAGACCTCTACACGTCTGTGTTGGAGAGGTTGTAGACTTGTAGCATGAGAACTGTCCACCAGACTATGTGTGCTAGGAATACAAGCAAATCGAACATCTTTCCTACACTGACCCAAGTGACTGAGACTGGTTCGGCTACCTTTACGTCAACTTGGTCCCAGGCTTGCAATGGCTTGGCACCATCGAATTTCTTCCTATTTTCTTCTTTATCCGCAACATTGATGACTTCATCACTTTCATCCAAATGCTGTTTCTTGCGAAAGTTCTTTAACAAAAGACAGCTTACCATCTGTTGTATATACTTTGGAACTGTCTCATTATCAGCGTTTGAATAAATTCTTAAAGAGACAATCGTCCAGAACAGTAGACTGGCGCTATAGAATAGCATAACGCAGAGTAACTCGGTAAGATGTGAAAGCGGCTCCGAGCCTTTGGGTACGTTGTCGTCAAGTATTCCCATATATAACACGATAGACAGCAACACGGTGATGGAGAAAGATACCCGCTCTCCAGACTCGGGCGGTAATAGAAACACCCAGGTGTTCAAAAAGGCGATGGTGAGTAACGGCGTGATCAGATTTAGAACGGCATACTTGTGTCTACGTGTACACGACAGGAATATCTGCACTGTTGACACGCCTTCTACGACGACGGATGTAGGTTGTGTCATCTCCACTTTCCATGCGCTGTTCTCGACGACCACAGAGTCTAACGAACGTACTCTGGTGGTTTTTTTTGCGATAAACCGGACGGAACTGTAATCATAGTGCCAAGGGATGATGGACACGAGACATGTCTGAATGTCAAATGGGTAATGTCGGATGTCCACGCTACATACGGTCTGTAGCCAGTCCATACTGCTTATTAATAACTCGCCGGTGAATGACACGTTCACAAGCTCAGCGTTCAGTCCGGGTAAGTGATGATGGTCCGGCGCATTCAGCATCGTCATTTTCGGCTTCCACACGTCTGTCACCTTTAACAGGAGAAAGGTCAGGTTGCCGAAATCAGCCGGATTCCATGTCATTCGCTCCTCCCTCCACGCTAGATGTGTTAATGCTTGAAATGAAACCAGTCCAGTTAGGTCATCAAATTCTTGTAAGGACATGAAACTGAACCTGATGGCAATGTCAACAGTGTCGGTTTGGTTGATGACAGGGCGAATCCGCTTGTCGTAATTACTTGTCAAATTGCTGATAAGCCTCATTGTGTCGTCCACGGTTTGGGTGTTTCCTCCACGCAATAACGAAATACCAACAAACAGAA
This sequence comes from Cerastoderma edule, assembly GCA_947846245.1. Lineage (NCBI taxonomy): Eukaryota > Metazoa > Mollusca > Bivalvia > Cardiida > Cardiidae > Cerastoderma > Cerastoderma edule. The sequence goes on along the minus strand of OX401416.1, from coordinate 7,332,910 downwards.
CAAGTATGGTCCGTTTCACCAGTTCCATGTTTCAACTACAGCTGTCAAAATATCAATGGACAGATTCGTTAGTCCTACTTTATAATCTACATTTCGTTTGATCACAGGGATTTCCATTTAAATGAAGTTTGAACAATAGCCACGTGACTCCATTTCCTGTGTTGACAAGTGAAGCAAGGTCGTTTTACATCTACCCACACGTCATGGGCTAAGGTCAGTGTATTTGTTTAACTTCCAGGTCACCTTAATGGAAAAGCATTAAAATCAGACAGGTACAAATATACGTTATGTAACAAAAGAGATCACATCAATTAACAAATAGAAGGTCATTTGCGTATTCCCCAATTCTTGGTCAACTTACGGTCACAACAAAGACCAAATACCTAAAATTATGTCTTTGCAAAGGCTAACTTAAACTTACTCCATTTACGTGAAATAAGTTTTAAATAACAATGATATTTAATTTGGGTTTTACATCATTTTCGTTGATACTCATCTCATCTATGTATAGCTCTGACATCAGAGTACAAGACATCTCTGATCAGAAGGAATAAAATATAATGTCTCATTTGCTAATGTGGCATTCTCTCCAACAGACATATGATACATTTCTGTTTTCTGTATGCATTGTATCAACAGATTCCATGCTCATGGCTTTTCATGCACCAACTGTTTGCATATAGATGTCAAATTTTGATGCTAGCTCGGTTGTGATACTACTTTTCTATTCCAAGCAAGGCTTTTTGATTACATTGGGTTTTCCAATTCGGTATGCACTTCAACCCAGCTAGCTCTTAATACTGCGGCAGTTTTGTTTTGGATATGAATTGCTTATTGTCGTTTATTTTGAATAATAATTGAGCACACCACAATCAACTTTATAGTTCTTGGTTATTATTTATATCCGTTATGCAAAAACTAGCTATGTCAAGACTGGCTTTTATAATTTGTATACGGGTCAGAATAAATAGTGTTTTAGGGATAATTAAACATTTCTGTTTTCTGTTTTCTTTTTTTCGAAAACGACAAGGAAGTGAAATTCGGAACAAAATTGACACGAATGCCGATAAATTTAGAATGTAAGACTTGCAAATTGGACTTATTAAACAATTTAAATGTGTGTCATGTCCATCTTACGGCGATCTACCTGTTTACCAGTGATTATCATTTTCAGACCTAGCTTCGCTTACGTCAGTTATTGTGTAGTTAAAATTGTTTTTCAAACACACACAAACACGGAAAGAAAATATATAAGAAAACGGAGAATATGGAATAATAAAAGATCAACCTAGTTTCGTTTCAAACTTCGTCGTGTGTCGGACAGTTGTAGAACCACGCTTGTACGATCCATTGTGAATGATTTATGCCCGAAGCAAAGTTCGCGAAGTTAAAGAGGTATTTTTTAAAGACAACACGTTACGTCAACATTTCTACACACAAAGTTTTGGCAATCGAAGTAACCGTCTATTAGGCGATAATGTAACGAATGGAAAACGATGCCCCATAAGGAAGTATCCAGCGTATTACGTTGTGATAATGTGTGGTCTGGGTTTTTATGCATGCATAACATATTAATTTACCTCATTTTTCAAGGAATTCTAGACGCGTCATCGGTTCATATCGACAATTAATGCAAGCTTCATTTTCTTATTTGACTGGGTCAGTTATCGAAGTAAAATGATAGTTTGGAAGGTCATTATTTCGAACACATAGCAGTTAGAACTGGAATTCACGGGTCATTAAACATAACGGCCTATATATAATGAATAGATGGTTGGTGTCGTGAATCGGAAACGTTATCGGGCAAGGCGTAGGAATATTATCCGGTGAGCCGAAGGCGAAACGGATAATATTCCGATGCCGAGCCCGATAACCTTTCCTATTCAAAGACACCAATCATCTATTCTATTTATCCTGCTACCTTTATCTATTCTTTCAAACAAACAAAATGTAAATAAAACACGAGAAAAACGGAAAAAATAAGTAGAGAATGATGTAAACATGACGTCATATCGTTCCTATGACGTCATGATTAGTCGCGTGCATGTATTATATGGTTAGTGCCGGATATCACAAATGTTATACGGCACCTAGTTATCTGTCCCGAAATGGCACTAGTGACAGGATAATTTGCTTTATCTTACATTGAAAAAAAGGCAAAACACCACTTGCATATGAATACACGCCCATCGAAGTTTCTTTATTCAATGTAATGACGAATCTTATACGACAGGTAGGAATGATAAACCCTGAAAAGGGAAATACATAAAAGAACACAATACCCCTCCCCTTATTGAAAACACAAGTTTAGAAAAGACGAAGAAATGGGCATGCATTCTATTGTTTATTTATTTGTCCACCAATTTGTTCTTTCGTTAAACATAGTTTATCGCCCAAAATATACATAGTCATGATATAGAAATTTAGTCCAAATCATAATAAGTAAATCAGCTAATCTGTCGATAAATGGTTACAAAAAAAAAAAAGAAAGAAGAAAAATTACAAGAGAAAATAGTGAACATAAGAAAATTTGAAGTCATAAAAGTGAATATGTAAATGATACTTCAGATGCAATAAGAAATACGAGTAAACTTCAACAATGCATTTAAAGCTGCTTGTTCATAGATGTGACGAAATTAAGAAGTTAAAACTTTATTTCTTAAAAAATATACAACAGCTGTACTTTGGTATGATACTACAAGGGAGATAGGTGATTTCTTATATAAGTAAATCTAAAAGCGTTTCAATGCCTTAGAGAGGTACCGCATGTAAAGACTGCATATACTTAGAAATAGTGACGCTTTCCAAATCAAGTCTACTTCCATAAGTTACATTCAATTGTACTTCATACAGCATTACAAAAAGTTACGACGACATTCTAATTTGACTTTCAAATTTTCTCGTCTGTCACAAAGCAACTTTATGAAACCATTTGCTGTACATGTATGCACGCTTTCAAATCAATGTGATAAGAAAGCATTCAAGTTCATCTGCAAGTCCATTCTGTTGAATTGTAAGTATTGCTTCAAAATGAAATAGATCGGATGCTTACATGTACCAAGTCGGGGTATTGAACTCAAATAGGTGTAAAACTAATACATGGTAACCATATAAAGTGAAACGCTTCATTATTACGTTAACATAGTTCAACGATATCAGGCAAACAGAACAATAATACAACACTTTATAACTTCGTGAAAGGACTTCCTATTTCGACTTCTCTCCAATTAAACTTAAAAGGTATACTTCCTCTATTTGAAAGTATTGGACCACAATGACATTGTTAAAAGTCCAACAGCAGACCTGTATGATACATTCCAATCGATCGAACCTTTTTCCATTAGTACCAGTATCATTGTTAAATTAACAAACCATTTCCCTATACTCCAAAATCGAAATGGTCACAAATCGGCAAACGAGCGTTTGCACGGATACCAAATGTCCTGAATACGTTAAATTGTACGCGTATATGCGGTTTAACCCTTTACCAAACGGACGGCAAATTTTCGACTGTCCCAAATTGATTGAAAGAGTTTGTAGACGACATTTCAAAATGTGATGTTATTGAAAAACAATCTTCTGGTAGGGCGGACAACAATGTGGGGAAATGAGAAATTGCTCGTCACGAGCAATTTCTCCTTTTCCCACAGTGTTTTCCAGAGTCGCCTGCAACAAAGAGTTAAAATAACTTTATTGTTTTGTTATGTGTTAATGGCATATAAATTCAATGATACTGTAGCGAACATTCTCAAACGCAATCAATGTGCGTCAGAAAGCATTATCATTATATATCTGTAGGCCATGCGTTTTAATCAAAATGCTGAAAGCGATGAAATGCTTATATCACATTTCCCAAGTGCTTCATGGAGACGCAGGTTTTCATCATTTTTAAAAGGAATTCATTTTAAAAGGTTCTTTATCTAATGGTGAGGATTGTTCAGTTATATCTTTCAAATATTTGTTACCAAACTCAATCTGAAAGACAGCATTTATTGTATTATCTACTAGTTATTCCGAAGCCTCCACAGCATGAACGTTAAGGTGTGATATTGTGGAGTATGTGAATTTTATTTTATTCGGGTCTGGTCAAGTAGGCTCCAATCACCCGCATTCCATTAAAGCCATACTTGCGCTCATTTACACTTAGATTGTGCAAGTTCTAGATTAATTCAAGGTCAACTTAAAAGTACTTTAAATGCCCTTTTACAGAGGAATTGAGACTGTAACACTGTTTGTTTACAATTAGAGATTAAACAAGGTCAGCCGGAAACGTTGGGAACCAATAAACCCCAAGAATATCTCCATTTTGAATGTTCACATTGTTAATATTGGATAAACGATAGAATTTGAATGTGTTTCGAGTGATTTTTCTAACCAGGTGATCGACACTCATTAACCGAACGCTCATTACTATTTAAGGTGTTACTCGAATGTAAACAATAAAGTTAAATTGGTGGGCACCAAATTTGTGAAAATAGTACTTTGAAAAATAGATAATACATAGTGCAGGCGTTATATTGTAATGATCCTGTGGTGTTTCGTTATGTTTCAACATATTCTATCATTATTCATAACTCATATTACTCGGTTTTGCAGTTCTTCTAAGCGCTGGTATGCTTTTAATAAACGGATGTCCTTTTCATGAAACGTCCACTTTACCCAAGGTTTTAACAAATTTCGGAAGGGTCGTGAGATTCCGCATTCAAATCTCAAACCAAGGCACCAAAAAGGGCATGACATGGATACGGAAGATTAAAGTACGGAAGTAAACATGTTTGATGATTATAGGACTAATTAACAAAACATTTATAGAATAAAACACATAGACATTTTCTTTTCGTTTGGTCATTTATTTGTCAACAAAATATCACAAAAGCATGACAAGCATTATGCATTAAAACATACACACCACAAAATACAAAAATAATTTTTTCTCACATTAATGAAATAATAAATATTGCAGATAGGAACTGTTCCTGGCGAAAAATGGGCCTTAAGGTCGACTTGCATGCTACGAATAGTGAAAGACTCGACATATTGAGTGTTGGGAAAACAACCAAATTGAATGGCTTTGGTTGTACATATATATAAGTTACAAATCAAATAGTCCCCTTATAGTGCTGGAACCGACTTCGTGGTTATGCAAACAGGTTGGATCCAGGCCAGCCGCCGAGTAAATTGGCGGCTGGCCTGGATCCAACATGTTTGTTTCTCCGAGCTACGTTCCTCATTGAAATTAAGTGAGGTTTAAGAAAACAAACGACACAAAAACATATCTTTAGGAAATTACACAGCCTTCGAACGGTTAAAACATCGCTGTAAATCAACATAGTGAAGTTCATTTATTTCATATAATAAGAATTTACGATATTGTCTCCCAATCGACAAAATAGATTTACTTCACCATCCGCTTCTTAAACCACTTTTCTTGTAGAAAGCGTTAGAAATCCAAGTATTCAGTATCATTTAACTTTATTTCCTCCAGTTTCTGGAGAGTTTCAAAAAAATGCAATTAACCAATATGGAAAGAATCGAAAAACGTAACATATCATGTAGAATTACATAGTACAAGACATCAAATGAAAAAATACACAGAATTCGTCAAATACAGCATTTTAAAAGCTAGACAAGTCTAGTGTATTAAAGTATTACAATATCATTCAATGACTTTAAGGCCCCTTTTTTGTCTACCACAGTTAATTATTGGCTGTAAAATCATATATCCTTCATTTTGTTGTAAAATAATACATATTCTTTTTTTAACAGCGACGAATAAAAAAAAACCTTGCGTTCTCTCATCAAATATTCATCAATCTTATACACAGTTCAATCATTCTGGATAATTACCATACAATGTGCGTCGTTAACATTCCCGGAAAAGATAAAACAAGTTTAGTTGTTTACGGTGATCCGTCACGTACAACATTTATAACATCAACTCTGTGGTATACGCATCAAAAGACTTTTAAATCTCTGGTTTTAAATTCGACAATGAGTTCAATGAGAACTTCACACCTTATACTTGTATGACTCTTTGTGATTAAAAAGAAAAAGGAGCTCATTATTTGTTTGGGAAAATGCGTCTAAATAACGTCGCAATAGGCGTTAAGCATTCGACCTAATTTTCTAGAAACCCTGTCCAAATTGAAAACAACAGCCGACGACAAGAGTAGCATGGTGAATGATTTTTTTTTTCTTTGAGATATTTACTTAAGCATTAGTGACAAAGAGGTTCGTTGCTGATTGGAAGGAATGTATCCTTTTATCACAATGTGTTCTAAAGGCATTTGCAGTGATAATGGTAAATTAAGGCACTACGGAGAAATGGGTTAAATATCTTTTAACATGATTTCAATGTTAAATCACACTGATGTATAATGGAGTAAGGCGTCAAGGTAATTAAAACTTGTGAATGATTTTAATCAAATCGTAACTCTGTGGATACCTCTCGGTGTCATTCCGTCATTGTCCATAGGCAGGAAAATAAAACACTTATAAGAATCCAGTAAATCAGATTGTTTTTTAACCGTTTACCAAACAATGACGACATTTGACCACTTTGTTGCAGACGACTCCGGAAAACATTGTAGGACAAGGAGGAATTGCTCATAACGAGCAATTTCTCCTTTGCCCACAATGTTTTCTGTCCTGCCAGAAGGTAATTTTTCAATTTCATTACATTTTGAAATGTCGTCTGCAAACTCTTTCAATTTGGGACAGTCGAAAATTTGACGTTTGGTAAAGGGTTAACTTCGCGGTCCCTGGGCTGCTTTAAGAAATGTGTGTTTAACGTCTTTTATAAAGGCGAATGTGTCCATTTAGTAGTTGAGATTCATGACTGCATCAAGCGGTGTACATCTATAGATTGAGATCTGAAAGAAAACAATGTAAATCATGTTTAACAAAAAAAACTAAGTTCGAAATAAGACCATTGCTCCTTTTTACATGTTTCTCTGACATAAATTTGTTAACAGTTTTCTCTTTTGTTGTTGGTACAAACAACTCTAATCAATTGCCATGTCTTATCAAATATGTGGAAGAACAATTCCTCTGTTGATATTGATGAGAAGTATCTCATCTTCTCAGATTTTTCTAAAACGTTTTCTGAATAACGGTTAAAGCATCGGCTGAATAAAGAAAAACGAAAGGGTGAACTATTTCAAAATATACTGGCCTGATACTTTGGCTATAATCAATAAGGTTTATCAGAATGATAATAAAGGGTAGAAGGAGCAGTAATAGGGTGAGGGGGTTATCATGACGTTTAAGAATAAGATTACGACTAAAACAAGAAGAGGACACGTTATTATAAGACGAATAAGTTGAATCATAATTGGATAAATAAAGAATAGATGGTTGGTGTCGTGAATCGGAAATTTTATCGGGCAAGGCTTAGGAATATTATCCGGTGAGTCGAAGGCGAAACGGATAATATTCCGAGGCCGAGCCCGATAACTTTTCCCATTCAAAGACACCAACTTTCTATTCTATTTATCCTGTTACCTTTATGTATTTCAAACAAACAAGATGTAATAATAAAACACGAAAACAAAAGTAGAGAATTATGTAAATATGACGTCATTTCGTTCTTATGACGTCATGATTCGTCACGTGCGTGTGTTACATGGTTAGTGCCGGATATCACAAATGTTATACGGCACCTAGTTATCGGTCCCAAAATGGCACTAGTGACAGGATAAATAGAGAATATTATGCTAGTGTCTTTTGTTATCAATGTTATCGGTCAGGGTAAGGAGAATTGATAATGGGCGAGGTTTACCGAGCCCTTTATAAATTCTCCTTACCCTGACCGATAACATTGATAACAAAAGACACTAGCATAATATTCTATTTATCTAGTAACGATAACTGGAAGAAAAAGATACAGACAATTCTTCCTATAAAGCGCGATGAAACAGACTTTATTCTATTTAAATCAACCGAAGTAGCAATTTTGACCCAAGTACGCGATGACGTAAACTACGCGAAGTGACGTAATGACACAAAGTAATTCGTCCGTTGTTTTGATCGATTTTAAACCCAATTTAACTGAAATTTAATAACTGGATGGACATATCTTTATATGACAGTTATTTTAATTCATTATTGAACAGATCGCCCAACAAAATGTTCTCAATTCGGCCTCGCTTCGATAAGTTTACTCATGCATAGAATTCATTACACATTATGACATAATGTACTGGGACAGTAAACACAGTCATCATTTCGAGAAAAAAAAAACCGATGACAACGGTATATCGATGAATTATTCTGCGGATTTTGGACCATAGCATTGATAAAAGATAATGGATCCGACATTCAAGACAGTTCCATATAAAAAGAAGCAATTAAACTCGATGTATTGTTATTTGTTGTGGTGTCATAACCATTCATGATTGGAAAGATGGGATGAAGACATCGGTGGAAAAGAAACCTGGAGTTCAGTGTGCAGATGGAGAGCTAAAGCATTCTGGACAACAATCACTATAACCGAGAGTTGCAGGTGGGTTTCACTTATTTGTTTCCTTAGAATGTCAAGCACATCTTATTATTGTCATTCGAAATATATGAATAGATCTAGTCGTACACCGACTGAACATTTTTGTCCTGCAATTTGCATGAATTCTGTTAGACTGGTGACAAATACTTTTGGGCCCCTCACATTTTTTACCATATCATTACTGGCAGAGTAGTAGGTCATTCTTTTTCTATTGATTCTTGCCTTGTCAAACATTGCTTTCATGGGATTGTCCTTTTTTCATATCAATCATCTGCCTTAGAAACACACCTGACCAAAATTTAGATAAAAGATTGAACTGTTCAAGATAAAAGGGGAATAAAGTTTATTAATGTTTATTTAATATCTTGTTGTTTCTGTTGAAATTGTCTTTGGCTTGATTTTCTGGTGTAAATTATGTAAAATGAAGTACATGTACATTCAGAATTTATTTCCTTAATTGCTTTTAATTTCTACTTTCAGGACTGTGTGAAATTCCAGATTTCTACAACAAAATTCACTTAACTTGATGGGCCAAGTCTGAGAGAAAGAACTGTGATGATATGCTTGCATTGGATATTCCAGACATCGGATTCTTGTGTTAAGATTTTAAAAGGATTATGGATAACTTAAAGTGTTTTCTATACTGTGTTTTAGAAAATGGACATATTTCAAAATATTTCACTGAAAATGTTACATTTAAGTAAGGTAACAGAGCCAGATGTTCTGATCTGTTTCAACAAGTGTGTGAGATAAACTATAAATCAAACTTGACAACTGAACAAAAAGTGAAGTTTCCAGATTTCCCCCTCATCCTTGAATTGTTAAGCCAGTGAGTACTTTTGGAGAGTCAAATTCCAGTAGGCCTTTCTCATATAATATAGGACATTGAAGGCAGCCTCAAATAAATAGTTACCTTTTCCACTTATCTAAAGAATGGGGGCAATTGGATTTTGTTTTCTGATTTGACTTGAGCAACAAGAAAATTTAGAGAATTTTACCTCTTTGAAGCTTTTCCTCTTAATAACTGTTATTAACCTGTTATTAAATGAATTCCAAACAGTGACAATGTTATAAGAGTTGTGTGTAGACACCTATAGAAAAAAAAACTGTTGAGAAAGGAAAAAAAAAATTCAAAATGAGTCAATGTTTTCATTTTTCCTTAATGATTTGGACCCTTCCAATAAATCAACACCCAATAAATCAACACATTGATTTCTGAATAGTTCTGCTTAAGATGTATCAAAACAGCATACATCATTATTTTATACTATTTGATATCAACAGAAAACTCTTGAAAATGTTATTGGAAGGGTAATTTCTTAAACTAGGCAATTTCTTTTTTCAAAAAATGATTTCTATTCATAAAGTCTACTTTATGAATTTGGGATGATCAACAATGCTTTGCTTTTAAATTGTAATTGTTTCATTTCCACACATTCATAAGCTTATAGTAGTTTGCCTCTGTAATTTTTCTTTAAGATTTGAAAGAAAAAGAGTGAATAAGGAAAATTTGCTTGACATAAGTGATAACCCCTTCTTTCACAGTGTTTCAAATTCTTGCCATTTAGAAGAAAATAGCAAGTTGGTGTTATTGACCAATGTATGATTAGTCTATGATATGAAAAATAATGTTTTTCTCAAGATATCAGGTAGAGAATAGAGATCATCATGGCAAAATAATTTATTGCTCATATTGAACAGTTAAATAATTCGTTTGTTACAGTGATATCAAAATCATTTGCTTAAGACAAGGCATAGCAGAGAATCGTTAAGTCATGGTGTAAGTTATTTTAAATCAAATCACAATCATTACTGCAAATACAGAGTAATTGCTCAATAATCAAGGTCATTCATTGATCTTTTTCCTATTTTTTCATAATTATTGAGGATTTGCCTTCTTTCTCATGCAGGAACTTTTCAATGTTATGTTTTTAAGTTTATTGTATGCATTTAATCTTTTTTCATAAACAGTTATATTTTGTTTTTTGATTTTGAAATTAAAATATCAAAATTATCGGAAATCTTGAGTTCTTGTTGACGTGTTGACTCCTTTGTGTATATGCGTTGGTCGTTTTAGTAGGTCAAAAGTAGTTCCGGCAATGTTGATCATGTGATACATCACGTGACGCATTGACCTGATATCACTTATTTATATCAGGCAGGCGATATCAGTCAGTGGATGGGCTAGTTGCTAGATAAAAGTGATTAGAAGGTGACATAAGTAGCCCTTTGATAAGGTTTATCAAGATGATAGGATGTGAGAAGAAAGGGGGGAATAGCATAACAGTTTAGAAATGTTTATGACTAGAGCATGAAGCAGACGAATGATTGATAATAAAACGAAGAGAGTATCTTACATCATCCAAAAGTCCGACATATCCGCTCATTTCCGGGGCTGACCCAAACTGGAACCCACATTTTGTGTCCTTCAGTGGGCCAACAGCCCATTCGCTCTTAATAGCTCCACACACTCGGGCTTCTAGAGTCTGTTTGTCGTGGAAATATATAATCTCCTTCCATTCCTTGTTCTGTTCGGAAAAAGATTGAAAGCATGTTATAATACGTTAATCCATTGTTTCTCACATTCCCGCCAATCTTTAGCTGGAGACTTAAAAAACTCAATGTGAACTGGAATCGTTTGTGCATATAGATCATATTTATCGTCTGCTGTTGATTATAATTTGTATCGGTCACATATTCCCAAAATGGGATATGTCAATATGAATTATACGTGTTGTAAGATCGGAGTATTCCGCGTATTCCATGTTCTAATAAAGAGGCTATGACAAAACATGCCTATTAGAATAAGTTATACACTTGAGCAATGTCTAATTGTCCTTTGGTTTGTTTAAGCGGACATTTTCTTACACAAGCGAGTTAATTCTAAACACGAATTTTTAAATAGATCCCAATGTCGGAACGTTGAATCTTCACCAAAACCAAACTTCTCAATCTTATATCCACTTACCACTGTTGGCTGGGAGAAGGTTCTGGAAGTTTGTTCACAGTCGGCGCCGAGAATTGTGAATCCTGGCATTTTCCCAATCATCACGGATTCCTTGCGTCCACAGTGTCCATTGGTGACCATGGCCTGTAACGAGTTACCCGCCCCTCCGGCAAGACGCTCCCTACAAACAATACAAATTAGCATGAGCACAGAGAAGAAAGTTCGTAATTATAGGTTAATATACGTCAAGTAACTAAAATGGAAATTTTTTGTTGGGTTTTCATTTTCCTGAGTCAGAGGAAAACCGATTCGTTTACTAGATTTTTCAGATTCCTGCTCTATCACAATTATGTTTTGCTTCTCTGCCTTAAGTGAAACTACACATATTTTAATTATATTTTAATTGTAATCTTCAACAGATTTTCAGCTTGCAATCATACAAATACCGGTATGCCGATTAGGGAAAAAATGTATGACAATATTTATCTTTTCTGTACCCATATGACTGTTAAGAGCATCGTGTATATAATCTATAATGACCAGCTATACTGTACTGTAACGCCATTTAATGTCAATCATTTGTTGGCTTGTAATATATGTTGTAACATATCGTAAACTTGCTCCCATGCTGTATAAAATGGAACTCTCAGGTTTTATTATCAGGAAACTGTTACCAAATATACCCAATCCATTTATATGATTTTGGTGTTGTGTTCATTTGACAATAAAGAGCACATATACCCTTCTGAATCGCTAGAGTTTATGCATGTTTGAAATATTGATATAAGTTGTAAATCAATCCACCAACTTACTTGTATTTCAGTTTAATGACTAATACCCCCTCGTCCTTGGGGCTGGGTCTAAGTGGTTCAATGGTCAGTTTGGATTTCCCGTTAAAGTAGGCCGCATTCTTATAAAACACGACGTTTTCCGAGGTGATCTGGTAGTTGTTTCCGGAAATGTCGACCGCTTGCTCCTTGCCACTGGCGTCTTTAACACGTTTGGTGAAGTCGATGAAAACATCTGGTTTGCATACTGAAAAAGATGGGACTATGCTATTGCTTCATCCAACATACTTAATCTTTTATTTATCTCTTGGGTATGATATCTTTTACTTGCTCCGTTCCTAGTAAGTGTAAACGTTAAAGATAAGAAATTAAAATCACATCGTCTTATTAAGGTCTTTTTTCGCGGGATGTTAAAAATGATAGCAGAGGTAAATAGTACATTGTAAATTGTTGAAGTGTGTTAGATGAAGTAGATCGTGGATTCAGCAAGTCAATTTCAGAAACCTTTGAATTGTGAACACCCCAACCAATCAAACTTGGAGCGTAGCTAGCCTGGGGTCCCAATCCGTACGTAAACCCCCTATTGCGGTGTATACGCATGGGCCGGGACCCCAGGCTAGGAGCGGAACCAACGGTATTGGTGACTAATTAATTATAAGTCAAAACCATTTCATCACGGAGCTACCAAAGTAAAAACCTAATTTTTAATAAGAACAGTGATTTACTTACCATGGCCCGCCTTTAGCAATCCCTCGTGAGCACACCTACACAATGCGGGACTATAGATGGTCTTGCCCGTACATTTTACCTTCTTCCATTCACCCTCCCCGATATATTGTTCGTATAGAGTAACGCTGCCGGAGATTGGACGTCTTGCGCATCCTGTAATATAGTACACAGAGTTATAGAAAAACCTGACATGTTTGTAATTTATACTTTAAGCGGGGAAACCAGATATAAGGTTTATAGACCACATCAAAGACCTAAAGTCTTTGAGCACGTTCAGTTCAACATATTGTCTTGAAGTATCACTTTTTGGGAATCGACAAGGATGCATCGATACGCCAAATTGTAATTCTTTGGGGAACTTTTTGATACGACTACTGATTTAGTTGCTTGGACTTTGATTATGAAATTTGCCTCAAAATGCTCTTTATTGAATCAAAATTGTAATGTACTTCTCCTTTCATCAATTAATACTCATCATTGACCTGTATTAACAATGAATAAATGTCAAAAATACGAATGCTAATTGACACGTCAATGTTATCTGTAAATGCTTTTAAAAAATATATAAGAAGAAAGGTAATTGGTTAACAATGGGTCTATAAGGGGCCTAGCTCCAACATATATCTAAAAGCACTTCATATCGGCGTACAATTTCATTAAGATATAGATCTTGATGCAAACAAAATCAAATATGAGACTGGTATAGTTACCTGGACTTCTGTCTAATTCCGGGCACATATCCGTACACGTGGGGCTCGGGACACACCCTTTCACGGGATGGAACGCCTGGCCGGACGCACAGCAGGCGGCCTGGGCCGTACCGTTAATACACCTCCAGTAGGCACCACATTTATTCGGGTCAGAGTGTTTATAATGAGGAACGTTAGGGTCTTTACATTTATCTGGAAAACAACATGTTAAAGGTAAAGGTGGGGTTTAATGTCTCAATTCTGCGCTAGGCATATTCAAGCAACTTTACAATTACCTCCCCGATCATTGGGTGATGAACGGGCCTAAACATATGGCGCACAAGAGCAACCACGGCACATTCTATTATACCCTCACAGGTACCCATTTATACACATACCTGTGTGGAGAGGAGCAACGTGGGGTGCCTTCTTTGCTCAGGAAGATTCCGATGGTCCGGCCGGGACTCGAACCCAGGAAAAGATGCATCTTATAATAACTTTAGTGGTTGTACAGGTTGTAACGTTTATCAATAATATGTCTGGTGAAATATACAATTTATGTTGTATTAAGTGACCTTGTATGGTGTAGGTAACGCAATATTGAAAAATTCTATTGCTTTGTCACAAAGAGGTGATTTCTTCAAAAGGCAGCATTGTTATCGTATAAAATAACGCTGGTCCCTTTGAAATCCACAGAGCATATCTACTGCAACTTTCCAAAAACATTCATGCAAATTTGAGAACCTTACATATTCGTCTAGTTATAAAAAAAAAATGCGGTACTGCATTAAAAACTTTGCAAATGATCAGTTCGCGCAGTATCTTACACGGATTTGATTGGCTTATGTCTTTAATATACAGTAGAATGTCTACTCATTGATTTTTCGATCATTAACTCACCAATACTTCTCTGAAAACTATTAGAAATTATGAATTGTACATACGTCTTCACACATGCTTTATGAATATAGTTTGGTAGCTATAAACATGTTTTTGATGCTTGATGCTGAATATAATTATGTTATGTTATGTTATGTTATGTTGTGTTATGTTATGTTATGTTATGTTATGGTATGGTATGTTATGTTATGTTATGTTATGTTATGTTGTGTTGTGTTGTGTTATGTTATGTTATGTTATGTCTATACATCGAACATCTGATTGTCGGACTTCTCTAAACGTCAAAATAAACATGGTGTTTTGAATCAAGTGTTCTTTATTTCTATGTCTTTATATTCTAGACATCTATTCGTCGAGCTGAGCTTCCTCTGTCAAACATTTTCATGAAATCCCTTAAGTTTTAAACTTATTGATTTTACATCGATTGTGACGAAAGCTAAAAACCTATTACATTACTCTCGACGATTGCTGCTTGGATACTACACCAGTACTCGCGCCGATTTGTGGGCTAGATCCGGCAATGTTTACCTCGTCTAACGAGGAACCCGGGACCCTCGGTACAAGAGGCCGGCGCTCTACGACTGCCCCACTGTCACCAATGGGGTACCTTGAACCTCGATGTATAGAGATTCGACTGTATCTCTTTTCTGGGCTTGTTACATTGATATTACTCACCACTTGGGCAGTTGGCGTATTTGGCGTTTATACACCTCTTCTCTGTATGGTCGTAGAACTCGCCCCAGTCGCAGGCTCGATACACAGGTGCGTCCACCGTGCCGTCCCGACGCTTGTAACAGTTTACGTACTGTGTACAGTCGTAAGGATGGGGGTTAAAATACACCCCCTTGACGACCTCCTTTTCTACGGCCCCGTCACAAGCACCTAAAATAACAAATAACGGTATAATACACTGGTTCTAATATCACTTGTAAAAAAAGAATTATTGCTTATCTTAGACTTATTTACTCAACTCAAGTTTAAAAGTCCTTCATAATTGTAAAAGTTGCTCCAAAATAGTTGTTTCTTCATACGTTGTACCGTACTTGTTTTAACGTTTCGATCAAGAAGTTTTAATTCATGTAAAAAAAGAGCCTCTTAAGCACAAGAGTGTAACTCTGTTTCATAAAACTGAACAAAGTTCTATTTGAATTACAGGAATATCTTGGTTTGCTGCTCCCTAAAGTTCAAATAAATCTGAAACATTAGTCCCATGTTTGGTCAGGATACATATTCAAAAAGACGACACATGTTTTTACATTATACCGTTTCTATGGTTACTAACATAAGAGTGTAATTATGTTTCATAAAACTGCGTTAAGATCTAGTCAAATTATATATTGGTTTACTATTCCCCAAAGTTCGAATTAATCTAACACATGGTTCCATCGTTAGACCAGCGTACATATTTGACCCGATCACGTACATCTATATTTAACTTTTGTACAGTTTCTATAGTTACTTACTTGGATCTTTGCGCTGTATTTGGGCGGATGACAGGGTGGCGATGCATACCACGAAGATAACGATCAACATGTCTTATCTGAAAAAACAACAACACGGGACTGAATGGGGGATTCCCAAAAATAAACCGACGTATGATGTCTTTGAGGAGACAACGCTATGAAACAACATAAAAAAAGAAATGTTGTTGATGCTAAAACATAACATGGTTTGTATTCAATTTTGTCCAATGAGATTATTGGCGAACACTACAGCATTATTAAGGAGATTAACAGTAAGAGGTCATGATATCCCAGAATCCCAGAAAACTTAACATTATCGAAATAGTCCAATTAATTAAATCTGTTTTACCATCTAAACTCCAACTCTTTCCGACTCTTCTAATCCATTATACAGTTTATATTTCTAAAGCAATTCATACATGCACGAATTGCGTTTCACGACAAATCGTGATTAAAATCAGAAAGGGTGGCGGTCGAATTTAATGGAAACGCCCAAATTGTAATGGCCATAAAAGTAAATGTCAGGAGCTGGTTTTTAAATCGTTTGAAAGGTCTAGCATTGCCTAAATGTTACTTTTCTCTTTTATAACAATACAGAAACGGTGACATTTTGTTGAAATAGCATATATTTTTTTGTTGTTGCCCTTAGGCAATTTTATTATAGAAGAATAGAATATATTATACGCCCCATAATTATGAAGTGTTCGTTTTTGATTCGCTATGAATGGTAATGATCTTCATTCATAGGACTGACGTCGCTCGGTCTTTATTTATTCAACGATATTTGAGGATTGTAACCCTTACATTGCTGGAACCCACTTCATGCTTATGCAAACAGTTTGGATCCAGGCCAGCCACCACGTAAATTGGCGATTTGCCTGTGATCTATACTGTTTGCTACTCTGAGTGTCTTTCCTCAATGAAATTAATGATATACTTAAGGTTAAGGAAATCAGACAACACAAAATATATTTTTAGAAAATTACCAAGCATTCTAAGGGTTAATTTGAGGGAATTTTTCATTACAGAGTATCAGTTTATCACGTTATTGATTTCTATAATAAAGAGTATTGTCGATTCAAGATCATGAATATGTATATTCCGTAAGGTAAAGTTCCGACTCAATCTGTATGATGCCACTCTATTGTCAAAACATTTTAATACTGACAAATTCATTTCAATCGCTGGTATCTGATCCAAGTTTGCTTCATAAACAAGTATTTGTTTTAGTTAGATTGCTTATTTATTTGAAATAATAAATGGTTAGATTTCATTTTATCTATGTCTTGTGTATATATTGTTTTGATCTATATATGTAAAAACTGAGTTTCGTAAAGTCTGCTTTGCAGAGTTGATATTTAGTAACTCATTTCTTTTTGGGGATAAAAGTGTTTTGATTTTTAATGACTTACTATTTCCGGAAGTACAAAACCAATACGCATTCAAGGTGTCTCGGAGAGAAAATTAGAATGACACGTTTCTTTGCAATATTGCATTTTTTAATATTGAAACAAGATTAACGTAGTTTTGATGTTTTTGATATTTTGTCGTCTGCTGTTGCTTTTGAATTGGAGCAGTCTCTTTCCCCCAACCCATATGGGCAATGTGTTAACATAACAAGAACCATAACAGCAACAACCTTCAACAGTTAATTATGTTGGCAAATAACCTATACATAAACAGTATATGGAACAAAGTCGTATGCATTTATGTAAATGTTTAAGCATTTGTGTACACCATGTATAAAATAACTATGTTATCAAATAAGACTTACCGATAGTTACTAAAAAAAATAATAAATAAATAATATCCACTTGGTCTTTACTGCGTTACAAACTTACTAAACTCTAAAGTTTGTTTTCGACCATCTGTCGTATTTAACGGCAAGTTTACGGACACGACGTTGTTACGGTCGAGAAAGCACGAGAGAGACGTCGATTTCTATTGGCTGGCGAACGTTAAGCCGTCAAACGTGAATGACGCTTGGTGGATTTTATTTAGCGTCATCAAACCAATTGCTACGTTCAAACGGTCAACCCTTCACAACACCATGATTTTGTTTTACACTGCCAAAACAACGGATACATCTTAACCCTTTACTAAACAATAACGATATCTAACCACTTTGTTGCAGACGGCTCTGGAAAACATTATGGGAAAAGGAAAAATTGCTCGTTCCGAGCAATTTTTCCTTTTCCCACAATGTTTTCTGCTCTATCATAAGATTATATTTCAATGTCATCACATTTTGAAATGTCGTCTGCAAACTCTTTCAATTTAGGACAGTCGAAAATGTGGCGTTTTGCGTTTTAATTACCCCAACAGGAACTTTTTAAGGATCTCACTGTCTTGGCTAATTAGAAAATACACAATAAGTAAATATGTAGCTATATGCTATTTATTTGGTAGTTTTAAAAGAGAAAAAAATACTGATTTTTTTTCAGTGCAACATTCATGCTTTAGGCAACATTCAAGTTATATGATATCTGAATTAGCTAAAAGCCTACTTATAATTATCTTTCTTTTAAAAATCGAACATTCTTAAAATGTCGTGTAAGGCCAAACTGTGTTATGTGGACAGCAAAACATGTACTGTTGGATTCACAGCTATAACTTCTACAGTTGTCATTATAGGTATGGTTTCTCTTTGGCGCGGTTTTATTTGTGAATGTAAATGTCGTCTTTGGTTAACATGCGTAACAATAAGTCCTAAAGTCATCCATCAAACTGGCGGATACATCAATCGGTACCTGGAAAAGGAAAACAATGTATTGCTAAGACAGTTTATCGACCCCTATGCAAACAAAATGAATCGTTCAAAGTAATGCATTATTGAAATGCTTGGCTCAATTGGTATATTGATTCCTGCCAGAAAACGAAAAAGGAGAATTTTATAAATTGAAGCGATATCTTCTGATAGTGCAGAAAACATTGGAGGAAAGGAAGAAATTGGTTGTTGAGAGCAATTTCGCCTTTTCCCACGATGTTTT
This sequence comes from Cerastoderma edule, assembly GCA_947846245.1. Classification (NCBI taxonomy): domain Eukaryota; kingdom Metazoa; phylum Mollusca; class Bivalvia; order Cardiida; family Cardiidae; genus Cerastoderma; species Cerastoderma edule. The sequence continues at coordinate 7,313,904 of OX401416.1, read as the reverse complement.
TTCAGAGTTAATACTATTGCTGTAAAGTGTAAACCCGTACAGCTACATGTATGAATACGCAACTCAAAAACTCATATACCTAATTATTTATATTCATATGGACTGGCCTATGATCTAACCTGTTTGCTACTTTGAGTTTCTTTCTTAATCGAAATTAAGCAGATGTTTAAGGTTTTCGAAAGCAGACGACATGAATATCTAATTTCAGAAAATTACCCAGCCTTCTAATGGTTCAAGACCCTTATATGCCCCTGTATCTATATTCCTTCGACCTTGACATTCTTCGAGCTGTTAGAGCACTTTTTAATAGCCTATGTATAATCTATAAGTAGATATTTTCTCGGAAACGAAGCGTAATTACTATTCCAGAGGTTGAATTGCATTGCGTTTTCGGATGTCTCCGTGAAAACTTGATTGTTTCTGCATGTACGCTTAGTGGTACATAAAATGTTTCAATGTTCAAAGCTATAAACACGTATTGTTTTAGGTTTAATGCTGAGAATAAGTAGTACGATACATGATATGTTATGTTGTTGGTAAGTAAGGTGTGTGTATTGAAAACATTAGTACAAGGTATTTCAAGAGTCTTACGGTGAATCTTTGTTCAGCGAGATTCCTTTGAAGGTAACCTATAAAATAGAATTTTGGTGAAAAAAAAAGTTAGCAGTTAAATCATGCTTCAGAACCTCTTGACGTAAGTTACGGACAGGGTTTGTTTATGATATATACATTCAATCATATTATTGAATATGAATAATGTAACGTAGTGTTCCAAGACGCGAACGTATACTTCTGACAGTATGAACTCACATAACGTTTTCTTTGAAGCCAATCGATGTAACCTATCTACATTCATAGTTAATCCCATTGGAAATATGTTGGCAATATTGCAAATAAATCAAGGCATTACAATCACAAAATTATTGTAGCAAACGAGAATATAGTCAGTTTCACCGCGTTCATTGTATGCAATAAACCATTTTAAAAGGAAATTATTACAATACATTTACTCTTGGATATCATGATCTTTGGGATAGTCGCGGTCGTGAGTGACGACGGCATTAAACCGACTTAACCCTTCACCTCCTGCAGACGACATGTTTTTACTTGAAGCAGACGACTTAAGAAAAGCTTTGTTAACATGTGAACAACCTTTCAGTTCTGATATGTGAATAGATTTTAATAGCACTGTGGCTAAATGAGAAATTGCTTGTGACAAGCAATTTCTCATTTTGCCACAATGCTTTTTGAAAAGCGTCTGCTGCAAGACGGAAACATATGGCGTTAGGTGGTAATGTGTTAGACCAAAAGTTAAAACTTGAAATCCGGATTGTGGTTGTATTGGTCAGAGTTATTCTAGCCACAGACAGGGAATGATCATCTCTTTAATCAAAAATATAGCACGAAATAGTTCCTTATCTTTTAAAGGATAGTTTGTTTTCAAACGCAAGCATTGTTTCCGCATGATTTGAAATATAGTCTGCTTCATTCTATGTTGTTATCGTGATTATAAGCGTTTGTCTTCTACTTCTAGTAACGATAATTTGCTCCTATTCTCTGACGTGAAATCGTGTTGCAAGTTCAAACTTAAAACAACTAGACGACATTGTAGATATAGATCTAGTATGACAAAATTTAACATACGATTGATATTCAAACTCAAACGATTCATCATGAACTGAACAGAATAGAATTTTATTTCACCACTTTTACATAGCACATTGTCATACATACATATGTTTCAAATCATGTTTATTGGCATTCTATTTATGCAATTCAAAATAATACCAATAATTGTGTCTTACAATAAGGGAAATAACGGTATTCGTCATTGACAAGTATAGATAGCTTTAAAACCCGAGACTGCGTCAGTAAATTGATGTCATTATGTGTTATGGTTGCACACGGATATCTTAGGGTTTTTTTTTTTTCAAAAATGTATCGGTGAATTATCCAGACAAATCCCAGTATCCACATGTATTGAGTTTTTAGGATATGTACCATTTTTGTTTTGGTAACGACGACTTCCACACTAGGCCTATATCAAGCTATGAAGTATGACATCAAAGTCAGCATGAAAAATTGTATAATTTCACAATTAGCGAACACTTTTCTACCTATTCCTTCCCTTGGGCTACATACTTTTATAAGTATGTGTGGAATAAAACGTACATGTTTTGTTAGTAAGTGTAACACTGTTTTCAGCAAATGTTCAGTTATATCAGGATAATACGTAATTCCAAATAACACCCCAAAGTGAGGTAGTTTACCGCCATTCAACCTGGTCTCATTCCCCTGACCTTGACCACTTCACCAGCGCGGATTGGCAATGAATTACATCGCTTTGTTATATGCTATGACACTGAATGTTAATTACATGTTCTAAGATACATTTTCTCTATCCAGTATTAAGCGAGTATACAAAAACTTGCAGTATTTGACGAGTCGATAATTGCCCATACCATTCATATAACGGTCAATAACAGGTCAGTACAGGCGGTAGATTCTGTCAATCAATTTACAGTTAGATGGTGTCAGCATTATGGCAGTCGCAATATAGACAAAATTAATAGAACAAGCATGTCTCGTACATACAACACATTTTGGGCATCATGTGTTTAAAAACAAATAACGGGTTTATCTTTAATTGCCTTCACTAGTTTCCGTAAAGCGATTGTTATCAGTCACCCCGTGTTTCGTTGCATATTCTATCATTTATACTTAGTTGTTTTTTTAATGTTGATAAATTGACCTCTAGGTAAATGAGGCCGAGAATCGTATGGTTATATAGTTATCAAAATGTTTATAGTTAACACATGTCTCGAAAAATTAAATTAAAAAAAATCGTTAGTTGTAAAGACAGCGTTTTTTTTTTCAAAGGCTCCTAGATTTCTTTTCCAAGTATCGTCGAATTCGCAATTAGAATGCGGTACACGTAAAATACCTAGAAACAACCTTGAAGTATCATCATTTTCTAAATTTATAAGGTGAATTATTCGAAAATCACGTAAGGTGCTCCAAATACACAAAAGGGTCCTAATGTAAGATAAATCTAACGATATATTCGTCTTTATAATTAAGAATAAGAAATAAAAGAACATCTTTTTGGGGTTTATTCCAAATTTTTCAAAGCAATGAACGAAAAGAAGACATTGCCGTCTATAACAAACTGGTCATATTTCGTTATTGTTTGGTAATGGGTATTTGAGACAGCAGTGAATTACTTTACAAGAATAATTCTTTCATTTCCAAACAATTATCTAATACCTCGTTTTAACCAATCACCTAACAATAACGACATTTGACCAGTTCGATGCAGATGCCTTTTTGTAAACATTAAGGGAAAAGGAAAAATAGCTTTTAACGAGTAATTGCTCCTTTTCCCACAAGGTTTTCTACATTATCTGAAGAATATTTTTCAATTTCATCACATTTTAAAACGTCGTCTGCAAACTCTTTCAATTTGGGATATTAACAAAGTTAGCGTTTTGGAAAGGGTTAAGCAGCCTGCAAAAACTCCTGAATATTTTAAAATGGGGATTGCACTAAACTACACGGTTAACGTTAACGTCAAGATCCGCGTCTAGGGTAAGATTGATGGCATGTATGTCTATTTGTGGACGGTTTACGACAAAGTTCACGTCGACCGTAAAGCTACGTCATGTTTTCGTCTGTCAGTTTTAACGTACGCAAATCATTGTCATTTAACGTTACGTCAACGCTTGCGATTGGCTGGACGTTTATCGAGCGGACTGCTATAAAGACCGTGGTTGTCGTGGTACAGAACAGAAGCGAAACGTGAACAAACACATACACTTACTTTATTTTATTTTATTATTTTTTATATTTATTTTTCAAACGGACAAGGACAGATCTTTGGTAAGTATGCAATTCATTTAGACTTATTCAAAGCGTGTTCTTCTGGAAAATATTTCGTACTATCTTTATTTAACATTATCATCAATAAAACTGTATAAATAAGACCAAACAAATTGTTTAAGATTATATCATATTTATAAGATCATAAAATTATCATCACTATTTATTAGCAATTAAAGATATTTATTCATTTATTGAAGACAACGTTTTTGAATCACAAAACTAACATGTGTAGCTTTTTTCGTTAAGTAATGCAATCTGTTAACGAATATATTCATTTTATTGTAAAACCACCAGTTGAGTTGTCTTCTTTAGCCCTGCTTAATCTATTTGACCTGATTGGATAACTATGCCATCAATACAAATCAAAAACAACTGAAGACGATAATATGAGAAGCAACACGGTTTATCCTTTGTTAATCGCTCGACGCCATTGTAATAATTATAAATGGATAGTTTACACGTCATGAGCAAGTTATCCTTTTTGTCACAGTGGTTTCCTCTGTAGAAATTACAAAAATATAAGCATTTATTTGAAGGAATGAATTAAACAAGAATACAATGCATAATAAACTTAATTCAAATCCATGTTTTGTTTTACAGTGTTATGAGAATGCCCAGTGGAATACAGCTAGCCGCTTATGTAGCGGCACTCTGCTCCATTCTGAGTTTCCACAGTCTTGCAATGGCGGTGAACCCTCAAGGTTAGTATTTTCAAAATGTTTTGTAAATGGCCAATGGCATATTTTGTTGCCGAATGCCAAATAAAGTTTAGTTGAGTTGGGTAATGATGCACTTTCAAGTTTGTTCTTCTCTAAGGATTTTACTACATTTTCTGTTACCGCATGAATCGTAAGTTGAAAACAAAGTATCCCTATAATATTTAATAATTTGGCAAAACGCATCCACTTTGCAGATAAACAAAGCGACTTAAACTAGTAATCCATTTTCAAAAGAAGTAACTGTGTTGAGAAAATGAACCATTAGTAAAAATACATTTCCTTACAATTTTGGTTCTTCAGCTAACATCTATGCTTTTATATGTCCTCTTATATGTTCTTTGTCATGAAATATTTGTATTTTATGGATATTGCTATGAACTGCAACTGTTTTTTGCAATAAAGCATAATGTAATGTAACATAGCCTAAGTAGTAAACGATGCATTTGTTCATTACATTAGAATCAAACAAGTTCATCGGTATTTAGTCTTAAAAGCTATCCTTAAATAAAGTTAAAAGGTAACATTGAAAAAAGCAAATGTTTAAATAGTTGGTTAAAAGAGTCTCCTGTTTTGCTGGAATCACTTTGAACTCTTTCTATGTTTTAAGTAGACATTATTTAGTAAGAGAGACATGAAAAAGAAACGCTAAGCCTCAGCTTGAGCACTTCACGCCGGTAATTTGTAACTATTGCCAAACAAGAACGATATTTCACTAGTTTGTTGCAGACGACTCTGGAAAACATTGTGGAAAAGGGAAAAATTGTTCGTGACGAGCAAGTTCTCCTTTTCCCACAATGTTTTCAACCCTATCAGAGGTTTATCCATTTTGTCACATTTTGAAATGTCGTCTGCAAACTCTTTTAATTTGGGACCGTCGAAAATTTGGTGTTTGGTAAAGAGTTAAGTGGTGTTATATGCTTTCGCCAAATTAGACAGACATGTACATCACTGACCGCATACTCATATACTCTCAATTCTACTTACAGAATGCCGAAGCCTTATGGACCTCTACATCGTGATAGACGGGTCCGACAGTATTTCCGCCGACGACTTTGCAACACTTCAACTCACAGTCGCAGGCCTAGTAAACGAGATTGACCTGGGCCCAGCTAAAGCCCGCATTGGAATGCTGGTATACAGCTCGCACATCCCGGTGGACAGTCAACATCCGTTCTTCGATAGCCCGGATAAGGTCATCGGTGCGGGCATGTCGCTAGAACATCCCCGGGATGGTACAAATACGGCTTTAGGGATCCAGGTGAGTTCGGTCGTAGAACAGAATAGAACTTTGTTTAAACTCAAGTATATAAGTGTATACAATAAGGGTCATACAAATTCAATATGTACAATGCAAATGTCGTGATCCGAGAGAGATCGAGAGAAAGAGAGAAAACGCGAGCGTCAAGTTTGGATATTAATTCTCCATTCCCAACACCTGCGAAGTATTAAATGCCAAGAGCAAGACAATGTCATTCATGACTTTGATTCACCAACAATATAACGCCATACTCAAATGGATATCTTATTTATGATAGATCCACAACAAATGTAGGTTACACCCCTAACAGCGGTTACCAGGTTTTATTATTTATTCAATTGATTTCTCAAGTGTTAAAACGGGACGTGGAATATTGTAGGAGAATGTGCTCATGTGTCAGCTCTTCTTTTCGTGATCAGGAATGACTGTGATGACATCGCATCTCAATGAATTTGTTTTATTATGATTTATGCGTTCGTCAATAATTGACTGATATTTAACTCCATATTCTCTCTCCTCACAGCATATGACGACAATGTTCGCCAAACACGGACGCCCTAACGTACCTTGGGTGTGTGTCGTTATTACCGACGGAATCAGTAAAAGCCCCGCCGCTACCGCCATTGCGTCGGAACAAGCCGAGTTAATGGGTATCAGCATGTTTGCTGTCGGGGTCGGCCATAGAATCAACGCTAACGAGTTACAAGGCATCGCCTCCTCACCACAACAAGTTCTTCTCATGGACAACTTCGGCCAGCTGGCTTACAGGCTGTCTTTGATGATGACAAAGATTTGTCGTAAGTTATCATTCGTTCAATCATTTGGAATTCATTATCCAATGGAGCATTTATTTCCTATTCATTAACATTGCAAGGAATCATGGAAAAATCAGGATCCAGACAATTTTCTGGAAAACGACGTTGTCAAATTTCAGCTTCAAGTCTGTATACAATACGCAACCAGTATGCATTATTTCGTAATTTCGTGCTGTTGTGTTATTCAGTTAAAGTAGGAAGGGCATGTACCTCTGTTTAACCTTTATCGTGCATTTGACAATAACTAAGCATACACTTTCTATCAAACCTGTTGTTTATATAAGCAGCACCTTGTGCAGAGATATATATAAAAGAGGACAAGATGTTTTAGATATACCTACACAAACATACGATGTTTAACGGTTAATTATTGTAACTTCAGCTTGCCCAATTCCCCCAACGTTACCACTAGCTGAATGCATGAACGGACCCCGAGCTATTGGCACAGTACGGAAGTATAAATGTATGGACGGATACCTCCAGAGGGGAAACCCGACTATAAAGTGTCAGGACGACTTCACATGGACACCTCTCTCCAACACCTTCCAATGTGTTCGTAAGTATAATTGTTGATCTTAAAGTGACGTTTAGAATATGTTAAGAATTATTTGATTATACACAAACTATATACTTGTAGAGTACAAAACGATTTTACGCTCTAAGACAAAAACCTAAGAATAAAACTAAATATTTCTGGTAGAACTTTCAGTTTTCCCAAGAAATCTTAAGTTATTGTAGTCCTTTTTTCGTTTTCCGATTAAGCAGTTCCAGCGATAATTCTTCCCAAATTCAACAGACTGGTGCCTCTTCCAATTTAAAAGAATCAAGCTCTGGAACACATTCGCTCTATATCAATTCAAAACCAAGATTATTTATAATAAAAACATTTTATACTTATTCTTTTAAACAGCATGTAGCCAGAAAACACCAGACGTGCAGCATGGGTCATGCGGCGGTCAAGGATACACCCTCGGCACTGTACGCAGCTATACATGCAGCCCCGGGTATTTGCCTGTAGGTAAACCAGATATAGTTTGCCAGAACGATGCTACTTGGTCGGTACCAGACTTTAAATGTATTCCATGTGGTAACACTCCAGTTATTGACAACGGTGTTTGCGGTGGTGGTGACTACACACTTGGAGCAAGCAGAGTGTTCACATGCAATCCTGGATACCTTGCTGTTGGAAACCCAAACATTGTTTGCCAGAACGACGCACACTGGTCAGTGCCAGACTTTAAATGTATTCCATGCGGTAACACTCCAGTAATTAACAACGGTGTTTGTGGTGGAGGTGACTACACTCTTGGAGCAAGCAGAGTGTTCACATGCAATCCTGGATATCTTGCCGTTGGAAACCCAAATATTGTTTGCCAGAATGACGCACACTGGTCAGTACCAGACTTTAAATGTATTCCATGCGGTAATACTCCAGTAATTGACAACGGTGTTTGTGGTGGAGGTGACTACACTCTTGGAGCAAGCAGAGTGTTCACATGCAATCCAGGATATCTCGCTGTTGGAAACCCAAATATTGTTTGCCAGAACGACGCACACTGGTCAGTACCAGACTTTAAATGTATTCCATGCGGTAATACTCCAATTATTGACAACGGTGTTTGCGGTGGTGGTGACTACACTCTTGGAGCAAGCAGAGTGTTCACATGCAATCCAGGATATCTCGCTGTTGGAAACCCAAATATTGTTTGCCAGAATGACGCACACTGGTCAGTACCAGACTTTAAATGTATTCCATGCGGTAATACTCCAATTATTGACAACGGTGTTTGCGGTGGTGGTGACTACACTCTTGGAGCAAGCAGAGTGTTCACATGCAATCCAGGATATCTCGCTGTTGGAAACCCAAACATTGTTTGCCAGAACGACGCACACTGGTCAATACCAGACTTTAAATGTATTCCATGTGGTAATACTCCAGTAGTTAACAACGGTGTTTGCGGTGGTGGTGACTACACTCTTGGAGCAGGCAGAGTATTCACATGCAATCCTGGATATCTTGCTGTTGGAAACCCAAATATTGTTTGCCAGAATGACGCACACTGGTCAGTACCAGACTTTAAATGTATTCCATGCGGTAATACTCCAATCATTGACAACGGTGTTTGCGGTGGAGGTGACTACACTCTTGGAGCAAGCAGAGTGTTCACATGCAATCCAGGATATCTTGCTGTTGGAAACCCAAATATTGTTTGCCAGAACGATGCCAACTGGTCAGTACCAGACTTTAAATGTATTCCATGCGGTAATACTCCAATCATTGACAACGGCGTTTGCGGTGGAGGTGACTACACTCTTGGAGCAAGCAGAATGTTCACATGCAATCCAGGATATCTTGCTGTTGGAAACCCAAACATTGTTTGCCAGAACGACGCACACTGGTCAGTACCAGACTTTAAATGTATTCCATGTGGTAATACTCCAGTAATTGACAACGGTGTTTGCGGTGGTGGTGACTACACTCTTGGAGCAAGCAGAATGTTCACATGCAATCCAGGATATCTCGCTGTTGGAAACCCAAATATTGTTTGCCAGAACGACGCACACTGGTCAGTACCAGACTTTAAATGTATTCCATGCGGTAATACTCCAGTAATTGACAACGGTGTTTGCGGTGGTGGTGACTACACTCTTGGAGCAAGCAGAATATTTACATGCAATCCTGGATACCTTGCTGTTGGAAACCCAAATATTGTTTGCCAGAACGACGCACACTGGTCAGTACCAGACTTTAAATGTATTCCATGTGGTAATACTCCAGTAATTGACAACGGTGTTTGTGGTGGAGGTGACTACACTCTTGGAGCAAGCAGGGTATTCACATGCAATCCTGGATACCTTGCTGTTGGAAACCCAAATATTGTTTGCCAGAACGACGCACACTGGTCAGTACCAGACTTTAAATGTATTCCATGTGGTAATACTCCATTAATTGACAACGGTGTTTGCGGTGGAGGTGACTACACTCTTGGAGCAGGCAGAGTGTTCACATGCAATCCTGGATACCTTGCTGTTGGGAACCCAAATATTGTTTGCCAGAACGATGCCAACTGGTCAGTACCAGATTTTAAATGTATTCCATGTGGAAATACTCCAATTATTGACAACGGTGTTTGCGGTGGCGGTGACTACACTCTTGGAGCCAGAAGAACATTCAAGTGCAATCCAGGTTATGCTGCCATAGGAAACCCTGAAATTATGTGTGGGAATGATGCATCATGGTCGGTTCCAGATTTTAAATGTATCCGTAAGTACTTTTAGTTTTTGTTTTGTTTACATTCTTAAGACAGAGACTGCAGTCAGAATCTTAACTTCATAAATAATTCACGTTTAGTACGCGCCTGAACTTGGCGCCTAAGCACTCTTTAACCTTGGTGTGCTTTTTGTTTATGTTTTGGTATCAGATTTTGTATATACAGTCATTCTATTGATTTGTTTGGAATGAAAGTCACTATTCTATTACGTAAGTGACTTATAAAATTCATCTGAAAGTGTGAATTATGATTATTTATTGTAAAATGAATTTGAAAGCAATTTGAAATCTTTTACAACGGAACCTTAACTTAAATTCGCAGATATGCGCTGAGTCAGATCTATTCAGCAACTGTATTTATTTACAGCATATGTCAGATCTATTTGTATATCTATTTACAGCATGCGGTGAAACTCCTGTTGTTCCCGATGCCACGTGTGGAGGCAGCGACTATCTTGTTGGTACTAAACGATCGTTTACGTGTAACCAAGGTTACAGACCGTCTGGAAACCCCACCATTGAATGTCTGCCAACCGGCCAATGGTCCTCGCCAGACTTTAGATGTTCAGGTATGTCGACGCTTCCTGCTGTCACTTTAGTGTTACTTTCTTGGCTCTAGAATATGCCATTTGTTACTCGTGGTTACGATGCTCATTTGTAGCTGCTTGTGCTTAGATATGGTTACCACTTATGTCGCGGCGAGCCCTAGATCCATACAGTTCTGAGAATAACTTCTTGAAAAATGTGTAACCATATCATCCTAATACTGCTGAAAACACAATGATATCAAAAGGAAATACACGACCACAATCCAAATAGGTTTTAAACTTACTGATTCATAAACGCCATTTCAATTTGGTCCTCCAAGATTGAACAGTGTTAGCCTTTTCAATTAAACATTTTCTCGTCAAATGTTTGTGAGTTTCCTTTGTAATGGATTTAATTGTCATTGTTTGGCACCTATGGAAATCGCTTTAAACAGCTAGTATATTCAGATAAAATGCAGTTACAAAGGTATAAAGTATTAAAGAATTAATTGCACATTTCAGATTGCGGTAGCCCACCTATGGTACCCAATGCCTACACCCAGCTGGGACCAAGTCTGCTCGGAAGTACACGAGATTACTATTGTGAGGTCGGGTATCAGATGCAAGGTTCAGGACAAATTGTTTGCCAAAATAATGGAGTGTGGTCCCGCCCCAATTTCTCATGTAATGGTAGGTATCAGTCATTAACTGAATTTACACAGTGTCGAGAGGGGCTGTGTTTGTCAAAGCTTTGAAGAGACAGATTACTATCAGTCTCGTTATGATAATCGTGAGAGAATGTGAAGAGGGCATAAGGCGATCAAAAGAATTACATTGTGCATATCTTTAATCTTCCTAACTCTTATACAATTTATGGTTTACTTGCGTGCAGTCACCAATTATTTCGAAAACATTACTTGTGTGCAGTCACCAATTAATTCGAAAACAACAGTAGCAGATTCTGATATATTGACTTCTGTAAGTCAAATACTCAAAAAATGCAGATCTTAAGAAAAAAGTATTATCGTTACATATATAAATAAAATATCAAACGTTTCCGAATCCTCAACAATATCAGTGTACAAGGCTTGATAGATGATACATCATGAAAAGTTTACAAGTATAATAAATATATTGATGTTATAGTGATAACAACAAATGACTTGGATTTTGTACCTGTGGTAAAAATGAATTAAAGCAATTATCTTAATTGGAATTATGTTCTTTTTTCAGTACGAACAACAACAACCAGCACGACTCCTGCTCCCAAGACAGGCGATCCGTGTAAGTAAACTATTTTTATAGAGATTGTTTTCATAGTGTTTAACCCTAATAGTGCTGGAACCGACTTAATTGTTATTCAAACAGGTTAGATCACAGGCCAGCCGCCTGTGATCTAGCCTGTTTGCTACTCTGAGTATCTTTCCTCGTCAAAATTAATCAGATATTTAAGGTTTTAGGAAAGCAGACGATACAAAAATATAGTTTTAGACAATTACCCAGCATTCTAAGCGTTAAAATCGTGTCAAAGATTCCATCTTTTACTTTATATTTTTATTTTCCTGGATTTTCATGGAATTTACCAGTGGTATATAAAGAAATGTTGGAAAATATCGAGGGTTCCGTGCATGACGCACTAACTATAATATTGCGCTGAACCCTTGATATATGATGAATCTTTGTCACTGTTGTGAACGACCGACATAAATAAGCCATGTAATTATTTCTCAATATTTCGGACGTAATAACGTTATCAAAAGTTTAAACAGGTGTGTTTAAATGCATTTTGTTGGCTTAGTTGTTAAAATACTTTACTGGAAAATACTAGCACCTTGTGCGTATGGATTCAAACCACGGCAGTGGTTTATTCGAGTGTTTAGGAGAAGAAGTCTAAATGATTGACGATGGTTCTACCCGTCTTGACCTGTCCCTAACAGGACAGCTACATCAAGAGTTTTTCTCTATCATCCATAAATCGTGAAACATTATTACAAAACAGTAGAAACTACATAAAACACAAAAACAAAACAATACATGACATCCAATTAATCTATTACACCATTTCTTTCCAGCTATGTGTGACGGTTGCCGATACATCAATGGTGTTGGCTATGGGTCCCACCCTTATGATTGTAACCAGTATGTGCAGTGTTTTGTGGGTCGGCGAGGATTCGAACCCGTGTTCAGGAAGTGCCCGTTCGGACAGTTCTGGGACCAGAACGTACTCACTTGTAGACCATCACACGAAGTGGACTGCCTCACAGGTATGTTGCTTAACTTTAATGTTTTATAGCATTGTCCAACGTAAAGATAATGGGAGTTATTAAAGTTTGGAAAATGTTTTAGACAGACTGGTGAATGTCGTAGGTCAGTTCGAACAAACTGATTTTGAATTATTTAAGGAAGCTTAACCAGTATATACCAAGAACGATTCCAAAATGCTTTGCTCATTTACAATCATATTTTGGTTTTGGTGTTCTAAATCAAATTGTTGTATTTAACAACTCACCACTTAATTGAAAATTAACGTATCAGTTATAACTCTCTTTATAAAACCATATTCGTTATATGTAGCACCAATTAATTATGCAGTGTCGGCACATGCATATACTGGGGGATATCTGGGAGAAAATTACACGCAGTTTCTTTATCTAAATATATTATTGTTAAATAGTCCCTTTTAAAACATGCTTGATCGGTTTGGCAGCCAGGTATAGGAATATTCTTTATTCAAAAAAGACAGAATCTCATTGTCTTCAAAATGAGTTAACTCAACAGAAAGTTTCCTCTGAGATTTCCCAAACATGTAATGACTCCAAAGATGTAGGACTTCAGCACTCACCTTTTACCAACCATTTCAGACAAGTGCCGAGACCCCCGTGTGACAGGTTACCGTCACGCTGACCCCGATAGTTGTTGTTCCTACTGGAAATGTGACGGTGGACGATCGTACGGTGAATGTTGTGGGCCATCTTCCTCTTTCGATCCTAGACTAGGACAGTGTGTCCGTGACGATACCTGTCTGGCTGTATGTCCCTACAAAGACACATTACAAGGTATGTAGAAATTAGGTACTCACAAACCTTGTTAAATGCGTTAGTTTGTAAGGCATGTTTAATGCGTCATGTTCTAAGGCGTCATGTCGGATGCAAACTTGCTTATGAATCAGACTGAGGGATGTGTGTTTGATTTTCGGAAAACCATGCAAACATCAAAAGTCTTTAAACTTCCGTAATGTCGCGAACTGTGACACAAACACTTTCCGGATTTTATTTGATTAAAGAGAATATTGTAATCAAGGTTACCAGCGTGTATATCACATGCACAAAAGCCTGTTAAACGTTTATAACAAACAATTACAAAGATATACATAATCGTATTTTTAAAAACTAAAATTAGTTCAATAATTGTGTAAATCATACGCAGATCACCAAAGTGTGATTGCCTTAAAAAAGCATTAATCTCTTCACTTAGTCCAACAGCCAATGAAAGTATGCCAAGAGCAACACCCGTTGTGCTTGCAAGTCCATACCGATCTCTCCATAACAGTCAATATCATAGCCGTCAATATGTACATGTATTAACCATACATTGGCGCACACTCCTTTCCGCACACTTGGTATTTACTAATACACATGCTTTGATAATTATGTAAACGATTTACCATCCAGCCTGTGATAAGCGTCCTACCCTCTCAGAGACAAAGTTCGAGCAGCATATCGGCAACAACTACTGGGTTACAATGGACTGTGCCGGCGGTACAGCCTTCAGCGCCGTGGACTGCGAGTGTTCACTGATCTTAATGAACATCCCTGGGAAACGAAGACAACAAGGTAAATATATAGGTCAATAATGTATCTATGGCTGTATGGATAGATTCATTTAGAGAACAATTCAGTCGATTTAGGGGTAGTTTTTTTTCATGTTAGCTTAAGGTTTTGCTGAACATATAAAGACACCAACAGAGGTTGTTTGGTTGCCTTTAAAAATCATGCCTTACATAGAGGAAACCACAGTCGGTAAGGATATATTCCGTTTACTCATTTGCATCATTAACCAACTATTTAACTTTAAGGCAAATTGGCCTGGAAAGTAAACATCTTAAGAAGTAAAGCGTTTCAGCAACTATCCCTTATATGTATCATTATACTATATAGCTATTTATAATTGTTCTTCTTTTCCATTTCCAGTGTGTAGACCGGAAGTTTACCTACCTTTCACCCAGGGTTTCGAGGACCGTTCCGGAAGAAATGTTTACATGCGCCCAGAAAATGTCTCCATCCATCAAGGAGCTGCCTACTTCAACGGAAACTCCCGAATCCTCATCAATCGCTTCTCGAACACGGAATTCCGGGGAGATCTCGTTGTCAAGTTCAGATATAAAGAAATCCTTCAAGGACCAACCGCTACCCAACTACAAGCGCTCGTTACCAATGGCGACTGTGGTTCGGATCCCTCTGTGATCATCGGCAAAATGCCTGGATACGTTCTGCTTGGCGCCAAAACAGACAAACCACGTTCGTTTGCTCTTCCTTCTTTGGTAAGTATTTGATTTATACGAATAATGCACAAACCAAGTTGTTATGATTAAATCAATGCACCTAGAAGTGGTAATTGTTAACATTTTCAATTCCAATACACTATCAAGTAATAGGCTTTCAGCTACTTGTATGTGATACTATGGTGATTAAAAGGCTCATACATCACTACGATGGACCAAGAAGTTCATCGTTTATATACAGATCCATAGTCAAACATTTAACAGTTGTATACTACAGAGCCATTTAGCTCAATAACTGTAAAACTGCAAAACAAAACCTTCTAACATTTCAAAGACACGTTGCCAAAAAGATATACACTTTTATTCAATTAATAGTGAAAATATCCAAATTATTCCCAACAGGACGATTCCTGTGATAGATGTAACAATATACAAATGGATGTGATCGGGAAACAAAACAACGGATAGAATAATAAACACCTATTACATAGAATCGCGGCATAATCCATTTAAAGCTTTAATCGAACATCTATTATTATATTACAGGACAAAGAATGGAAGGAAGTGATCTATATTCACAATGAACAGAAGTTAGAAGGGAAAGTATGCGGTGCCTCTATGTCGAAATGGTCCTGGGGACCAATCCAAGCCACCCATTGTGCCATGCAGATAGGATACGGAAACGGACTCAGTAATTACATGGGATACATTGATGATGTGAGTATACCTATATAGCATATAATGATAGTGTCGCGGCTATGGTTAGAAAGTGGCACATCTTTTAAGTTAGGGTTTATACATAAAAGGACATGGCGCAAAAAAGACCAATGTTTCTATCTTCTTTCCATGAAAATGTACATCTGCCATTCACTATGAAGGTTAGATTATCTATGCAAAGATTCTTAACTTTATGAAAAGGCATACATATAAATCCAAAGATAGATATTTTAACAAAGTCTATTGGTGTTACTTTCCAAAGCGCTAAGAAAAGAAGTAATGATTACTCTAACTGACAGTAAATCATCAGTTATTTGTAAAGTCTATTTTAAACATTAAAACCTGTTGTATAAAAGGAACCATGCGCGTGCTTAAAATGTTGCACTGAGTAACGTATTAATCCGATACCTTTTATAGCAAAAACGTAATTTGTCAAAGAAAAAAACAATAAAATAAAGCAACATCAGAAAAACGTTGTAAAACACGAACAATAACATTGTGTTTATAATTTCGGAAAGAAACCATAACAAATTATTATTGAATACAATTGTTCATTTTGTGACGTTTTTGTGACTTTGTTTCAACAAGTCTTCCGCCAAATATAGAACCATGTGAATGAATTCTAAGTAAGGTGTTAATCAATGGATATTATTTCTCATTTCAGTTCTATGTATATCAGTGCCGACCAAGGGCCAACATCCTCAATCTGGACTATTAAAACAAACAGACAACACCAAGCTGTGATATCAACACCAAACATAATACAAGATTATTTATTATTTTTGTAAAAAAGAAATTCAAACTTTCATGTTTTTGTTTTATTTTGTATACATTTCCAAATGTATATGTACATGTGCTCCAAATAAAATTGTTTTTAATATAAAATACAATTGTGTTTTGAATGTTTGTCATCAACGTTATGTCCCTAAGCAAGAGAGGGATCTACATGTATATTTGTGCTGCCAAAAGGCCTGAACTATGGAATAAGGGACATTGCCTTTGTTGGTTTGATTGTGGAATGTTTCCTTTAGTAAGGAACTTCAAAGCACAGGCCTTGTACAGGCAGTAGACGCAAGAAAGATAATGGTATTACTGAAAACATGTTAACATGGTCCCAAACAACATATGATAGCCAAGGACTCCTACAGCGTGATGGTGGTAGTACGATATGGGCCCCCGTGGCCTAGTAGTGAGAGTACAGAACTTGAAATAACATGGTCCCTCAACGAATTGGTTCAAATCTCGGTGACATTTGAATTATTATAAGAGGTAGTCTCCCGATCACCTTACGGAATGCCGATGGTTCAATCCGGATTGGTCGAACCTTAAAGGCAGATGAGTATGGGAGTATATCTCCATCATTAAAAGCTGGGCATCGAAAGATAACTGGACTAATGTTGGCGCCATGAAAAACTCCATATCAACATTCAGATGTTTTACGATAAACTTAATGCAACAGTACGATGACGGTAACAATGTACCATCTTTTGATATAGTTATCGTACAGGCGTGAAAAAGATGAACACATGAACAGTCCGCAGCGAGTCTTCACTGGGAAAACAGGGGTCAAAACATCTTAACCAATATTCTCTTGGCTGTTAACCCTCTACCAAACAGCAATTTTTCGACAGTCCGATATTGAAAGAGTTTGCAGACATTTCAAAATGTTATGAAACTGAAAAAATAACCTTCTTATAGGGCAGAAAACATTGTGGGAAAAGGACAAATTGCAATTTGTCCTTTTCCCACAATGATTTTTGAAGTCGTCTGCAACAGTGGTCAAATTCGTTTTTGTTTGGGAAAGGGTTAAATCATTCTTCATATACGACTCTTTGACAATTCAAAATGAAAAGCATCCTCAGACGACAATAATGAAATAAATGACAGATATTCATGTTGTGATATCTGGTAGATACTATTGCCACAAAATTAAAAATGTCTCATTATCAACAATTGTTCCTGTGATTAGAACTATATCCAAAGTGTTGACGGCAAAGTAAAATACAAATATACATATCCGTATCAGACACATATAATGTCTCTGGCCGCATACATGACGAACATGTTAAAGTCAAAACGACATAACTTATTCCATTATTATTTCGTTTTTCGTCAACCTGCAACTGTTATCGTTTGGTGGAAGCAGTAACCTAAAATTATAAAAATTAAGAAACCATCATGTCAGGTCCAGGGGCATGGTAAGGTGCACTGACCAGCTTTATATAACCAATAAGCCATCATTGATAACGATGGACACAATCTTTAAGGCGGTACTCCCTTTTCTCTCACTTGGACTCACTCACTCTTCCAAACACCCAATTTTCTGTCCCAAATTGAAAGAGTTTGCAGATGACATTTCAAAATGTGATGAAATTGGAAGATAATCTTCTGTTAGGGCAGAAAACATTGTGGACAAAGGGGAAATTGCTTGCTAAGAGCAAAAGAGTCGTCTGCAACAAACTGGTCAAATGTCGTTATTGTTTGGTAATGTGTTAAGCCCCAATGATTTTGAAATAGAGCAAGTAAAAGTCTTTGGTTTATGCTTATCATAATAATAATAATAATATTTTATTTATAGAGGGTGAAAATCATTTAACATTTACAGTACATAAAAATACTGCTGCTAATCTCCCATGAGGCCCTCTGTGAAAGAAACATATATGTTTTTTAGACCTAGCATTCTTGGTCACATCTATAGCAAATAAGAATATTAGTAAAAAGGCAAAGTGATTCAAGACTGTTAGTGATTAATAAAATTTTGGTGCACATAATAAGTGTAGCATTCATTCTTGAAGGAGTTAAGGCAACTTGACGACTTAACATGTATTTGTAGTTTGTTCCAAATATTAGAACCTGAGTATGCAAATGACCTTTTCCATGCATTAGTTCTTGGTTTTCCCAGTCTTAGGTCTTGGTTAGTCATTGATCGGAGGGTATAGTTAATATGATCGTCATTTGATGGTCTAAGTCTATTTCTCATGTAGTCTGGATATAGGTTGTTAATGGTTTTGTACATTAAAATACATTTATGGTACTCTACTCGCATCTGGAATGGAATCCATTTTAAGTTTTTAAACATATCAGCAGATGGTGTCATTTTATTTTTATCTAAAATTATACGGGCAGCTCTCTTTTGTAGTTTTGTACGAGTTTCAATATTGTTATTGGAGCATGAGCCCCATACAGTGCTGCAGTAATCTAGTAATGGTAAAATATATGAGTTGTAAAATAGTTTTCTACCATATATTGGTAAATAAATTCGCAGTCACTGCATTAATGCAAGATGAGATGACACTGCTTTGCAGAGACTATTGATATGGGCATCCCAACTCAACTTTTTATCAACATGAACACCAAGTAGTTTGTGTGTTTCTGTGCAACTAATTAAATTGTTGTTAATAGTAATGTTAAGACAATTTTTATGTTTTAGTTTATGGGTTGTTCCTAATAACATTGTTTTCGTTTTTGATGTGTTGATATACATCCCATTATTTTGACACCATTTATCAATGTTTTCCATGTCATTTTGCAGAATACCTTCAACTTTGTAAGGGTCTTGACTTCCAACATGAAAAGTTGCATCATCAGCATACATATCAGCTGTTGAATTTTTAGCATATAGAGGCATATTATTTATGTATATAAGAAAGAGAATTGGGCCAATAATAGATCCTTGTGGAACCCCATTAACATTGTGTTAAAAGTGCAGTCTGAGAAACGTGGGTCCGTTGACATGGGTGTGGTTACAGCATGGAAATCAAAAATAGCCAGCCCATGGACCAAGGCATCATTCAGACAATGAAGCTGAAATACCGGAAGGTCCAACTCCAGCATGTCCTTTCAGAGATGGATAGACACCCAACCAAAACAGGACCACAGATCCTAAAAGACATTACTGTGTTACAGGCCATCTACTTGGTCAACAAAGCCTGGAGTGAAACAGAACCTGTTACAATTGAAGTGTTTTGGGAAGGCTGGCTTTACACCTGACAGTGTTGTAGATGTTGATAGTGATGATCTTCCCTTGACCCTTCATAAACTTGCAATGGATTTATTTGACTGTGACTTAATGGATTTAATAGAAAAAGATTCTGAGTTTGACACATGTGACAAAGACATGAGTAGGTGGGATATAGTATATTTCCAGCATTGGATGTTGTATTATTGTATTGCACTTGTTGTGTTCTATTACTTAGGTATGACTTCATCCAGACTGTGGAGTTTTCACTAAAACGATACATACGCAACTTTTCCAACATAATTTTGTGATCAACTAAATCAAATGCTTTTTTCAAGTCTAAGAATACAGTTCCTACAAGGTTACCTTTGTCTATTTCACTGAGCCAGTCATCAATAGTTTTAGCTTTTCTCTAGACCACTGAACACTCACTAACCATCTCTTAATAAAAACTCATGTTCAGCTGTATAATTCTTTATTATTGTTTAGAAGCTGTTGTATAATAAAATATAAACAATGACACAAAAGAACAAGTTAAACAAATTCAACAAAAAACTTCAAATGGAATAATTTTTATTAAAATATTAAAGGTGAATAAACTAAACAAATCCACCAACAACATCTGTTTATGTCACATTTTCCATCATCCATATACCAAATTAAGAATATTGGATCCAGTTCAAAAAGGACTCGGCATCTGTAAAGGGACTTTATAAAGTATAAGTTTTCAATTAAACCTTGAAAGTTTTCTTAAAAGGGATTGGGATTTTAACCTTTTTAAAACAAATTGTCCTCCATCAATGAAATGGCAACATAGGTTTGTAAAGAAAAATAAGACTAGATTATTGACAGATTAACATTTTTATAAACATGAGAATTGTATTTTAGATCCCATTGTCATTTAGGTCTTTGGAAATGTTCAACCCCTCTTGTTAAGTAATCCTAGCAAGGTGTCCGAGCAAGATTTCCTGCATCTGTTTTAATAAAGGAGCTTTGCCATAGAAGCACTGAAAAGCCTGAAGGCTCACTTCACATTATTTAAAAAAAACATGGAATGAAAGAAATTGAAAATTGTACCCAATTAATACCATTAGAATTCAATACAGCAGGGTCGCCATTCTATAAAATATAAGAAGATTACAATATCCCTATTTGCTGACATGAGTTTGCCCACAATGCCATACAAACATAGTTTGAGCCCCATTGTTGGATTTGTGGGAGTGTCCTTTGGTAAATTGCTTCAGAACCCTAGCCTATTACTAGTCAGTCTCAGGAAAACAGCTGTTATATATCTGGGAAAATGTTAAAAGAGCATTAAGTACAATAAAAGAATTGTTTGCAGGAACTGCACACAACTTGCTAAATTGCTCCTGACTTGATACAATATTCTGTTTAAAGTAATGGCTTAAAGAATTCGAATAACAAAATACAAATGTAACAATAACAAATCTATTTCACCAATTTTTCAACACATACAAAACCAACTTTAAACTTAGAGGTAAAATGTTAAACTTCTTATGTGCACATTTCCCTTTAATATCTTAAACATTTACCAAGTGTCTGTGGATTAATGCACCAGAAAATCAGTTATATATATATAAGCAAACGTAACAATATTAACCATTTAATAAAACAATGTGGAACCCAACATCTTGTCACAAATGGATTCAGTTTCAGCAATTAATTCAAGCAACTTTTCCTTCTTTTATAATGATATCAAAAGTGTATGAGACCTTTACAGAACAATACTTATAAACCCATTTCCATTCAACTGACAATGAAATAAAACAAGAGAAAAAATCCTTATTTTCCTTGATATTTGGTACGAAATATCATGAAACAAGGAATAAACTATTCGGTCAAGTCAACTCATCATTTTGACTCCGTTGTTTCTTAAGCCTTTTGCAGCAGTAAAGTAAGGTATAATTGTCCAAGCGATTGATAGGTAATACATACAATCTTAAAAACACAATGTTCCTTAACCCATTACCAAACGGCAAATTTTCGACTATCTCGAATAGAAAGAGTTTGCAGACCACATTTCAAAATGTGATGAAATTGAAAAAAATCTTCTGATAGGGCAGAAAACATAGTGGGAAAAGGAGAAATTGCTTATTAAGAGCATTTTTACTTCTACCACAATGTTTTCTAGAGTCATCTGCAAAAAAGTGGTCAAATATCGTTATTGTTTGGTAATTGGTTAAAACACGAAAGAGAACATTTTATGGAATGTTTTAACAATCTTGCCATTCTATGTTATTTCTCCAAAATAAGTATAATTTTTTTATAACTAATGCAAACAAATAAAGCAATATGAGAGGAACGATTTTACAACACTGCACTGTTTTGTGAACTTGTATTAAACAACCTCGGTTCTTAAATATACTCATTAAATAAATTCAGATTTAACGCTAAACCCTCATGATGTTAAAAAAAGGGTCAGAAAACGGAGGTCGACTTGTAATACTGGTGAAGAAATACCAGAATGTACGTCAAGATTCTCTTAATACCATACTATAATCAACATACTTTTGAAAGCAAATTGTAAACCACAATTCTGCTCTACATGACATTTTACAGTCCCCCCATTATAGTATCAACATCAGCTACTAAACACCCTGTTAATTGGAGGATTTCTGGACTTTGTACAACACTGTAATATCTTTTTCATGAGATGAAAGGTCGAACTAAAGTATTGCACAAACCCCAGAAATACTCAAACCTTAAAACAATACGGAAATCCGTACTCAATACAAAAAAAAGTTAATATGATACCCAAGTTCTTAAGGACAGGTATAAAAAATCATGTAACGTTCGATGAACGTTTATGCAAATTTGGGAACCTAATGCATTGTTGTAGAGAACATGCTGGTATTTAAATGGACAACACAACTGCTCATTGCAAGACAGTGTTTTTCACTGATCGGATGTGTTTGTGTCTTTGAGACAGAGTTTCATTTGCTCGGTTCGTTACATTGGTGGCAGCGGTGGGATGAAGTCTTCTCCTTCTATCGAAGTTGCCTTTCCCACGGGCCAAGACTCGGGACGAGTCTTCTCAGAGATGGGAGTTATGTAACGTTGGTTGAACGTTTATGCAAATTAGGGAACCTAATGCATTGTTGTAGAGAACATGCTGGTTTTTAAACGGACAACACAACTGCTCAGAGCATGACAGTGTTTTTCACTGATCCGATGTGTTTGTGTCTTTGAGAGGTTCATTTGCTTGGTTCGTTACAATCACCTTAAGCTTAATTGAAAATAAACATACACATGCGAAGACTTGCGATAAAAATTTGCATTTAATCATCTATATTTAGGAACAGGTTAACTCTTAAAATGCTGGGCAGTTTTCTAAAAATAGATTTTGGTGTCACCTGCTTACCAAACCTTAAAATCTGTTCAATTTTGATGAAGAAAGATATTCAGAGAAGAAATTAGGTTAGATTACAGGTCAGCCGCTAACTTGGCGGCTGGCCTGGATTTAACCTGTTTGCATAAGCATGAAGTCAGTTCCAGCACTATAAAGGTTAATACGTTACTTTAACAAAGGAATATCAGAATGTCCTTGTAGAGAGTGCTCTGTGTGTGCTGGGAGGGGGTGAATACATATTCAACCTCAAGGCAATGTCCCTATGGCAAGCAATTAGACAAACTTAAATTGTCCAATGGAAATACTGAAATAACAGCGGTGAAAGCGATTTCAAGTACATGTACAAGGAATGACACCACCAAAAATCAGTTGTGTATGCGTAATGACTTTCATATGCTTGATATTGACCATGTTGAAATAGAAGTATTCTAAACATATAATTACATACTACTCAATTGATCTGCAGAACAAATACATGTATGTAGTATATACCAATGTGTCTAGACAATTATCATGTTTCGATCATGCCAAATAAACGTTAGTCAAAACATAAATAATAACTACATTTTTGATCTAGCCCCGGAAGCATAAACATCCACCATTGCTAATTAAAAATCAGCCATTGCTAATTAACAATCAGCTCTTCAAAGCTTCCTGATTCTCCATTTCCATCAAATCGTTGGGGTGTATTTCTGTAGGGTTGTACTCCTCACGTTTAATGTTCAAATTCCAGTCATATTCATTATATTTTATAGCCACGGGGCTGATTTTGTCCAATTTAAACAACAAGATTTCTGCACGGTCCTGAATGCTTTTTTCCAGGTATGGGATAGTCCATCTGAAAATAAAAAGACAGGAAAAACCATTAGCTATAGTCTATCACCCCAAAATGGGAACCTTTGACTGGTCCAAATTGAAGCAATTGCTGAACAACAAATGTACCAAGAAAAGTTATAGTTTTATTTCTAATATTGGGAATAATCAGATATCAATATAATCTCCAATTGGGCTCAAATATGGTTAGTTAAGTTCAACCCCTCTAAATAGTCACTTGTAGTATCCCGGAAACGTTGCAAGCCCAACCATCCATCACTTTCCAGTCAAACGTTGAAATCCCGTCAGTTGATATTCATAAACATTAAGGAAAAAGCATCTCTAACGATGGGTCTTGGTCTTTTCATATAAATAAATCATGCGAAAAAGCATGGAAGCGAATCAATATTATGCAACTTCTTAAATCACGTCTTGACCGTATGTCATTACAAATAATATACTTTTCATTTATAAGGCCTATATTAAAATACGGCAACGTAATATGGGACAATCTTCCGCAGAATCTCAAAGACCAACTCGATCATATTCAAAATGAAGCAGCGCGCATAGTAACAGGCTGTTCTAAACTTGTTTCCATTTCTGATCTCTACAATGATTTTGGTTGGGAATACCTTCACCAAAGAAGGGCGGAAGCACAAGTTGATTCTTTTTTTACAAAATGGTTAATGGTATTACTCAAGACTTTCTTTCCGATCTTGTCCCATCAACTATTGGTGACTCATCTCCTTATAACATACGTAGACAGCATGATTTGAGAACAATTGTATGTAGGACAAATTCATATCAAAATTCATTTCTTCCCTCAACTATTATTGAATGGAACTCTTTATCCAAAAAAAAAATAAGAAATTCAATATCATTAGAAGCATTTAACTATCGTTTAAATATAAATAAACCAGTTCCAAACAAACTTTCATTTTTAGGCAAGAGTAGAATTAATATCATCCATGCGACACTACATAATAATTGCAGCGCACTTAACCAACACTTATTCAGAAAAAATATCGTTCAGTCGCCACTCTGTAGATGCTGCTTAGTTGAATCAACAGAACACTTCTTTTTGTATGCCACTTTTATGATAACTCTAGACGTATTTTACTAAATAAATTAGAACACATTCCATCTTTGAATCTTCATGTTTTACTGCATGGCGTTGATGATTTAAGTACTTCTGAAAATGAACATATTTTTGCTGCCTTTCACTCCTTTATAAAAGAGAGTAGACATTCGTTACCATTTTAGACTTGCAATACCACTTTACATATTTTCTAATCACTAGTTCAGAGATCATATTCATGCTAGTGTCTTTAGAACAATTCAAAAGAATGACTCCACATCACAGTAATCTATTATACACTTTCGACTATTTTTTTCCCCCTAAAGTTTTCTTTTTTCCCCATTGTCGTTATATCATCTCTTCATTTTATTGTCAAATATTTAGGAACAGTTTAAATTCAAATATATTTCTTTGTCTACCGGATATGTAGGAGACGATTTTATAAGCTTAGCTTTCGATCATATCCTTTTCATATGTTTATCTATAAATGTAAATCAATGTATAAATATATATGGAATGATGAATAAAATATGTTTAAACTAATATTGGGAAAATATAATCTTGCTCTTAGGGAATCATTTATACATTTGGCACAGTGGTTTTTAAAATCCTCTGCTGCAGTTCTGCCTAAGTGAGCTATAATGAAATAAAGGTTTAAATATGACAAGAGGGAAACTTGGTTATCCTTAAACATTTGGAACTTGACAATATAATGGTTATCCTTAAACATTTGGAACTTGATAATATAATGCTGTAGGCATAAACAATATCACTTTTCTAAACTAACATCAACTGTGTGTATGAAGTCAAGACAAAATAATAATAATGAATTAATTCTGGATGCATTATTACAGATAGCTTGGTTTGAACTGTAAAGATTTAAAGGGAGATAAGTTATTTTGTAAACACAATATATAATTATTGAGTTGTCTTTCTTGGGTAAACACTCGCCTAACATTACTGGTTCTACTGATGGATATAAATTTTTTGATAAAGCACTGTAATAAATCCTTTGAATTTGAGAAAGATTTATAATGTTAAGCCCTTGAAACCTCTATATGTATAGGGTATAATGATTGATGGTCTTAAATGGTTTCTCAATAGCTTTTCGTCTATATTTCAGCTTACATTGGATGCAATAGTGTAAGCAAGGTTGAGGATTAAGCACTACTTTGGTTGCAGCATCTTAAAACTTTCTGTAGCCTTTCATTGAACCCTTATGGAACTCTGAATTGGCTTGATTAAAAGAAATGGTGCTTGATTATAATTATTTTCAATATGCAATCTGCAAATCTTTTCGCTTTGGACGCAAAGGAATATATGCTTATTAGTTAACACAATGCCATCATCCTATTTGGTAATTTTTGACAGGTCAAGATTGAAAGCAACAATAGGTCTTATTTATCGTTTTTCAAATTGTTTGGTCAAACCAATCTTTGATCCTTTTCTTACAGTAGTTTAAAGTCTTCAGCTTCAGTTGCATTGAAGTGACATATCATAGAATAATGGTTTAAAGTGATGTTACATCATTATTGTAAAAACATTTGAAAACAATCAGTAACTTTGTAAACTTACTTTATAACCTCCACATCTGTATTGCCAAAGTCTTGCGAATACCACTGGAAAATTTTGGATAACCAAATCTCATCCACCTCCGTGAACATTGACACCTCCTGCGCACAAAAATTCCGTGTTGCAGCCTCCAGCGCTGAGTTCAGGTTCTCCGCTGTGTAAACATTGATAGCTGGACATGACTGTAATGAAAACATTGAATGTTAACCCTTTGGAAGATGAAATAATCTTCATAAAACATTGCGGAAAAAGGAGGAATTGCTCTTTAACACCAATTTTTTGACTGTCCCAAATTGAAAGTGTTTGCAGACGAAATTTAATATTTGATGAAAATGCAAAAAGAAATCTTGGGATATGACAGATAACATAGTGGAAAAAGGAGAAATTGCTTTTTAATAGATGGGTCTACCATTTACAAGTACTTTAGCCTGAATATGGGCCTATATGCAAATGATACAACTGTTGAAATTTCTCAAAAACACAGATTTCAGACAGAAGAATTTATTTCTTTGCAAGTTGAATTCTCTAATTTTCAATTTGGAAACAACGAAAACACAATGAAATTAACTCATATAGAATTGTACATATATGAAATACAGAATTCTTAACAATATAGTTATTTGTGCATAAATGAAAAAGAAAAGGTTCAAAAGCAATGACAAAGGGAAAGAAAGTTTGGATTTTTATCTGATTTTTGTTTCTTATAACCATTATCTTTTCTTTTACTCTTATGATCATCATTATTTATTTTACTTTTATGATTGCTCTCATTATAATCATCATCATCATCATCATCATTATGGATGCATTAAGTAAATACTGAACAAATATGGATGACACTCATCCTTAAAGGAATACAAAAAAAAAATCTAATAAAAGTTGCCACCAGAAATCTTTAAAGCTCTATATCGTAAAATAACTTTTTCCAATGACAATTCTTAATTTGTATGGTGTTAAATACCATATCAACAATTTTTCAGTTGTGTAATTGCTTGGGTTTCATGAATCCAGCAGTACATTGTACTTGGCTTGGGATCTGAAGTGACTTGCCAAATAACAATTCAACACATAAGCAGTATCAAAATGGCACTGTGCAACGTGTGCTCAAATAACAGGAGTAACAGTTGTGCTAGACAAAGCTGTCAATGTATGGAAGCCTATAAGATTGTTCTCACCTTTGCACCACAAACCAGAGCAAAATGTATTCTGGGATCGAGGTCCTTCAAAGCGTATTTTAATCGTGGATCATCTGGCTTCAGGAGTGGGTGTATCGAGGCTGGGTGGGGTCTGTTGCCTGGAAACAGAATCAAAGTATAGAGAGTTGGGTGTGATTTTAAGACATACTTCACATGTTTCGACATCTTTCGAAGCATTGCATATTTAAAAGACTTTCAATAGGGAGTAAGGTGTGAAATAAAGACAAACCTTGCATGTCTCAAAATGTTTCTGAGCATTTCATTTTCATTATGCATTATTTTGTGTACAGTGTTTTTTGTACCAGTTATGAATATCGATAACCATAAATCCTAACCTTGAGGTAAAATACTTGTTAAAAGGACTCTTTTGCAGATTGGGATTCCAATTAGTAAAATAAATTGTCTTCTACAAATAAAATTATAACATAAATTTCTAAAGTAACATAAGACTAGATTATTAATAGCTTTCCAACCCAAATTATATCCATACAGAAAAGACAAAGAGCATTTCGTATTGCAGATATTGTAAACCATTCATATATTTGCAGATATTGTAAACCGTTCAAACGGGTTTATTTCTTAAACAACAAGCTAAACTCGGAACAAGAGATGCTTTTTTTAGATACCATTGTCTCATGGGTCTTAGAAACCAGTTAACCAACCTTGTCATGTGACTTCAGCAAGATGTTTGTGAAGAAATTCCTGCTTTTATCTATAAACCAGCTTTCCCACAGAAGTAAAGAAATTGAAAATGGTCCTTGGTTAGTAACAATGATTGTTAATATCAAATTTAGAACATGTTTTAGTCCCTTTGAACGAAATGCACAGAGAAATTGCTTTTTGCTAGAAATCCAATCCTGAGGTTGTTAAAGAATCTGTAAGAAATTACATCCTGTATGCATATGGGATATTGGTTTCACCAACAAATTACATCATATAAACCCATTTAAACACAAATGTAGCAAAAAAAACAAAAACTAAATTGTGTCTAATGAAAAAAAGATTTGTGATAAGCAATTTCTTTATTTGACACAATTATCTTTACTATCCAATATCACATTGAAAAAGCTTTTTGATTACAATCTGTAATAGTGACATGCATTCCTTTTTAATTTGGACGAGTCAAAGATAACCAATATGTGTGGATGAGTTAAAACTAATCAGACAGAGTGTATTGCAGTCTCATATTCAAGTCTGTCATGTTAACATAACAACAGATCAAGTTATGTACTACAGTCAGCAATACTGGTCCTAGAATAGCTAAATATGAGAATCTAGATAACATTGAGGAAAAGAGAATCTGTTCAAACTATCTCCTGTTCTTTAATTAAGTGGAATTTGTACATTTCTTACAATAGCATAGACAGGAAATTGTATACAATTGTGAAGTAGTTTTATGTTCCCTATATAATATTGCCAACAATTATGGAAGCAAAAGATCTTATTCGACAATATCTTTTCACTGAGTAATGAGAGTAGATGTTGTAGATATAACACAACAGAACGAGCAGATAAATAATCTGTTTTTTTTTTATTTTTTTTAAATCAAAACATAAAATCAGACATTTAATTTTGGCCTAAAAGGTACAATAAGGAACATGTTCTATCCTATATGATTCTGTGATTGACTCAAAGCTGTTCAAAAACTTCCAAATTGATTTAAGAGAAAGTATCATTTCATTCAAGGCAATAGTTAGAAGTTATTATAGAAAAAACAACTGCCCAGACCAAACTTTTAGGTCTTTGTTGTGTCAAACAAAGGAAACAGTTGTGTCAAACAAATTTGATTAAACTGCTCCAATTTCAAGGGTTCAGTGTAATACTATATTAAGTGCTTCATGTTTATGAAGCACTTACTATAGTCTTGCACTGGACACTCGATTAGTTTTAAGTAGAATGGAGAGATTAAATAAACAGTATTCACTAAAGTCATATCAATTCATCAAATGCCTTTGGGGCACATCTTTCTCCCTTACTTCATTCATTGTAATATTTAACGCTTTCCAAAACACAAAATTTTCGGCTGTCCCAAATTGAAAAAGGTTGCAGAGGACATTTGAAAATGTGATGAAATTGGATGACAATCTTCTGATAGGACAGAAAACATTGTGGGAAAAGGAAAGATTGCTCGTAACGAGCAATTTCTGCTTTTCCCACAATGTTTTCTAAAGTTGTCTGCAACAAAGTGGTCAAATTTTGTTAGTGTTTGGGAAAGGGTTAAGAAACCATTGAAGATAGTAGCAATACAAACTGATTGATTCTCACAATATTTTTACTTTTTGTTTAATGCTTTAATTCATTGAAAACTGTATCAGCAATATAAGAAGAGAAATTTACTTTTCTATTCAGCAAGGAGATATCAAGATGATAGGATTATAGTTAATATTGTTTTCATACATCATCTAAATACAGATGTACCAGGAAATCACTGCAGTCAGTTCACATATTCTTACTGCCTCTTAGAATTATAGCTTGCATAATAAAATAATTTTTGCAAGCAGCTGTCAAATTGAAACAAAATTAAGTATTCTAAAGCACTAGATAAAAGGCATGCAACATTTGCTCATCAACTTAATTCTTTTTGTCGCTTAGACCCTTTATTATTGGTACTCAATAGATTTGTTGTATCCCAATGCTTGTGATGAGTACCCCACAAAATAGAGTTATCCATATCTGTTTTGAAAAAGATACATGTACAAGACTCCAATGGGCCTCCTATCAGCACAAGTAATTCCTCATCAATCAATTCTAATTGCCTCAATGTGAGTCTTTCATAGCATTTAAGTTTTAAATTACTTTTAGAATCCTTCAAGTTTTTAAACAAAAATTGTTAACCTACAATACAATATAAGAGAAATCTCTGACATCTTCAGCGATTTCTCCTTTTGTCAAAAATATAATTTCTACCTTACAAGTATAGCATATGATAGATATCTTCTTTCAACAAAGTTCAGAAAACACCCAATGATTAACTTGAACATAAAACCAGAGTATGAACAAAACCAATGTAATACCAATTGTTGAGATGAAAAAGCATATGTTCAGAAATAACATTTCAATCACTGATCCCTTTTTAATCAACCTTTTTAGTGCTGGAACCGACTTCATGCTTGTGCAAACAGGTTAGATCCAGGACAGCCGCCACATGGCCTGTGATCTAACCTATTTGCTACTCTAAGTATCTTTCCTCATCAATATTCAGCAGATATTTGAGGTGTTTGAAAGGTGACAACATTAAGATCAATTTTAAGAAAATTACTCGGTATTCTAAGGGTTAGTTCTATGTTGACATTTCAACTGAATTACAGAGGAAATTGCCATAATGTTTCACCTTGATTCAACACTTTAATCATGACACATCTGGGTGTTTTAGACATCATGTTCATCAAAGCTGTTTCAGATTTAATATGTCATCTGTGTATCCCTATATTGAAAACACCTTTACTGCTCCCCTGATTATAATAGTTATATCATGAGAACTGTTTAGAAAAGATGTGCCAGCGCGTGATTGGTATATATATTTATTGCACTCACTGGCCTTTAACCCTAATTTACAAAACGCTGATAGGGCAGAAACATTATTATAACTCGTAACAAGCAATTTTTCCTTTTCCCACAATGTTTTATGCCCTATCAAAAGATTCTTTTCATTTTAATCACATTTTGAAATGTCGTCTCCATTAACTCTTTCAATTTTGGACAGTCATCAAATTTGGTGTTTGGTAAAGGGTAAACCCTTTCGCCACCAAATATATAGCAAAAAGTTCATATTAGCGCCAAATATATTTAGCGCTCTCTAGGAAAAAAGTAATATGCTGTACAGTCAAAGTTGTGTTAAGAGGTCAGCCATGGAAATGAGAAATTGGCTGTTTGGAACTTTTTGAAGTGGTTGTCTAAGACAGGTTGGCTGCTTATAAGGGTGGTTGCTTAACGCAAGTTTATGTCGACTTAAGTCGATTACGGCGGTGAAAAGGTTCAAGGGAAGCTGGGTAGAGCCCACTCCAGCATTCCATAAGTCAGCTTTGAGATAACCAAGATCAAGATCCAAATGTACAGCTATCATGATACGAACCCAAGCAGAAAGGGGGGGGCAGGTATTTTCACATTCTGTATTCAAACCACCAAGCCCCGGAGGACCCACTACTGAATAAATACAATAACTAAAATATAAAGAGACTAAAGTCAATAATTCTCTATAACCAATTAATTTGCCATCTACTTCAAATCCCTCATGTATCGATACTTTATCATACCAAGTTGAAAATGTTTTAAAACAGGGATGAAAATACATTTAAAAAGATACGTCTGAAAGGAAAAGATTTGTTATTAAAAAAAAAAAGAATTGGTAACTTCATCATTTTCCCGTTTATTCTTGCAATGGCAAAAAACTTAACAGTATCAAGAGTAAGCATTGAACTATACTCAGTTTGATTAGGTGTTATAAAAGTTAAGGATAACACATCCATTCCCTTAATTTAACTGTATCACTTGTCTAAATTAAAACGAATAGAAGCCAAAAGTGTGAAGTATGACAAACTGCATTTTCTATGTGACTTGGATAAGAAACAATTTATTATTTGGAAAGTCAAGTACAAAAATGTCAAAAGTCCATTGAGAAACATGAATAGTTTGGCTGATTATGCCTAAAAATGGAATACAAAAGGGAAATGCTAAAAGGTTTTAACGTGTACCAAAACAAACTTGTTCTTTAAACTAAGGCAACCCACTGTATAGGAAACAACTGCAGTAACGAGGATGTTTTACTGTGAGAAAGGATTTAAAAACATTACAGAAAAAAGGCAATTGATTCACTGCAGATGAGTAATCATTAAACATATAATAGTAGATATAGATGACTCATTACCTCATAACAAATATCACCAGCAGTAGTGTGAAGTAATGAATAGATCCGTTATCTATAAAGTACTCATTCTATCCTATTGAGGGATCAACCATTCTTGTGAAGGATTTACATCAGCTGTTTTTTAGCCATTGATATACATTAAATACATTATTGGCTGCATGGCCTGTGATCTAACCTGTTTGCTACTCTGAGTATCTTTCCTCATCAAAATTTAGCAAATATGTAAGGTTTTCAAAAGCAGACGTCAAAAATCTATATTTAGAAAATTGTCCAGCATTCTAAGGGTTAAGAAGTGAACTGACAAGTACCCATTATGTCAACAAGAAGGCTTGACCTCATATCTATTTTGTTACAAAAGGTCAAACAACTTATGATTGAGCTGCAATCTAGGTTTATAGTTCAACATTGGGAACATGGAGTCATAAGTGTGCTCAAAATGATGGTTCCAATCTGAACTCATCGGGTTTAAACCAATGAAAACACCTCTGACATAATGTTGAGGCACCATATTGAACTCATCGGGTTTAAACTAATGAAAACACCTCTGACATAGTATGGAGGCACCATATTGCTTTTGGCAAGACTACTTTCCGGTTTCGTTGAACTTTGTTTTCAAGTAGAAATGTCAAATGTAATATCTAAACTGTCATCGTATTTGATTAAGGAAACAAAAATATATTACTGTACAACTTGTAATTTCACTATAACATATGAGTTACCGACCAAATTAATGGTTCCAAAAGATGTTCAACACTTCCATATACATTAATCTACTCAACTTCGACATTCATAGGAAATGTGTTATTAGCCGGGGACAATTCACCTGAAAATTGTAAGCCTACATTTATGTAGGAGGCGTACTTCTAAGATCACAGAAATACTTGAGTAGTTACGATTGGGACGGTTCATCAAATCTTGAACCAAAGACTCAAACAACATTCTATATATATATATATATATCTTAAATACCTGATCATAAAGAGTTAAAAGGGTTAAAAGATGATTATTGTCACCTTTATACTGAATAATTAATAATTGAAACACATTTTCCATTAGTATCTGTATTCCCTTGGTACAGAACTTCATTAACAGACATCTGCATATTAATACTTAGAATGTGGGGCAATTTTCTAAAAACAGATGTGTTGTCTGATTTCCAAAACCCTTAAATATCTGCTTAATCTTGATCAGGAAAGATAAACAGAGAGGCAAACAGGTTAGATCACAGGCCAGCTGCCAATTCACTTGGTGGCTGGCCTGAATCTAACCTATTTGCATGAGCATGAAGTCCAAAAGTTCCAGCACTTTAAGGGTTAAAATAGAAACATTACATAAGAAATAAATTTGAAAACAGTGTTACACAAAGAGAATTGGTTAATGATCACAATGATATCCCAGCATCAAAGTCTATCAGTTAGTTATATCATTCATCATGAGGCTAGAATTGTCTGCTGCAAATCAAAGAAAGTAGTTAAAAATCATATAGGGGAAACCGATATGGGTCCGGTCCCTTGATGTCTCTCAGCCTTGGGTTTGCAGACTGCATTTATATTCTTTAACCCATTACCAAACGCCAAATTTTCAACTGTCCCAAACTGAAAAGGTTTGCAGACGACATTAATTTTCAAAATGTGATGAAATTGAAAATTAGTCTTCTGATAGGGCAGAAAACAGAAAACATTGTGGGAAAAGTAGACATTGCTCGTTAAGAGAAATTTCTCCTTTTCCCACAACATTTTCCATATTTATCTGCAACAAACTGGACAAATGTTTTCATTGTTTGGTAATGGGTTAAACCAATTCCCCCATAAAGAAATTTGGTCTTGGTCAATCTAGTAGTAACAGCAGACGACAAAAAATGAGCAAGAAAAACAAACTTTAAAATAATTTCTTTGTGATATTACTTGAAATTCATTTTACAGTACAGTCTCCTGTAGCTGATTTGTCAAAGTGGGTTTTAATGCAGTAAGGAGTTACAGCATGCACACAATTTGATTTTAATAGAGCCTGTTTAAACATCTTGTGATGGTGCTATTCATATTTGTTCACTGTCTTAACCCTTTACCAAATGCCCAATTTTTGACAGTCCCAAATCCATAGAGTTTGCAGACAATATTTCAGAATGTGATGAGACTTAAAAACAATCTTCTGCTAGGGAAGAAAACATTGTTGGAAAAGGAGGAATTGCTCATTAAGAGCAATTTCTCCTTTTCCCACAATGTTTTCCAGGGTTATAATCTGCTACAAAACGGTCAAATGTCGTTGTTGTTTGATAATGGGTTAAGTCTTATCCCTTTTGCTCATCATGAATTGGTTTTCATTTATTCCTTGTTCTGCCTATAGGCACATCAAATATGAATTCATTTCAAACTGTTGAATGGGAAAATGGTAGAAAACATGCTACATAAAATATGACTTCTGCTTCAGTGAACCAAATAATACAAAACTGCCACATGTGTATGATGTTTTATTAATGGCAGTGTCAACTGCATATGGGACAGATTTTTTTTTGTAGCAGTTTGTTATTAAACATTCCTGTAATCTCTGCAGGTATCAAAACACATTTAATCACATTTATATCTATAGATAGATAGATGATGAATCTATCAAAATTATATATTAATATATGTGTAACATCCTTTGTAGCATTCTTGAACAATTATGCAAATTTTGAAAATTTATGCCTTGTTATAGAGAACATGAAGGTATATGTTCCGACAACACAGATTTCCAGTGGATGGCAGTGTTTTTCACTGTTCAGATGAGTTAATGTCTCTTAGAGGTTAATTTCCCAATGTGTTTCACTACATGTATTGGCAACAGGTTGCTCATGATGATATGGGGAAGAGACCATAGTGACAAAAGGAGAAAGCAAGCATTCCTCTTCTTTAATGAGTTATTTGTATGTTACTTAAAATGTTTGTAGGGAAAAAGAGAAACTTCTCATATGAGCAATATCTCTTAAAGTTCATTTCCCCTTTTCAAACAAAAATTTGAAAAGCATAACCACTTTCTATATCAAACTTTACTGCCTTTGGTCCGAAAGTTCGGCATTTTCAAAAAGGTGTAGACAATATTGTTTTACCTCTAAGTATTCCATGTTCTATATCGTCCAGACTGTAAACAAGTCCACCAATATTGTAGCCAGTTGTCCGCCAGAATTGCTGTACCTTTAACACGGAGTCAGGCAACGTTGACATCTCGGCCAACCCATGGATTGTCAAAGCATTATAAATATCTGATATATAGTTAAGGATTGAATCTATTTGGTTTTAACTCCATGTCAACAGTATTTCAGGCTTATCACAGTGTCACTCTTTTAACCCATTGCAAAACAAAAAATGACATTTGACTGGTTTGCTGTAGACGACCCTGGAAAATATTGTGGGAAAAGGAGAAATTGCTCTCAATGAGCAATTTCTGCTTTTCCCACAACGTTTTCTGCCCTCTGCTTCTGCTTGTTCCTAGTACTCTCATGCTAAAACTTTTAAAATGAAAAATCAAAGTGAGAAACAACATCACTACAAAAGTGCATGATTAATTAATGAGCCCTAAAATCATAAAGAAAATGCAAATTTGGTAGTAAAGAGCAAGTTTGCCCTTTTAACCCTTTCCCAAACAATAATGACATTTGACCACTTTATTGCAGACGACTTAAGAAAACATTGTGGGAAAAGGAGAAATAGCTCGTAACGAGCAACTTTTCCTTTTCCCACAAGGTTTTCTGCTCTTTCTGAAGGACATTGTTTAATTTTAAAAATTAAAGGGTTTTCAGACGATATTTCAAAATGTGATGAAATTGGAATATAATCTTCTGATAGGGCAGAAAACATTGTGGGAAAATGAAAAATTGATCGATACAAACAATTTCTCCTTTTCCACAATGTTTTCTCAAGTCGTCTGCAACAAAGTTGTCAAATACCGTTATTGTTTGGGAAAGGGCTAACAGAGCCATAGTCTCAGTCTAAAAAAAACAGTCCTTAAATTTCCAGTAAAAATGAAAGATAAAAAAATCACAGATGAAAGGATAGTTCAATGCCTTTTTAAATACCACCAGTAAATTGGACCAGAAAAATAAACATTTATAGTATCTAAAGGACACTGAACTAGCAATACAAAATATGTAAATGTAATTGATTTAACCCATTCCTTCATAATACAAATGCTGAATAAGGAAACATATTTCAAAGTGAGAAGCCTTTATCTTTGTCAAGCGGGTTTTTACCAAATTTAAGAAAGAATTGTTACTATTGAAACTTTAACCCTTTATCAAACGCCAAATTTTCAACTGTCCACCATTGAAAGATTACAGACCACATTTCAAAATGTGATTAAATTTGAATGGATCTTCTGATAGATTAGAAAATATTGTGGGAAAACGAGAAATTGCTCATCACGAGCAATTTCTCCTTTCCCCACAGTGTTTTCCAGATTCTTCTGCAACAAAGTGGTCAAATGTCGTTATTGTTTGATAATGGTTTAACGTATTTACTGCTGTTGCTTTTAAACTTGGATGGTCATATTATCTCATATGTAGTGAAGGGATATATACATATATTCAAGTCACCCTTGTTCAATCTATCACCAAGTTCAATGAACCATTAAAAAATCAGACACATAAAATCCAATCAACCTGAATAAATTTACCACTTGGACAATCGACTACAACTAGTTCACTAAAACACTTTAATCCCTTACTCCATGGTATTTCACTTTATGTATCTGATGCAAAAATCTTTAAACACCATCATGACAAAAGGATTAATTGCTTGTCATGAGAAATTATTCCTTAGGTCACAATGGCTTCTAACAAGGAGGAATAAGGATTGGTTGTAGTATTTTTCTGTTGGCTGATGTTACTTCTAATTGGGAGCTGTCACAGAATTTTTTGTAAGGAATGGGTAATGCTTGTATTTTACAGTTATCTTAACCTTAAAAATTTGTAATGATGTTTTCTGTAGCAGTGAAATAGTTTGTGTGGCAAGGAGTATGGTAAATCTTCTACACTTGTGCTACTGTTTCATTGATAGTTAATAGTAATGTGTATTACTAGATATGACATCTGGATAAATCCCTCAAATGGTTTGAACATTAAAAAAAGATGTATAATTTTCTGACATGCAAACTGGTTAACGTATGACCTTAGCTTTCATTAGCTCTTTTAAAGTATATTAACACCTCCTGCAGAACCCATCCAGTTTGAAAAAGGATTTGTCAAGTAGTCATTAGGAATGATCGTGAAAAGGTCACATTCTACATGACAACATTGCATATAGTCCATAAGCTCATTAGTCATTTTCTGGGTCAGCAACACTTGCTAAACTTAAAATGAGTTATTGAATCATCTTCACTTGCTGTATCCTGATGGTCTTTCTTGGGCACTAAAAATCTACTCATGATACAGTAAGACCATAACACTTTGTGAAGGACTTACTATAGACTTGCATTGAACTCTGGTTTTGACTTCTGAAAAATTTATGAAAATATGTACCATAATATAAATATACAAATATATACGTATATGTAGTTGTACCATAATATAAATAGACAATAATATATGTACCGTAATATAAATAATCAATTTTATATGTACCGTAATATAAATAGACAATAATACATGTAGCATAATATAAAGAGACAATAATATATGTACCGTAATATAAATAAACAATTTTATATGTACCGTAAAATAAATAGACAATAACACATGTAGCATAATATAAAGAGACAATAATATATATACCATAATATAAATACACAATAATGAAAGGATACTGATGAAGAAAGCCTTTTTCTCATTATCTGGAAGATTGTCAAGGACTGTATACTGTAATTGTGGTGCCAGTTCATCTCTGTACTCTTTGAATAATGGACTAGTCGGAATCTTCTTGTAATCTACGCCTTTACCATCCGGAGAGATAAACTCACCCTTCAGTCTGAAATAACAAAACTGGTTTGTAATATACCCGGGTAGTGATGGTTTAACCCTTTACCAAACACCAAATTTTTGACTGTTCAAAATAGAGAGGGTTTGGAGACAAAAGTGATGAAATTGAAAAATAATCTTCTGATATGGCAGAAAACATTACTGGAAAAGGAGAAATTGCTCATTAAGAGCAATTTCTCCTTTTCCCACAATGTTTTCTAGAGTTGTCTGCACCAAAGTGGTTAAATGCTGTTATTGTTTGGTAATGGGTTAAGACATTTGCAAGAGTATTTCAGCTTTTCAATGAATAACAAAATAATCTTTATCAAACAACGATACCCAAACAAATTTAAAGGTCATTGCATGTAAGGATTCTCCCTAGCAATCTCAAGGAAGTTTGATGTAAAATACAATATTTTTTTCACAACACTGGCTAGAGATCATTATGACATAAAGAAATGATGTTTGTCATATTATGCAATATCCGCCTCCATTTAAATACTGGTTTCTTATATTTTCTGTTAACAAACTGTTAACAAATCAATTATTGAACATGGATGTATGGCTTTTTAGCAAGCAAAAAAAAAAAAAATAGAATCTTTGATGCATGAAACTTTAATCAGTTAAAATAATCATTTAGGACCAGGGGGAATTTATCAAATCAAATAGTAAACCAATCAATTAGTTCATGCTATGATCGATTGATATGCCAAGTTGGTCTTAACAGCCTGGCCTAAAATATGCATGAATCATATTAAAGGGCAAGGATAAATGATTATTTCAGTGTATTTTACCCATCATTTCAAAATAATTTTAATATCTGTCCAATAATTCTTTGTTAATAAGATTCCTGTAGGTGCCCAGCCAAGGATTAAGAGAAAATAAATAAGAATAAGTCAGCTTTGGGATTCTCCTGCTATCTAATGGCATCCACAGGGGTTCAAAATCATGAATGTCAACTCTTTATCTGCACTTACCCATACAGAGATTACGTAGTCGATTTAAGTAAAAACCAACTTTTGTATTTAGGCTTTTAGACAACCTAGGCAAAAAGGAAGATTGATTTTGCCACCCTGGAACTCTTATACAAAGATTTGATATACAATGATGTACAAGAGTGATGGCTACATACATGTTTGGATCATTTGAGTCAAAAGACATCAACTTTTAGGGAAATATAATAAATATATTGCAGTCGATATAGTTTTGAGGAATATATTATAAATACATCATCGTCTATAATCAATGTTCCTCAATTCTCTATGGAAATATGCAAGCATAAAAAGATGGACTTAAAGCTCAATCGGAACTACTCGGGTATATCCGTGAGCTGTGAAATACACCTCGGATATAAGTGTAGGGTTACAATTTTTCGGGTAAATCGGCATCGCCAATTAACACCTTTTCTAAGCTTGCACGTTAAGTAGTTCAATGTATATGGAAGTGTTGGATATCTTTTTTAATCATTTTTTATCGGTAACTCATACGAAATAGCGAAATTATAAGTTGTGACATATATAGTTGTTTCATTAATCAAATTAAACGACTTTTACGATTTCACATTTAAGATCTATTTTTAACAACGAAAGTGAAGTGACGTCATTTCCGCGGGAACCAATATGGCGTCATCCCTATTATTTCAGAGGTGTTTTCATTGGATAAACCTGATGTGTTCAGATTGCTTTTAAGCTGTGTTCTGCAATAATTGTTTCCACTACAACTGTTGAGACCATTGTATGTTTGCATGGATTTGACATGGATTTCCATTGATAACCTGTGTACAACTTTCTGCACAAGGAACAATTTAAAACGATACCTAGATGTAAATCATAACAGATCAAAAATATTCTCATCGAAATATCTGTATACAACAGTTGATCTAAGAGGGCATAGCAGAGATAAAATAGTAAATTGTTACAGGAGTTGTTGATTGATTTTCAACAAGTACAATGTATTGATATATAGAACTGGACCCATAACGAAAGAATTAGAAAAGAAATAAGGAAATTTATAAGGAACTTACACTTCTGATATATATAGTACATGTATATCGAACTGGTAAAGACATAGCTTATTAAGAAACCATTGAGATAAACCAAAAGGATATTTCTAAACTTCTGACCGTGGCTTCTCATGAATAACAAAAAAACAAGCCTCAAAAAATGTTACTTTTAAACAGGACTAGTAACAAATAGTCATGGAAGGAACAAATGTTTTATAAAACCTACTAATGCAAGCCATAAGCCATGTTCTATTTCACATTCCAAAATCACCAAGATTTTACAGTACATAACGCAAATTGCATCCTTCCTGTGACCTCTTCCCTTCAACATTTAAAAAAAATGTTTCTTTATCTTCATCCCTAATTCAGCAGGTATATATGGTAGTGGTCTTGTTGAGATAAAGATGAGATTAAAGGGTATTTGTATTTGTAAAAAGACAAAGTAAAAATGTAGACGAGCCCTCAAACTGGCATTAGAACTGGTTATAAGTATCAAGGAAAGTCATTGAGAGTAAATTTGATAAGCTTCAAGCTTCCATCCCAATTGATGTAAAATATATAAGTTTGAACTAAACTACCCAGTAACTGTTTGACCTATTTCCTCCTTAATTCCAACTGGTTACTAGTAGACATGTGTATTCCTTAGGGCTATTTCTCAATGGTAGACAACAAAAAAGAAAATGAGTGAAAAAACATTCCCTTAGTGATATTAGATGAAAAATATGAAGACATAAGGATAAATTATGTATCCTTTTAATCAGAGTGGTTTCTAAAGTATGTTCCATGGACTTAAGAGTTAAACTGAAGGTGTTGTAAAGTACTTTTAGCAATTCTCAAGAAGTATCTGCAAACCAAAAATACATTAACTTTTTTTTTAGAAAAAAAAACCACCATAGCACTAATGGCTTCTTCAAAACAACAATAAAACAATTCATAGTTTTCAAGCTTAATTGTTTTGACTTTTAGTAACACAAAATATATAAATGTACCAAAAGGTTGCCCACAATAGATTTTGGGGTTTGCTTTTTTTCAAATTTACATTTTCATATGTATATTTGGTTAACAATTATCATTGGATAGTTTCTGAAGAACTGTACATGTAGAGTTGTATTGGTCTAACTCTGCACCACTGTTGCCCACTTTTGGTGCATTTGAATTGTGTTAGTTTTCCTTTCATTTATTGACTTTCTTTATCAACTTATTTCAATGACTAATAACATGAAGGTAATAAAGTATGAGTACCAAAGATAAGTGAAATGCTGGTTTTGTCAGTTTTGGTGCAATTTCGGTTGTACCGGACCAATCACAAGTTGAGATTTGTTGCAAAAGTCTGTCCGCATATATTACAGACAAATATGGCATTCTACATACTTAACAGTATATGTGACTCCATAATCCCAAAAATAAATTGTACATTGATAAATCCCTGTGTCAAACAATGTCTGAGTCACCCATAAATTGTAATGCTAACAAATAAAATCAGCACATTTGGTTGAGAAGTAGAAGTGACCAATTTGTTCCACAAAAACAAATAATATTAAACTGCAAACTGCAGAAACGCTTTGAAGCAGCCTAAAGATTGAAGTGGTTGTGGGTAAGAGCCCCACACTGGGTGCACTTTTCTCTCATGTTTATTTCAAAAAGAATATATATGTAGATGGGGTCTCAATTTACAAGGAAAAGGTGTAAACTAGCGGTATCGTTCAATGAGGAGAGCTTTCCTACACTGTCTTAAATGAGGACTATGTCAGTTTGTGCTTATAGCAATAAAACTATTAAAAGTTGTTAAGTTTCTTTAAAGTCAATAAAATTGTTTAACTAGAAAGTGACCACCACAAATTGAGCTTTTCATCTGTTATGATAAAGTTTCTTCAATAAGTGACATACAGGGATGGAAAATTATTTGTCCATATTGCTTGTCCAAAAGCCTTAATGGAAAGGTTAGTTTTTACTGAGTCAGTACACAGACAAGTATAGAAGAAGATTTGGCATTTACGGACAAGTAAATAAAAAATGAGATTTTGCCAGCCTTGACACAATAACTTTATTACTAGTCAAAATAATTTGACATGAAGATTGCTTTTTATTTTCTATTGGGACAATCTAGCGTCTAAATTTGGAATGATCCAAATAGAGTCGACTTTTCAAATTCAGAGTTTCAGCACAAAATAGCCATTAAAATTCAGTTGATAAGATAACTTATGTTAAATAAACTTATATACCACCAAATAATGGCATCAATTGTGGTTAGATTATTAAAAAAAAATGATAATTTTTTATTAACAATGGCAATATGGGTCTTCAAACAGTGTGACAAATTTTTTGGCGTATTTGTCCTCAATTAAATGAATCGTTGAAAGTTTGATGTGACAGGAGATATTGCCCCATACAAAAATTTCTCAATGTTTTCTGTTCACGTCAAATTAGTTTGACTAACTTTTTTACTAGATTAATGATAGGATATTAAAGTGTCAATGTCAACACGAAAAAACTTAATTAATTGCAATATAAGTTATTTATATAATTGGAATTATTTCACATTAGATATTCACTGAATATTTTTCGTAAGTAGTCTTTTCCAACGTTTTTCTCCGTAGAAAATTGTATTTAAATGGTTGTGAGCTGATGATAATGATAAATAAATATCACTATCAAAATGACATAAAGGGGGAACGAAAGGGTTCAATCAGAAATGTAAACAACTGTCAAATCTTACTTTAACATCGTCCGCTGCATTTTCTTTGACAAATCAACTGCAGATCGCGGTGAAGTGTCTATTAAAGTCTTTAAATTTAAAACTGTCATTTTAGGTTCCTCTGTCATGATGGTGTTCAACTGTTAATTTCCAAACTCCGATAGAAAATCCGCACTGAACCGCCTTCGAAATGCAGACAACACCAAATGATTGACCCAGTTTCAGCAATACGAATATTCGGCAGGTGATTGCGCAATCGGAACTCTTCGGGTATCTCCGTGAGCTGTGAAATACAAAATGTGTTTTCTATTGGATAAACCCAATCGTATCTACTCGGCAATCCCCGTAACAAGTCGGTAGATATACCTCGTAGGCAGTACATGAATACACCAGAAATCCTGGGGTAATTTGCCTTATTTCCGGCGGTTAACGCAAAATGCACACAGGCACTAAATAGGTATTTTAGATACACACAAATTGGCTATTTATCACAATTGAATGTATTTTTTACCCTTTCCATTAAAGATGATCATATCAACACGTCTTTGTTTCATATTTTGTTAATCGGCTCTTCTCGGGCTTGTGCCGGGGATTGCCGAGTAGATACGATTGCAAACGGACATGCCCTTCGTTGCTGACCTACTTTCAAAAATGGCTCCCCATTGCTTCCGAGGTTATTTTAAGAAATGGCCGAGGTGTTCCGAATGGGATAAACCCGATGTGCTCAGACAATCGTATCTACTCGGCAATCCCCGTAACAAGTCGGTAGATATACCTCGTAGGCAGTACATGAATACACCAGAAATCCTGGGGTAATTCGCCTTATTTCCGGCGGCTAACGCAAAATGCACACAGGCACTAAATATGTATTTAAATACACACAAATTGGTTATATATCACAATTGATTGTTTGTTTTTACCCTTTTCATTAAAGATGACCATATCAACACATATTTGATTCATATTTTGTCAATCGTATCTACTCGGCAATCCCCGGCTTGTGCCGGGGATTTCCGAGTAGATACGATTGCAAACGGACATGCCCTTCGTTGCTGACCTACTTTCAAAAATGGCTCCCCATTGCCTCCGAGGTTATTTTAAGAAATGGCCGAGGTGTTCCGAATGGTGCTCAGATTGGTGATTGCGAAAACGTGTGGGATGATCGGTTTACTCGTGTATTTCCGTATAATTCCGTTTGCTTATTTGGTTTTTTTTACGGAGTATACCGAGTATTATCGGACTGTAACGAACAAATAAGCTTAATTCCAAAACTTAACATGGTAGAATATTTCGCAATATATTTTGAATAGAGACCCATAATAGGTGTGGGCAGGTGTGGGAA
This sequence comes from Cerastoderma edule, assembly GCA_947846245.1. NCBI lineage: Eukaryota > Metazoa > Mollusca > Bivalvia > Cardiida > Cardiidae > Cerastoderma > Cerastoderma edule. The sequence goes on along the minus strand of OX401416.1, from coordinate 7,269,398 downwards.
TGACGTAGTTTTAAATTGTCTTCGATATTTTCTTCCAAAAGTGTATTTGCTAAGGTTAAACCTGATCAATAAAAAGGGATCGACATAGCCTATTTGGTATTGATAATTTTGCAATACGATGAGCCATATATGTGGTAGATTTAAATGATTTAACCAAAGACCTTATGTACGTTTATTATGTCTTTGATTTGACAAAGTTCATTAAAATCTTAGAAGAAAAAAGATCCACATCGAATCGTTTCGAACATTATATCTATTGTTTTAACTTTCATTGTATTGTGATTTGAAATGGCTTAGATCGTAATACATGGCCACACCTTTAACTGTTCAACACCACAAAGTCTGGAAAGTGCCTAGGTGTCCACATATTGAAATTACTTCAAAAAGTGCAAATAGCATTTATAATCCGGAGGAACCTGTCAAGCTGTAAAAGAGACACCAAATCTCTCGCATTCAAGAAACTTGTAAGGCCAACCAACACTGGAGTACGCATCCACAGTGTGGGATCCCCACACACAAGACTGTACAAACCTGATAGAGGCAGTCCAGCAAAGAGCTGCACGGTTCGTCATGGGAGATTACCATACCACCAGCAGAACCTCCCAAATGATCGCACAACTCGAATGGAACACCCTACAAACGTGGAGACACAATACCAAACTGCCCATGATGTAAAGAATGATTAATGATCTCATCGCGAATCGCGATCCCTGGACAACATTATCTTCACTATGCTACAACAGCTACCAGAGGACATACCCAGAGGTTCATTGTACCATACTGCTAGTCGACCAGACTATCTCAGGTTTTCCTTCTTCCCATCCACCCACCGATGATACGACTTTGGAACCATTAGCCAGCGCACCTTACCTCGGCAGCCACACCGGACGCCTTCAAGTGGAGCCTGGTGCAACAGCACTAGATGCATCTCCATGTGCATAGTTTTATTATTAGCTTGCACGTGTTTGCGTCTCACAATAACCTTGTACAGCACTTTCATGTGAGAAAATGCCCCCAGAGTGGGCCCGGTACATGTACATTAACGATAGAACTTGAAAAGAAAAGATAGAAGATCTTTGTCGTAGACTCTTATTGCCTGTGAATTCACAAAAGATTGTCACAAAAAAGTGCCCGTCGATCGTTGGCATGGATACATTGAGCATAATTTTACTGCACAATCAGTTTACTTCAGCCCTTTACCAAACGCCAATTTTGGACTGTCCCAAAATGGAAGAGTTTGAAGACGACATTTCAAAATGTTATGAAATTGGATAGTAATCTTCTGATATAAAAGAAAACATCATTACGATCAATTTCTCCTTTTCCCACAATGTATTCCAGAGCTGTCTGCAACAAAGTGGTTAAATGCCGTTATCGGTTGGTAATGGGTTTAGACTGCATAGGACTGATTGTATTTTGCTTGTTAAACTTTCCCATTAATTAAATTTGGTGACTTGTATGAATTTCAAAGGACCATCCGACTACAACACTCGGCACTTGCTGTGTAACCTGTGTCGGGAGAGCAAAATATATAAGGTCTTTCGATGGGGGAATTAGTCAAAAACAGACAATTGATTCTCTTATTCAGACCTTTGCATCATAAATATACATGCATATGTTCAAAGACCCTTATATATGTCTCCGAGATATGTTCAATGGAACGTGTAGTCCACATGAAACATGTATGTGCACACACGGTCAGCTTGAGTTGACAAACATGAATGACCACGAATACATTCAGACGTCAAGAAAATGACTTAATCCATTACCAAACAATGACGACATTTGACCAGTTTGATGCAGATCACTCTAGAAAACATTGTGGGAAAAGGAGACATTGCTCTTAACGAGCAATTTCTCCTTTTTACCACAACGTTTTCTACCCTATCAGAAGATTACTTTTCAATTTGATCACGTCTGCAATGTCGTCTGCAAACTCTTTCAATCTGGGACAGTCGAAAATTTTCTGTTTGGTAAAGGGTGAACCCAAAAATGGTGAAAAAACACACAACTTCCCAGTATAATACCCTCTCTTACCTTCAGCTATCCAAAGAGTTCTCTTCTGTCAGTTTTAAAAAACAAATTTAAAAAAAGTAAAAACTGCAAAGGAAAAGGCCTATATTTTCTTCTTGAACAAAATATGTTTTGGTGCACTCAAATACATGCCAGAATGCCCCTGAGCGATTTCAGACTGCATTTATTCCAAAAGGGAGTATGCCCTGGACCCTGCTAGAATGACGTGCATACACATTCATTTCAGTCAGCAAGCTACGCCCTTGCAAGCTGTAACAGTATATATATACGCATGGATCATTCGGACTTGGAGAACTTGCGAGAAATCGCACCATAGGCCTATGCTGCGATTCACCGTATTTTAGGCTGGCCTGGATCCAACCTGTTTGCATTAGCATGATGTCGGTTCCAGCACTATAAGGGTTAAGTCTTCTTTAAGCAAACATTCCTTTCCATACTCTGGCCTGTGATCCTTTTCCGCACTCTACTAACTCGGATAATTTACTGGTGATACATCACACGTACATGTTCACAGTTTGTCAATGAGAAATGATGGTGTAGTTAAAAATTAGGATGATTCTAATACACGAGGATACGGCTCAAAGAAGACAAAAATAATCATAATTTGACGGAAGACCCTATACTGACACTGGGGACAGCAGTGGAATAATGATATAAACTTAAAATAAATCTATTCTGGTCTGTCATCTAACCTGTTTGCTACTCTGAGAATCTTTCCTCATGAAAATATTGAAGGTTTTGGAAAGCAGACAACACAATCTACTTTTAGAAAGTTATCCAGCATTCTAACGGTTAACGCCATATTTGGAACAGCTAGTGTTATGATGTTTTAATCAAGAATTTGCAGTCACATCCAGGTGTTTCCATGTATAAAACTCGAACACGTCGATTCCTGTAAGCCTGGGCAAATTTACTCTTTTAGTCATGCAGTCTGTGAGCACGACATCGTGATGATGATGAATGTATTTATGGAAGAAAAAAAAATACCAAAACTGACCAAAATTTACTACTTATCTAACCGTAGAACGTATTTCATTTTATGTGGGTGTGAACATTTTGGGGGTTAAACGGACATTTGCCCCCTTTTTGGTATAGGGCGGACTTTTGCCCCTTGGCCGTAATCTATGCCTATAGGGCGGACATTTGCCCCTTCATTTTTTCTAACTTGCTTAGCCTGATCGTATTCCGTTATATCTAAATATAAATTTAAAAATAATATTTTCATTGTGGTTGTATGAACATAATTGACCAAATTCTATCGGCGTAATGTCCGGAGCAAAACTGACATGTTAGTCTGATAAAGATATGTCCAGGGTGTGGCAAATTTCGTGTGGTGGCAAATTTGCAAAGCATTCAGGCGAATCATGAAGTTTCCTAGGTGTTTGGAAGGGGCAGCTCTACAATTAAAAACTTTGAATTTCTTTTTGATAATGATGCGATTTTGATGTATTTGTTTATTCGTGTGTTTAATCTTATACAAATCCTGAGTTTGGGTTGAACCTTTTCAAGTCACATACTAGTCCGAATGATCCGGACGTGGATATTTCATTCTACACAGTTACAGCTTGGATCATTCGAATTAGTCACATACAGGCTGAATAGTTTAAAATTACATTCGCTTAGCTAGAGGAAAAGGCATAATTAGCTTCCCTTTGCTTAGATTATAAATGAAATGTAAACTGTCAAAAAGAAATGACATTTTACTTGCGACCTACAAAGAAAAAGGTGCTTAATTAGGTAACCATGCATTGATATGCAATTAATTACAATATATCGAGTACCAATGAAGATCTACTTAATGTTGTAATTAGTGTTTCAGATTTTGTTTATTGATTTAAGCGTACCAATGCCTAGGCGTACACTGTCAGTTTCGCAATCGAATTGACAGGGTTAACTGTTAGGTTACTCTTAAAGTTTAAATAACGAAGCTTTTTGATGATTATGCCGCAGCAAAGAATCAAATATGTCGTTGGTGAGAAACAAGATTTTGGTTGGAAATTATCTCATTTGCCAGCCCATTTTCTCATCTTTGTTTAAATTCAAAGTAAGGAGTTCAATCCATGAAGAAAGATATAACTGAAACCCTATTTGAAACATTTAAAAACAAAAAATGATGAGAAAAATCATTGCTTAATGTCACTATCTCACAGGTTTAAAATCTATTCTTTTTTAAAATAAAATTACAATGTGAACATGCTATTTTATGAATAACAAGGATATTCCTATGTTTTGAGGTGCATGTAGCAACATAAACCCTTTGCCTTTATTTTTAATCATTGTTTATCCATTTGGCAATGTTCGCTTCCTTCTCTAAACCCTTGATCCTTGATCCACGGACTGATTGCCACTTATTTCTCAATATGTTTGTCTCTTAGGTAGTGTATTCCTCATAGGTAATTTTATCTATGGTTAGTTCATTTATATATAAATTCACAATTCTTAAATTCTCAAGTTCCTACTCATTACATAGCGTGAATAACCAGTTATGGCAGATGAAAGAAACTTCCGCAGCTACTACTATGAGAAGTTTGGCTTTCGAGGGGTTGAAGAAAAGAAGTCGATTGAATTGCTGATGAAGGAGAAGCCTCTTGATGTTGATAAATTACGACAGTTTTGTCTCAAATTTCCGGTGTCCGCTAGATACAGGTTCTATCTCTGGAAGGTGATTCTAGGTAAGCAGTCAGAGACGTGCACCATATTGTTAAAAAAGGAAAAAAATGTTCAATGAATGTTCCAGTGGAAGCAGTTTCACTATACTTGAGAAAATTCTAATCATGCTTTTTCATTTTACAGTCAAACTTGTGTTAAAAGGCCAGCCTATGGGATAGAGTAAATTGGCTGCATAAGACAGGTTGGCTGCTTAACACAGTTTGTTTTCCACTATAAATCTAACAATGGGTCTTTCTGTAGTGGCTGTTTAAGGCAGGTTGGCTGCTTAAAAGGGTGGCTGCTTAACACAAGTTAGACTGTAATTGTTTTTACTAGGGATATATTCAGTTTGGGAAAATGAAAAATGTATTATTTGGTTTTACAAGTTTACTGTTATGTGTAAAACCTATAACATGGATTTGATTTTGAAATAATGAAATTGGGATATTGGTGCAAATTTATTATAAATCCTTCACATTTGTAAAATAGTTACCAAACTATTGCATCTAAACCTCAAAATCATCAGATATCTTTAGCTGTTACTACAGACATTGTTAACCCTTAGAATGCTGGTTAATTTTCTAAAAATAGATGTTCGTGTCATCTGCTTTCCAAAACCTTAAATTTTTGCTTAATTTTGATGAGGAAAGATAGATGTACTCAGAGTAGCAAACAAGTTAGATCATAGGTCAGCCACCAATTTACTTGGTAAATTTACGTGCATAAGCATGAAGACTGTTCCAGCTTTATAAGTGTTAATGACTAATTGCTCAGACCTGAATGCAATCTTTACTTTAAGATGTGTTGCCAGCAAATCAAGATTCCCATCAATTTGTCCTCCAGAACAGAACAGAACAGTTTAACCATTTAAAACACGCCCTTGTCATTATGAAGAGAGACGACCACCAGTTACCTATCCTGTTCCTGAAGATGTTTCTCATTGAGGAAGGGTTACTTCCCTTGAAAGAAAACAACATTGTAAATTGATATTTATTAGTTTTCTGACAGACATTTACACAATATTCTCTGTGTGTGAAAAAACAAAACATTATTGCAATATACAAAATAGTAAAGCCAGAATGTCTCCCAAAAAAAAACTGCAAAACTGGATGAAATGACTTATACATTATGAAACAGTATTTTAAAACAACATTAATACAGCTTGACAAAGGCATTGTGAGAAAGGGGTAAGAACTGTAGAAGTGTTACACTCTTCTTCTAAAATGTATTTTTACTAGAGGAATTTGTAGTGGCTGATCTCCTGTGACATAGTCCAAAACATAGATATATACATGTAGTTATCATTCACCAGGTAAAAGGCTTATGCCTGGAACACACATTCATACTTTATTTTCTTGTATACATTGTAAGTCATGTGCTTGTGTAGGTCGTCAGATGTTCAGTATCAGAACCTGTGATATTCAATCATTTGGTTTTGCATGAGGCTTTACAAGGAAATCAAAGACTGAACTTTTAGCAGATGCCAAAAGTCTATTTTGAGAACAAAAGACATGAAACCTTTTTATTGTATAACTTTCCTTGAACAAATATTTTTATTTTCGTTTATAATTTCAGTTCAATGACAGACACAACATGGCATTTGTCTCCATAGCGACAGCAATAACTAATTTGGTAGAAAATCAAGTAGATTCATATTGGGTAACAAGGCAGTTTTACAGATTTTACAGAAATTATCATAAAGACACATTAATTAATTTGGTAAGTTTCTATGCAATTCATCCGAAATTTATTTTACAAATCTTTCTCAAACAATGCAACTACAGAGGTGGGAAAGTAATGTCATAAAATGAGATTGTGTTTGAAAAATCCATTTTGTCCAAATATTGGTTAATTGGATGATTGTGAGTTTTAAGTCGTTTTGTAAAGAGTACTCAGCATTCTGGACTATTATGCATGCTCCTGGGTACCGTTTTACTAAACAGTTTACGCTTAAGATTTGCGTAAGTCTAAAACAACAGTAACTGTTCCTCTTTTATCAATATTGGGCTAAGCAATATTGCAAAGTAACACATCATTGGAATCGTCTCTCCGAGGCGCTTCCAATGACGTGTCACATTGCAATATTGTACTTTAATTGAAGATACTATTCATGTCTATCAATTATGACTTACGCAAATATTTTCCGTAAGTTGTTTAGTAAAACGGGCCCCTGGTATTTCCTCTCCAGTGCTGCACAAGAGTCCTTCTGAGCAGCTGACTGCTTTCATACACTAACCCTTAGAATCCTGAATATTTAAAAAAAAAAAAAAAGATTTTTGTGCCATCTGCTTTCTGATATTGTCAAATTGATAGCTAACAAATATTAAGTATGAAATATGATAAACATGTGCTGTTTGTGGTAATGGGTAGAAAGCATTGTGACAAGCCAAGTTTCATAAGTTCAGTTGGTAGCGTGTCCAACCTGGACTACAATGGTCTGGAGTTTGAGACTTGGCTCATCAAATATCCATTCTGACATTTAATGAGGTCAATGTGGAAAATTAAATTTGTCTCTGCAATGATCAATGATGTTTACCCTTATAGTGCTGGAACAAACTTCAAATTAATGCAAAAAGGTTCAATCTAGGCTTGTGATCTAAACTGTTTGCTACTCTGAGTATCTTTCCTCATCAGAATTAAACAGATATAGGTTTTGGAAAGCAGATAACACAAAAATATATTTTTAGAAAATTACCCTGCATTATAAGGGTTAACTTAAAGCTTTTGAGAAGTTAAAAATGTCAACAAATACAAACTGATAAGCACACTTATCTGGACCCTAGGGTTAAAATTCGCTTATTTTTGCTCATTTTTGTACAAATAGGTAATTTGTCTAGTAGCATGTCTTTGTTCGGCAAAACCTTGTTGCAATGGGTTTTTGAATTATTAGATGAGCAATTTCCCACCTCACCATAATGGTTTTTGTCCTAAGACCTATTTTGATTTACTCTTATCATATATTTACTTTGAATAAGGATGGCAGACTATTGTTACAATTGCTCTTTATTATTAGGTTGATAAAGTGAAAGAACTACTAAAGAAAGAAGACACAGATCAGAAACTGTTCAAAAAGTTGATCACACCAGACACCTGGAGTACTCTCCCTTTGATCACATGGTTTGAATCCTGCTTTGCTGGTGTCCTGCCTGATACATCTTTTGAAAGGTTTGTGTTGTCTAAAGTTGAATTGGATTCGAAGGTTTTACACTTTATAAGGACTATCTCACAGAATGAGATTTTGATCTTTTTCAAATTATATGTCTTTTACTGATACAATAACAACATAGATCAATTAAGTATTATAAAACAATATCATTTAATCACCTCTCAACCCTGTTCAAAACTGTTTTGTTAAAATATAGCACATTTACCTTGCATGAATAGTAAACTGTTCAAATGGTTTATTTTGACAACAACAATCTGTTATTTCCATTCAAACCAATCATTTACATGGGTGAGAGTTTCAGAAACCAAAACAACAACACATATGTCATCACGTCAAACCTAAAACAAAGATCAAGTAATACTGTTTCATTAGAAAAATGTTTTTTTTAAGATTTTACATATAGGAACATTTTTTTCCAAATGTGGGGTTCTAGTTAAATGTCATGAACACATCAAATCATCGAAATTGAATATTTTTCTTCCAGATGCTATGAAATTAAAGATAATCATGGATAAACTACCCTCTATAAAACAACTTTCAAAATTATGATTGGGTAATGTAATTGTAAAAGAAATAATTGTAAAAGAAGTTTGACAATGTTCTGATGTTTTTGTTTCAGGATTGGGGACATTGTATTGGGAGGATCTGTCATGATTCTGGTGTATGTAGCTGTTGCTATTTTCCTGACTTTACGCAGACCATTGATGACAATGAACACCAATCAAGAAATCCTTAATTACTTAGCAAAGGTAGATAGATTACTTAATTACTTAGCAAAGGTATATACAGATGTAGTTGTGGTTTAATGTTTTGTAGAGGCTTATTCCTGGCTACATCTTGCCTAATTGGAAGTCCATAACCTTTGTTAATTGAGAAAATACTTGATACAGCACACATATATATCAACTACCACTATTATTTAAATGTTGCAGGCACTTAACTCTTAGAATGCTAGGTAATTGTCTGAAAATAGAATTTTGTCTAGTCTTCTCTCGAAAACCTTAAATTTCGGCTTAATTTTGTTGAGGAGAGATACTCAGAGTAGCAGGTTTTAGATCACAGGCAAGCCACCAATTTACTTGGCAGTTGGCCTGAATCTAACCAGTTTGTATAAACATGAAGATGGTTTCAGCACTAAAAGGGTTAAAGAGTTGTATGCTCTTATCTTGCACTGATCGTTTGGTGATATAAAGACGCAATATAACACAATGAACCACCATTAATGTAATAAATAATCAAACATGTAAACACAATAAAACTATTTAATGACATTTCTCGAGCTAGACTGTAAACACATGTCCAACCATAGAGATGTTGATCAGTTTATCATTTACAATTTCAAACATTACAATGCATACTTAATTTCATAAAGGCATCATAATATGGCTGGAAAGTGAGATGAAGCCTGGGTTTAAACAATCATTAGCACTTTAACAAAGACCATTTTCAAATTTCTTTACTTATATGTGGCTGAAATTGCCTGTCAATGCTACTTTCAGGGGCTGGTTTATAAATAAATGCAGGAATTCCTTCCCATGCACCTTGCTTATGTCATACGACAAGAGCAGTTATATTAAACATATTCAAAAACCTATGTAATAATTTCCTTTAAAATAAGCAGGGCTTATTCTACTTTTAACTCACTGTTTACGAAATAATTCTGTTTTAACAGTTTGCAATATCTGCAATACAAATGATCCATATTTTCTGTGTGGATATACAGTGAACCCTCGTTTATCCGGACACCGATTATCCGGATGTCTCGAAATCCGAACAAAATTGTAAGGGAACGGAATTATTGGACCAGTTTATTGCAGACGACTTTTGAAAACATTGTGGGTAAAGGAGAAATTGCTCGTGACGAGCAATTTCTCCTTTTCCCACAATGTTTTCTGCCATATCAGAAGATTATCTTTGAATTTCATCACGTTTTGATATGTCTTCTGCAAACTCTTTCAATTTGGGACGGTCGACAAATTGGCGTTTGCTAAAGGGTTATAACTATACACCGCTCATACAGACCGTTTATGTCTTAATGTGAATAAGAACATGCTCTGCTTCATTAGTCCGGATTATTCGGTAAACCGGACATTTTGTTGGGAACGGACGTGTTCGGATAAACGAGGGTTCACTGTAACAGGGTTGGGAAGATCTAGCCTTATGCTACTTTTGAAATCTATGTTTTCATTTATTTGTAGGAGACACTTTTCTTGGATAAGTTAAAATCTCAATCTGCTTAAGAATTAGCTAACAACATCAGAAGTTAAACACAATGGGTACTCAAAGAAAGTTTATCATAGAAGGCACAATGATAAGAATAAGAATTGCACAACAATAATTATGAATTTACTTAGAACTAAAGGGATGTTATTCTGGTTGACTTGTTTTACAGAAATATCAAATTCTCCTAATTATCTCCCTTGATTATGTTTCAGATACCAGAGGACAGTGGGGACATTTTAACCAGTAAAGCCATAGATATGTGGGAGAAACACGGACATCATTTAGGGAAGTCTGACTCTCCTGGGCCATTAAATAAGTCCCCATCATGACACATCTTGACCTTCACAGAAGTCTTCATTGTGACATGGCATAGCCATGTATGAATTATTGATTGTGAGATGTCATGGGTGTGCCGAAAGTCTTCATTACAACATTTTAGTGCCATGCTTTAAGTTTTCATTATGGCATTTCCCAGGTGTGCAATAAGTCATCATGAGTGACAGGTCATGGCTGTTTATGAATTATTTGTATTTCATCATGTTATCGCCATGCTTTCCATGTCTTCACTGTGACATGTCATGACAGTGCATTAAGTCATTATTGTAACATTGCATGGGTGTGCATTAACTATCTTATGTGACATGTCATGGTCATGTTTTAAGTCTCATGTGTGACATATGTCTGTGCATGGAGTCATTATTGTGACATGCCATGACAGTAAATAAAGCCTCCATTTTGACATGTCATGGTCATGCATACAGTCTCATCTGTGACATGTTAGTGCTGTGGAAAAACTCTTCATTGTGAAATTTTATAACTGAATCAAGATTTCATTGTGACATGTCATGTGAATTGAGCAATTTGTGAAATGGTGTAAGGCACAAGACAGGATATGAGTACAAATAAATTACTGAAAAAATGTATGGAGTTCTTTTGTTATATTTATAAAACTCATGAAAATGAATTAATGAATGCTGTGCTACCCTATTTTATAAACTTCTTAAACATAAAGTATTTTTTATTGAAATATAGTTGTCTCCAATTCAAACATATATATCAACAATCTGTTTATTTACATATTTCTATAATGAATTCTAATTGGTAGATTCATTAATTCGTGTATCAAATGACCAGTTCAAAGATGAAGAATCAGGCAATCTTAATTATCAAACTGGCTGAAATGGGTTAATTCTCATTGACTTCCACTTTTAAGTTGTGCTGATGGGTCTTTTCGTAATAAATATTTGAATCTGACTGAAAGTTTGCCAAATAATTCAATTGAATATAGCATTTATCTCCTAACATGGGGCTTTTAAGAATGTTCTCAGAAACTGCTCTACAATGTATAATGTCTTAATTCTGAAGTAACAAGGTTCTTGTTCAAAAAGTGATTGCTCTAGATAAAAAAACATATTTTATTCCAGTCAACAGTATGTCAGTTATAATTCGAAGCACTGCTCAATACTAAGGGCTAGTCAGGCCGGGTAGAATAATCGGAATCCCGATTTCAACTTAATTCTCTATTTTATCCCAACTATTTCTTAAATTAAAATCGTTTACGGAGATGTGTTATCGAGAATATTGAGTTGTTGGTTGTTGAAGGGTTGGAGCTAAAGCTGGGTCAGCTGGGTTTCGCATCTGGTACCGCCACGAAAGCTTGGTTGGTCTTGCTCTAGTGATGCGAAAGCAGCCTAGGAATTATTTCTATTTTCCTTTTCTATTACTTATTTCATTTAATATTTTCTTGTCAGCTACTCTTCTAACTTTCCTTTCATTTCACTTTGTCTTTTAAATCTTTTACTTGACCCTTAAAGCGCTGGAACCGACTTAAAATTTATGCAAACAGGTTAGATCACAGCCCGGCTGCCAAGAAATTTAGCGGCTGACGTGTGGTCTAAACTGTTTGCTTCCCTGAGTATCTTTCCTTATCAAAATTAATCAGGTGTTTAAGGTTTTGGAAAGCAGACGACACAAGAATAATTTGTTAGAAAATTCCCCAGCATTCTATGGGTTCAACGCACTATTGTGTGATTGTCAAATATGATAGGACAACGTAGAAGAGACTAGGAAATGAGTTTAACCCATAACTAAACAATAACGACATTATACTAGTTTGTTGCAGAAGACTCTGGAAAATATGTTGGGAAAAGGAGAAATTGCTCGTAACGAGTAATTTCTCCTTTTCCCACAATGTTTTCGCCCTATCAGAATATTATTTTTTTCATTTTATTACATTTTGAAATGTCGTTTGCAAACTCTTTCAATTTTTGTCATTAAAAAACTCGGCGTTTGGTAAAGGGTTAACCACCGTTGTTCCAACTGATGACGTATGGGTGTCAGGTAATTATTATGTAATCAGGGATCGATTCTGTCACAGCTGCAAATCACAAAGTTAATTGAATTAACTCTTATTTCATATAATGTGTACCTAGTCCCAATTGAGACTAACAACTAACTACACACATTGCATGAGTAGGTCGAATGTACTCTTTGACACCTGCAGACGACTTTTTTACATGAAGCAGACGAATTTAGAAAAAAAACTTTGTTATCATGTGAAAAGACCTCCAGTCCTACTGTTGTGATATGTGAATAGATTAAAAAAGCATTGTGGCAAAAGGAGAAATTGCTTGGGACAAGCAATTTCTCCTTTTGTCACAATTCTTTTTGAAAGTCGTCTGCTGCAAGGCGCAAAGATGTGTAAGGTGGTAACGTGTTAATGATTTAAGTTCGTACTGACTGTGATAAATGGATACATTGCTCACAAGGAACATGTCATGCTATTCGCCACAGTGTTTTATCGGCTTCCACTGACTTACGCCCGTGTTGATAGGATGGACTTAAAACGGGGCACAAGCGGGTCGTACGACGAAGTCGCATCATAGCTACGATTGTTGATAAAATAGCACCCAGAGGAATGACGTCGAACCGGGATATTATGGAGTAAAGGGTTTACAATCGGAATTATGAATTATTTCCATTGAGTGGATGCACCCTGCAATGTTCTGAGGAAAGAGCTGTATTAGAAAGATTGATTAATATAACGAAGCATTGCATCAAACACTTTCATTCAACTCGCTATACATTGTAATAGGAATGGTCCAAATCCAAAGCAGCAGCAAACGACGATAAATGTAGACAGATGCTCTATACATTCTTTTTATGATATTGGTTAGATAAAATATTCACAAAAAGATATATCGCTGAGAGAGAACGAAGAGACAGGGAGAGAAAGGGAAAGAGAGGAAGAAAGCAGTGAACGATAGATGTATCACGTTGACAATACATTATTTTGTAAACACATTGTTTAAAATGACGATGTACTGTATTTGTATAAGTCAAATAAAAGTATTCTGATTCTGATTCATAATCGTATCATAATAACTCACATGGGTTTCTGCAATTCGTGCGTCACAATGTTATACATTGTTATGGAGTAGAGGGTTAACAATTGGAATTATAACGTGATTAAGTTTGGTGAAAGCATCCCATGATGTAATTCAGAACGATGCCGCGTTTCAATTACGGATTGATTAAATAATGTTTTGCATTGCAACAACTGTTTTCATCTGACTCCATACATGCATGGCTTATTGTTAGCATTAATAAAATACCGACAAGTCAACGTTTTAAATTAACACATTACAACATAACGCCACATGTTTGCGGATTGCAACAGATGATTTTAAAAAAAAAGCATTTTCTCTTTTTGCCACAATGCTTTTTCAATCTATTCACATATCTCAACAGCAGAACTGAAATATTTTTCGCATGTTTACACAGCTATTCTAAAGTCGTCTGATTCAAGTAAAAAGATGTCGTCTGCAGGTGGAAAAGAGTTAATTAACTTATTTCCCCCATTTTGGAATTCATGATTGCTTCAAATTGAAAGCAAAATCAGAAGATAAACTGGTATAGTAAACATGTTCTTTATACAGGTATAGTAAACATGTTCTTTATACAGGTATAGTAAACATGTTCTTTATACAGGTATAGTAAACATGTTCTTTATACAGGTATAGTAAACATGTTCTTTATACAGGTATAGTAAACATGTTCTTTATACAGGTATAGTAAACATGTTCTTTATACAGGTATAGTAAACATGTTCTTTATACAGGTATAGTAAACATGTTCTTTATACAGGTATAGTAAACATGTTCTTTATACAGGTATAGTAAACATGTTCTTTATACAGGTATAGTAAACATGTTCTTTATAATATTGTGCAGATGCCATTGTAGCAGAAGACTAATGAGACATTTGTCGTTTTGGCACACTTAAATTCTAACACATTTATATACAGCAGGGTACCGTATTACTAAACAGTTTAGGCTTAAGATGTCCGTAAGTCTAAAACAACAATTCCTCTTTTATCAATATTGGGCCAAGCAATATTGCAAAGTAACACATCATTGGAATCGTCTCTCCGAGACGCTTCCAATGACGTGTCACACTGCAATATTGTACTTTCATTGAAGATACTATCCATGCTTATTAATTATGACTTACGCAAATAGTTTTCGTAACTTGTTAAGTAAAACGGTACCCAGATGCCGCCAACTCAGGTATTGTGAGTTTAACCCTTAGAATGCTGGGTGATTCTGTAAAAATATTTTTTTGTGTCTTCTGCTGTCCAATACCTTAACTATCTCCTTAATTTTGTCGAGGAAAGCTACTCAGAGTAGCAAACATGTTAGGTCTTAGGCCAGCCACCAATCTACTTAGGTGCTGATCTGGCTCTAACCAATTTGCCTAAGCAAGAAGTCGCTTCCAGCACAATAAGGGTTAATTGCAATATGATGAACACAGCTTTATTCTGTATTCTGCCAGTTTGTCTATATGTATTCAATTTGTCTGCTGCTGACTTAACAAATATATCAACCATTGAGGGCATTGTGACAAAGGGAGTATTCGCTCGCTGTAGGCGAATTCTCCTTTTCTCAAATTATTTTCACACAGTTTTTCATAGGGTTGTCTTACATATTTGTATACATATGTTCGATATGCCTGCTGCAGACCTCTTGAAACAGACAATACTTAATTCCAAATTGCATGTTAATGCTTTTTAATAATCATGTAACAAATATATCAGGGAAATATTGTAAAAAATATGTTTGTATTATGGGCCGGAGGCCTCATATATTGTGAATAAAATCATTTGATTTTGATTTGTGTTTGAGGGTCACGAATGTTTGTTCTTTACGTATGCATCCTTAACTTTGGATTTCAGAACAAGAAATCGCAGGCTTTACTTTTCAATTTGTTTTGTATTTTTGAGGTATATGATTTACTTGTTTCCATCAACAGATCGACAGAAATTGTTTTTTGAACCATGTTTACAACATTTGTGCATGTGTTTGGCTTGACGAATGCACACAGTAATTGCAAGAGAACCAAAACCGTTATAGACTGTATCAAAGAGACTTAACCCGAAGTTGTGAATAAATATAAGTCAACCATTTCACTATCAATCATTCGTAAATTGAGATTATGGGTTTTATTTACTCACGAAGAATTGTTGGTAAATGACCGTGATGTATGCTATAAGAAGGAAATTACCAAACGAGCTTTGTCTTTTATTTTTCAACTTAAATTGCATTCAAATAATAGTGCAAGTGCACTTATCGACAGCGAATGGAATACCTATAAACAATGGTTCCTTTTGGAATAATGGTTTCTTTCTTCCAATAATGTTAAAGAAACTGTTTCCAGTTTGCCTTTAGAGTGATTATATCTATCGTCTGCATGTATGCCTGTGTTTAAGTACAACCAATCACAACCAATTAAGAAAATGGGTAAAGGAAATATTTGCACTAACTTTCTATCACTATCTTGCTTGTACATCAGACATTCCTTTCTATAATGCGTTATTTTTGCGTAAACAAATACTTAAGCTTTGTATAAACGTAACATTACAATGTTTTCATTCTTGTCATTATAGTTTTTTAATGTCCAAACAAGCAATGTAAGAAAAAGCGGAGTCTTTATTATCAATATTTACATGTGAAAAGGTATAATGTGGTATACTACATACACCATAAAAAGAAAAGAAATCAAAACAAGACAACATGTGAATCTTTCAAGATTTGGAAACAATTTCAATATACAACAGAATATTTCACAACCTTCAAAAGATAGAACGCTGTGACAAAAGGAGAAATCGTTGTTTATGCGAGTAAGTGTAAGAGAATACGTTCACCCATCAGGAACCTGTGACTGGACTAAATTGATAGCAAAAGCGGATGACAAACAAAACTCGAAATAAAATCAACTGTATGTTGATGGCATCACTACAAAAATGCTAAATACTCAATAGGATCAAATCAACATATTGTCACAGTTGTTTACAATGATTCCTGTAGCATATATTTTTAAATGAGGTTTAATGGGGTAATGGGTATATGTCTGTCTTTACCTTTGATTTAACACTAGTTGTCTGTCATACATATAGTATGTCTGAATCAATCGTCATAACAAATTGGTAAACTATTGACAGGACATTAAACCCCACAGGATAAACAGATTTTAATTGAATTTCATTTTAGTAGAAATAACGGGATTATCTTCAGTATTCAGTGAACCGTTATATTTGGATGACGTACTATAGGTGATATTTGTCTGAGGGTATCGATATACAGTCTGTCTCTTGTATCATACCATCGTGAGAGAGTGACAAAAGACGTTATACCATTGATTAATTCGACGTGATCTACAAAACACGGATAATTGTTATAAAGGTGGGTGCTCTTTACAATCTATACACGTTTACCGTTAGTGTCGACTACCTAAGACACTACAACCCGGGTTTAAATCCATTTGACGGCCAATCGTTTCGCCATGGATAACCATTAAGACAAGACATATTCCCCAGTCTAGTACTTGTGGTTACCCAAGGAACGAGTGCGACAATGCTCCGGAGCAGGCCCTTTACAGTGATGGGTGAAACATTATTTTTTAAGAAAAATGTGAAGATTCTAATTTCAGCATCATGCTTATTATCATTTGTTATAACTTAACTCATTTGATTTAAATCGATTGTGAAGGAAGCTTAAAGCATCTTAAAATCACTCTCTATGACTGCTTCCTAGATACGAAGCCAGTACTCGCGCCATTTTGTGGCTTAGTCCCGGCAGAAGAGGCCGGCACTCTACCACTGCACCATGTCGCCCACTTGTTATAATGGTGCACCATGTCGCCCACTTGTTATAATGGTATGGAATAAGATTCTCTCTTAATAAGCAACTTATATAAAAGTATTAATTTAAATCTTTGATAATCTATGTTTGAATGCGCGTTCCTGGGTCGAAGAGGTATCTATCAACAATGTCAATTCAAACCACCAAAGAGGATAGAGTCCATCGCTAAATATTATTGCTTGTATCTACACATTCGTGAATACATTCTGACAATAGTAGCATATGTTAGTTACATTTGATTGAATATCAAAAGAATTCAGTCTTGCATTAAAGTTTATTTTTTATTTTATATTTGTTTAATATTTGAAAGAATATATTTCTCATTGATTTATCTTATATATCGAACTAAGAGGCTTTATCTCCTGTAGTAAAATGAATGAGATGCGACTGTTTAGGTACTAGAGTTACTGCTTTATAGAATTAAGGACAGTCATAACAATGTCCTGTATGTTTTCTTCGAAAGGTATCGGCTTGTGCTAACATGTAGAGCCAGAGATCACCCATCCTAAAGGATATTTAAATGTATCCATTTCCAATATCTTAATACTGTCAAAATTGACACTTAACCGCTTTTGAATTCAACAATTCTTACTGATTATGGTGTAACAGATAATCCATTGAAAGACAGGGACGTATCCGTTGTACAATTTATTACATAATGATTGGGCCCTTAACCCTTAGAATGCTGGGTAATTTTCTCAAAATTTATTTCCGTATCGTCTGCCTTCCAAAACCTTAAAAATCGGCTTAATTTGAACGAGGAAAGATACTCAGAATAGCAAACAGGTTAGATCACAGGCCAGCCACCAATTTACTTGGCGGCTGGTCTGGTTCAAACCTGTTTTCATGAGCATGTAGTCGGTTCCAGCAATATAAGGGTTCAATATGACCAGTCGAAAATCACTCGCTTTTAGGATACGAATTAGTATGCCCAACATTGTCTACCGGTCAACCAAGTGGACTGTTGTCGTTTTACCCACGTAATAGAATAAACAATCGGTCTCGACATGAACACAAATATAACATTCGATTTCTTCATGCACCGTTTATGGCTTCTAATCCTTTGTACAATGAAACTGAACTTGTATTTCATATCATTTCACAAAGACATTTTTACTAAACTATACAATAAATGACGATGATTTAATAACCGTTATATGTGGATGTCGATACTTTTTCAGATCTTTGGTATTTTGTATCCCATCAAAGAGGTAATCACAGCTGAACACATATATTTATAAGGCTATGACAGTATAGGAAAGATCTGTCTAGTCGTCTACCTAATACACACTTACTTTTAATCTTGTATGGATAAACCTAGGTTTAAGATATCGTGAAAATAGGAAAGTTCCTTACAATGAGCAAGGTCCCCACTCGTCCCAATGTTGTGTATTTGTTATGGCTATCGAGCCGTGGAGCCGATGTTAAGTGTACGCCTCGAAGGTGGGAGGTCGCGGGATCAATACCCGGACTGGGTTATATCGAACACAATTATGGATAATAATTACTACTTTGCATGACACTCTAGGTCAAGAAAGATATAATTACGACTTGAACATCCTGTTCTGAGCCGAATACGGGACTGTATTGATGTCAGTGTAACTGAACGAATTGTTAACACCGTCTCAGTAAATAAGGTTCGAAAAAAAAAACCGGTTCGGCCAAAACATGGGTCCGGCAAAAACAAAGGTTAGGCAAAAAGCCCTTATTATCATGTAAGAGCTGCTTTTACTGATCACAATTCTACACAGTATATATTGTGGACACACGGAAATAGGAAATGCCGTCACAATCAAGCAGGTTCGATGTACAGATGCTGACCTGAGGGATAAACACAGGACATAGTGCAAGCTCAAAGAAATTGTTCTTGATTTCCGACAGATAATTCTGACGGATTGCACAATTGTAAATTTTATCAATATAAGCGTTGAACATGTGTTCCCTTTGTAGCAGTGCTTTCCAAAGCTATTTGACTGAAATTAAGAGAATGGACACATTCCTTGAAATATTAAAAGAAATAAATAGGATAGAAATTAATCCGAAATCTTTGATAGAAGTTTAGCCGATTCATCCATTGTTACTTCTCCAAACCAACATGTCCCTGGGCATTTACTAACGGGACAATAAACACCGGACAATAATACCCGAACACAATGGTTCCCGGACAATGGCATCATTAACGTCTAATCATCAAATCTGGGCGAACTATGTACAATTGTCGCTGTTTAAGCATACCTTACATTCGAGGTTATCTACTTTCATTCTTGTTCACAGTTAAAATATCCCAAAATTGCAACAGCTTCCAGCAATATTATTGCAATAAATCATTAAGTCATGCATCCAGCCATATGGTTTAAAAAATCAAAGCACTGATAGCGCTGAAGGACTAAGGTGCGTTTAAAGCAAGATGATTGAGGATACATTTGAAACTTTCTTTGGGCAACATCTCGAGGAAAACAGCTGCTCCTTTTACAACCATTACTATAATTATTATTTCTGTGAACAGAGACTTAACGATATCCTATTTTTCGAACAATTTGACATTTTACGGTTTCCATGATGCAACAGTTATAATAGAATTGAGCAAAACAAAGCGAGTAAATCCGGACTACATTCCTAATTCCAAGAAGGTATAAGTCCGCACAGTGAAGGCGGATGCTAAATGAGTAATTGGGGTCAGACCGCTGTTTGTGTATCGATAAGGTACCGTCCCTCAAAAAGTGGTATGTTAATTCAATGGACTAAGGTGCTGACGCACCCTTAGTCCAAAAACCACTTAGACGAGAATCGTCGGTACCTTTATGTATGCTGTGGGATTTTAGCCCTTACCCCAATCCTTAGTAAGTTGTTATGGTTTCAAAACCCTGTATTGACCAATAATTAAGTAGTTGGTGTTCCTTGAGGATATATCATATCATTGCCCAATACTGATAGGTTAAGAATGAAACACGAATGGTTGCTCTACCGCATTGATATAACTAGACAATTGTTGAAAACGGTGTAATACCTTCAAACCAGATGGTATATGTCGGTCGTGATATCGGCTTAGCGGACGTGGCGCGTTTTTTGGAATATATCTTAACCCTTTACCAAACGCCAAATTTTCGACTGGCCCAAATTGAAAGAGTTTGCAGACGACATTTCAAATTGTAATGAAATTGGAAAATAATCTTCTGATAAGGCAGAAAACATTGTGGGAAAAGGAAAAAATACCCGTTATGAGCAATACCTCCTTTTCCCACAATGTTTTCCAGAGTCGCCTGCAAGAATGTGGTCAAATGTCGTTATTGTTCGGTAATGGATGAAAAGGCAGAACCTCCCCGTATGTCAGCTTATATCGTGTAGAGATGTTTGGTTGTGTTCCAATTTAGCGACAAATAGTTATAATACGTTGTACTTGACCATTGGATGATCCGAACCTGATTAAACGTTCATCAACATTTCCCTTGGGTATGATCTTCTATTCCCAAACGGACGACTAACTGTAGTGTTATTGTTCATAGATCTGGCATCGTTACAAAAATGAAATTAACATAAATATGCCTCTATATAATATCATTTATAGCACAAATTACGAAGAGATACCAAGTTGATAGGCGATGACTTGTAAAGCAATGGCTGGTATTTACCAGGACCACTTAAAATCAGAATGTCACCCATCAGACTAGCATAAACGGTTCATAAGGCCTCTCAGTTGCCACAGTTTAAACCTCTTTGCTACTGAGTTGTATATAACTAGTGATATTTACTGAAACATGAGTATATTATAAAACGGGAGCATCCCCCAGTCAACCAACACGGAATAGGCTATTCCAGGAAACAACTACTCGCATACATTTAATATGTGTTCTAACATCACACATTTAGGACGAATGGAGTATGAGTTAAGGAAGGTTTGAATATGATATATGAAAAAATGGGGTAAAAGTAAAGAAAGCTTTATTATATATGATATATAGGCAAACACTTCACAATGAGAGGTTGAGTGGTTGTCGACACCGTCAAGTAGATATCAATTACGGATGAAGGGACTCTATACTGTTTTATGGGAGTTCCCTTTAATTGTAGGCATATATTATAATCAATCGCTGATTCGGTGTAATATGGATGTAAGTCATTCACAGAAAGTTAGAAATAACACTTCTATTTCCCTTAAACGTTTCATCGGGCGTCTATTTATTACTTTACCTACTTTCTCTTGTAATAAAGTTTAACAATTGAACAAAACAAATCTGATTCAGCAGATTAATGGTTTTAATAATATCTCCATGTGTGTGTCTGTTTGACTGTGTATGTGCCTGTGTATGTGTCTGTGTCTGTGTATGTATCTGTGTCTGTGTATGTGTATGTGTCTGTGTATGTGTCTGTTTGTGTCTATGTGTGTGTGCCTATGTATGTGTATGTGTTTGTTTGTGTCTATGTGTGTGTTCCCATATGTTTATGTATGTGTCTGTCTGTGTGTCTATGTCTTTGTCTATGTCTTTGTATGTGTGCGTGTGTGGGTATGTGTATGTTTGTGTCTGTGTGCCTATGTCTGTGTATATGTCTGTGTATGTGTGGTTGTCGATATTTGTGTATTTGGCGGTGTCTGTCAGTCCCTCCGTCAAGCAGTATGTTCGTGACTAAGGGTATGTCAATCTGTCTGTTCGTTTTAAATAGCTACACCGAAATATTACCTATATAACATGTCATTTAGCAATAAGTTTGTCTGAAAATGTTTTTCTTGTGTATTGTGATTCAAATCCAAGTCGACATTGAGCCTGCAAACTAATAGATCAATGTCTATTTTTGTTGTCGTATGTTAGTAATACATCATCAACAAGAACGATACACACTCTATGATGTACCTTTTCTAATACGGACCCAATAATTTGTAAACCAGCAAATTTCAAAAGAATCATTCGATACACATATTGTATGTCATACCTTTTTTTCATATCGTCAATCGTATTTAACCGTTATCAGTGAATTACTTTGATATTTATTACAGGGTAGTGTTCATCCTTCAAAGTTTCTCTTTAATGTGTGCAAACACTCTTCACTAGGCATTTCGTGATTCGTTTTGTTTGAATTGCAAAGTTCTTGATATGACTTTTATCATGTCCATCCAAACTCTTTTAGTAGAAAAACGGGTCTGAAACGGTAAATACCGGATGACGAAATGAAATGTATGTTAGTTCATTTATTTATTTTACATAGATTATAAGACAGGTCTTAGGGATTAGATAGACCAGGGACGTAGAAAACGAATAAATAAATGAAAGCAACCTAATGAGATACTTTAATGTTATCAGTTAATTAATTGATACTTCCGTCGAATGCATATTAATAAACAAACTGCGAGATAATCATGAGTAGCGAACTGATATTATAATTGCCAATATATTCATAATCTTTCCCACTAAAGACTGTGCTGTGAATGATTCAAACAAGTAAGCAAGTCAACGGGATTTGATACCTTACCTAGGAGAAACAGTGAGTTGGTTTAAAACAACGTTTAAGCTGTGGCTTTAATGAAACCCTTATAATTTTGTCAATCCGGTTTTATATAAACAGCTGAAAACATGATCTGTGTAGAAAGAGTTTACAACTGGACACTATCAAATTGAAACTAGGTTTTTACCAGGCACAGCTGATCAATGGATATATATCATCATATTTATCAACTATAAATCTGTTAGTACATGTACATCGTTATTGGAGGACTCTTTGAATTTTCTTATTAGTTTAATTCGGAACTATAATCTAAGACACCTTATTATCAAAAACCTTTCTCGTGTTATTGTTCGGGTAGTTTCATTATCTTAATTGTGACTGGTATAGATATTCGTATATGTTTTTTTCAGTCGATTATATCAATTCTGATGCGTTACAGATTTGTACAATGCAAAGTAACACATACATTATGGGAACCGTCTCTCAAAGACACATCCAATGATATGTCACATTTCAATATCGTACTTTAATTCATGAAGATATTCATATTTATCAGTTTTGACTTACCCAAATATTGTTCGTAAGCCGTTTAAAAGTAAAACGGTACCCTTGTAATTTACATTGGCCGATACGGGGCGGAAACGTTTGGAGTATGCTTTCATACACGTTTTCGGCCGATGATATTTATTCTAATGTGATTCCATGTTTACAATCAATGTGAGATTGTTCGGTAACCAGTATGTTTAGATAGTTTGGGTTAACCTGATTGTGATAGAGCAGTTATACTGGATTATATCAACTGGAGAACGTGTAAGTCATATTTGATTTACTAATGTTTGTGTTGTTTGTATTTGTTTTACCATAAACGTTCCAAAAATCAAGAACGAGTATGTATACATACTTTCATTCACTCGTAAACGGTTATAACATTTGTTTAAAACGACAGGATTCTTCATTTGTATAATTTAGTAAATTAACTCTGTTAAATTGAATTAAAACGCTCGATTTATCTACGGAAAGGTAGTTCGTAAGATTCAAACATTTCGAAACAATCTAAATATCATGATTTTTGTATATAGCCACCCTTTGTATACCTCAGTGATGCATATTTCAAGACGGGTCCCACATCACAATTATATAGTATTAAATATTCAAGTTTTAATAACATGGTAAGATTCCCTGAGGATTCTACAACGTTTCATAAATATGTACAAACGATTTAACTACTGTTGATTTATCTTAATTATATTTTGTGGTTTTACCCATTGCTTTGACGATTAAATTTGATCTGCACAAATAGTTAAGTTTTTCTTTTTATCTCGTCTTCGCCTTAAATGAATATCGTTACCGTTTATATTAGAAACGTCGGTAACAATGTGGCCAAATACAACAATATTTAACCGATTTATATTGGTTTAATTGATTGAAACATGTCCACAGTCTTTACAATTTAAGAGTGCTTTTCTAGAATTCACCAGTAATAAGCGAGAGCTCTGTAAAGTCTTGCCAAAGACCACATCGTTACATAAGTGTACGCGAATACTGTATAATTATACTGTGAGTTTAGTTGGTCCATCTCGAATCGGAGTCCGATCAGTTTTCCAGGATGTGGCTTCCTAATTCCATGTTCGTCTGGTTGAATGTAAAGTATTACTGTATGAATTTCTGTATGTATATTTGTTTATGTTAGTCAGTACGTTTTTGCGTATGTTTGTGCGTTTATCTAAATAATAATACACTCGTGTTAATGTGTGCAGGTTTGTCTTTGCGAGAGTCTTATTGTAAGTATGTATGTATCCATTATCCTTTATGCTGTATACATGACCAGGTTTATGCATTTTCCTATAACGTTTGTATTTATAAAACTAGCCATTTTGACGGAACAATTAAATCAATTAAACTCCTTTTATCTAATGAGTTAAATATTGCCCCATGCATAGCTGTTCGCGTTTTTAGGGTCACGTATTAAGTAAGTATTTTTAGAACAAACTTTAAAGAAAGAGTAGGCTCAAAGACTTCTCAAATTATTAAACGGGATTCAAATGAAAAACGTTCAAGGTAGAGCTTTGGACATGGACATAACTTGCGTACAATATGAAACTAGATTTTCATATGTCACGCAGGACCCTTCCAACAATTTGAGGAAATAATCGCAATTTAACTGAAAGACTATTGATGCGATCTA
Source organism: Cerastoderma edule (assembly GCA_947846245.1). Taxonomy (NCBI): domain Eukaryota; kingdom Metazoa; phylum Mollusca; class Bivalvia; order Cardiida; family Cardiidae; genus Cerastoderma; species Cerastoderma edule. The sequence continues at coordinate 7,244,506 of OX401416.1, read as the reverse complement.
AAAATCAGACACTAGCAACAAAACAAGACGTTTGTGTTCAAATTCCGATACGATCTTGATTTTTGTATCTATTGTATAGTTTACAAAGACAGTGAGATTCTGATGTCTATGGTATTTCCCGTGAACCGTTGAGGAGCGACATACAGTCCCGTGTAAGATGGGGAAACACGATCGGCTGCTCCGGGACCCCAGCTATCTCTCCCAGCAGGAACTGACATTTCTCAATCTACGGGAACCAACACTATACAAGGTAAGTCGGCCAAATACACACTCAATCTACGGGAACCAACACTATACAAGGTAAGTCAACCAACCACACGTTATTTAGTCACCCCATATTCTTGTATAGACAGCGGGTAGTGTGCGTATTAATGTCCTTATATAGATGTAACAATACAGGAAACGATGGTTTTCTTGTTAAGAGCGAATCTTACTGAACCTCCTTTCGGTTTAGAAAAGAAAAGGAAATAATTGTATCGATGGAAAGCATTTTTCTACTTTAGTCACGATGTATTTATTGATAATTTGCTGAAGCTGCGTTGAAATGTGAACTTATAAAGTATAGACAAGGCTAACACATTGCATACATATATCTGCTTTTTTGTTATTATATAACATCTTCTTACTTGAGGGAGCCAACATGTTGTTCACAAGAATAGAAAGTAACCTTATTTACTCATTATTACAAAACGGGTTGAATTTTATTACATTTTGCGTTTTTCGATGCCAACCCGTTATGTAATAAAGTTGTATAATGTAATAATTATTTCAAAACTGGTTGAGATTTATTACATTTTGCTTTTTTCGATGTCATCCCTTTATGTAATAATAATTGCGAAACAGGTTGATTTTTTTTTTGAAAGTGAAATTTTCTATTCAAACCCGAGATGTAGTAAAATTCATAATGGTTACATGGTGATATTTTAACACAAAAGGTACCCTCTTCCAAGCCAAAACAGGCTTATAGGCAACAAACGTTATAAAAATCTTTGTTTGAGCAATTGTCAAGCAAGAAAACCCGTTCTAATGACTAAACGTACCGGAAACAGTCAAGCCAAGTAACTAAGAAAGCCGAAATGGGCTTATCAGCAAATTATAAAAACTATTTCAGATGTTGGTCTAAGCGTTTAGATGGTCAGAAACCCATTGCAAATGGCAATATGTACCAAAGAAAGGAAAACAGAGATAATTGAAAGCCAACATGGGCATATCAGCATTTGTGAAAATATCAGAACACTTGATTGTTCGCGATAAATGTTTCAGATATGGTACACATATATGGCAGAAGCTTTCGAAACGAGAGACATAAAGATATTTTCGGAAAGATAAGGCTTATCAGTGATATCAACAAAGACTATAATATCATTTTTCTTTCTTTCGTCTAACACGAACTCGATTGAATATGACCAACATATGACGAGAACCGTTGATGAACAGATACATATTGGCTTATGAGCAATAAGATCAATTGGCTGTTCTAGTAATAATTAGGTTTAGCACTGTGCTTAATGCTATGAACACACCAAACATCGCAAATATCGTATTAAGATTATTACATCATGCAACTTAATTACATATAGAGAATAGATGGTTGGTGTCGTGAATCAGAAATGTTATCGGGCAAGGCATATTAAATATTATATTAAATATATTGGGAATATTATCCGGTGAGCCGAAGGCGAAACGGATAATATTCCGATGCCGAGCCCGATAACTTTTCCCATTCAAAGACACCAACCATCTATTCTTTTTATCCTGTTACCTTTATGTATTTCAAACAAACAAGATGTGATAATAAAACACGAGAAAAAAAGAAAATAATAAGTAGAGAATGATGTAAATATGACGTCATTTCGTTCTTATGACGTCATGATTCGTCACGTGCATGTGTTACATGGTTGGTGTCGGATATCACAAATGTTATACGGCACCTAGTTATCGGTCCCAAAATGGCACTAGTGACAGGATAAAACAGGTTATTACATAGTGTACCTTCTTACAGCTGTATTATGGACGAAGGCATACTAAGAAACCTACATAACCCCGGTTTAGTCCCTTAAAAGGGCTATGTCACAGATAAAGATTTTAAACTTTTGCAATAAATTGTCTTCTACCGATAAATGACAACATAGATTCCTGAAGTTACATATACTAGAGTATTGACAGCTTTCCAACCCCGTTTATAACCGTACAAAAAGAATATAGATCATTTGTATTGCAAACATTACCAGCCGTTTAAACGTGACATTTTCAAGGTGCACACGAAGAAATTCCTGCGTCTATCAAGGGACTTCAGCAACTTAGAAGTTAAGAAATTAAAAATTGTCTTGGTATAAGTAACAATAATAGTTTATATCAAATTCTTAATGTTATACCTTTAAGACACAAGTCTCTAAATAGGGTTAAGCCATACCAGGTATCAGCGCCAAATGTAATATTGTGTTATAATGAAGTATAGAACTATGGTACACGTTGGCACAAATATAAATGAGATTCAATCAGAGAAGGCACATGCAATCATATCCGACAGAAAGTCGGGTTATAACTCATTAAATATCTCATTTCAAACCTTTTAAAAAGAATAAAGGCCCTTTGAAATATTGTCTCTTTAAACGCAGATAAAACCCATTAACGTGCAGATTGTATACAGTAAATATTTATAGATGGTAATAATATAACCTTAACATTCACCTTCTGACAGAGTCGACACAGATTAGTGTATTCATTTATAAACCTTGATCTGAAGCGAACATTTCGTTTATCAGAGAAATAGAATACATGATGGTATCCATGTCTATATATAAACATTTACAATCAATGGGGCGGGCACTTTGACTGGAAAGGTCACATCACATCTATCTTTTCCACGTAAAGAGAGGCAACCATTTTAGCTCGACTATTCGAAGAACAAGGATAGCTATACTACTCACCCGGGCGTCGGCGTCGCTGTCGGCGTCACACCTTGATTAAGTTTTTACGTGCAAGTTTGCATCTCATGAACTACTGTATAGAATGGGTTTATATTCATACATACTTTTAGTGTCGTTATGTAAGGTCCCTGATAAAGTTGCATGTCTCTTGACTGGACTCCAAACAAATGACGCTGTAATTTTTACTTAAATATCTTGGTTAAATTTTTACATGCACGCTTTTATCTTAACAGCTATTGTAAGGAATCATTGTATGTATCCTCATATTTTAGAAAAGTAATCACTGACCTATACCCCTTCTCCAACATTATCGAATAGTCGAGCATGGACAGCTCTTGATGTGTTTGTAGTACAATGATATGGTAGTAAAATGAAATCACTTCATTGTGTATGCTGTTTGCATATGTGCCTATTGAAAATGCATATTGTCAATCTATTATTAATGTGGTCTGTGCATTGATTGTTGCAGACAGATAACACGTTGAAATCTAAGCGTCCACAATCATTTGCATTGTTTCGGGAATCTAGTGCAGTTTAACTTGGCATTTTTTTTCATCGTTTCGTGCAGTATTATTATTTTATAAGAGTTTCAACCCATTTTAACCCCAAGAATGTTGGGCAATTTTCTAAAAACAGATTTTTATGTTGTCTTCTTTCCAAAACATCCAATATATGCTTGATTTTGACGAGGAAAGATATCCATAGTTGCAAACAGGTTAAATCGCAGGCCATCCACCAATTTACTTGGTGGTTGGCCTGTGATCCAACCTGTTTGCACAAACATGATGTCGGTTCAAGCACTATAAGGGGTAAACGCTGACATTGTCCTTTTTCCTTTCCGTATTATTATGTTTTCCCATAGACGAAAATCAAATTTTACTTGAGATGAAACAAACATTTTTATTCATTTCACTATGTGTATACATTTGTCGTCAGATATTTCGTTTGTCATCGCTTTGTATGAGAACAGATTTTTTTAAACGTCTGTGGAATTAACCATACTTAGTTATGTTGTAGAACAAAGGACCCCAATTAGCTCAAGATGAAAGGAACAATCCGTACCAGCAACGTTTTTTCTACATTATATCACATGTCATCCCCTTGTTTCTTTTAGATTTGACTATCGTAAATCGCATAAAACTAGCAAAAAATCAAGCCGTTCCATTGATGATAGTTTTACCCAACGGCGGTCTTCAATTCACACCCGATATCTTCTTTGCATTTTGATACAACGTGATCTGGTTTCTGAAATCAGATATAAGCTTTTTGTTATCTTTTTTGTGTGATTAATTCTCCTGCACCCATCTGTCAATAAAAGGGCGTTAAAGTATTTATCTTGTCCTTACAATTTCTTGATAACAGTTTCTAATTAACACCACGATTGATAATCTATAGAAGTCAAACATTAGTCTTGTAAAAGAAGGAGAACCTCATTTTAACAAGTAAATTCGCCCTTGTTATGATGGACGCCATATTTGATGAATTTACACTAAACTCTGTAAATTGGTTTAGCATCATCTATGTTATAAAGATGTTGATATTAGAAGGGATATTGGTCGGTACAAACAAACTAGCAAATGGACAGTTTTCATTTACCCATATGGTGATCGAACCGACTTTTTGCTTATTCAAACATATTAGATCCAGACCAGACACCAAGTAAATTGAAGGATGGGCTGTGATGTTACCTTTTTGCTACTCTGAGTATCTTTCATCATCAAAATTAAGCAGATATTTAAGGTTTTGGAAAACAGCCGGCACACAAATATTTTTTTAGAAAATTACCAAGCTTTCTAAGGGTTAAGATTAATGAAGGATTTATTTTAATCATGGGTCATTTGATGTACCATTTTAGTGAACGATGAATATTTGTCAAGGTATTGTTATAGTCTTTTTGAGAATTCGATATACAGTGAAGCCTCGTTTATCCGGACCCCGAATATCCGAATGTCTCGCAATCCGAACGAAATTGTAAGAGAACGGAAGTATTGTGCAGTAATTTGGTTAACCAATTACCATACAATAACGACATTTGACCAGTTATTGCAGACGACTCTCAAAAACATTATGGGTCTAGGAGAAATTGCTCGAGCAATTTCTCCTTGACCCAAAATGTTTTCTGCCATATCAAAAGATTAATTTTGAATTTCAATTTGGGACAGCCGAAAATTTGGAGTTTGGTAAAGGTTTATAAGTATACACGTGCATATAGACCGTTCATGTCTAAATATGTTTAAGACCAGATATATGTGTTTAACTCATTGCATTTAGAGTTGAAACACTGGTTAAATGTTTCAAAATGATAATAGATAACTAACGCATTTGCTTTACGATAATCCATAGCTGATTATGAAACCATGGAGAGGAAAATACGTGACTCGAATAAAACTAATAGCGATCATCTATCATGCAGATTACCATGTGTATTATTTTACAACAAACACGTAATGTAAAAGTGAGATTTACGCTTAGCGAGACAGAGAGGCATTGAGATAGGCAGGACAACAGTTACTAGATGTCAGACGGGCCGTTGAAATACGTTTTAAAAAATAGACATACAGATAGACCCTTTTACACACAGGGGGACAGACATGATTGAGAAAAGACAGAAGAAAACACAAACAAACTCAGACAAACATATTGACACACAGGCTTAGGGAAAAAATGCACATGCAGAAACACCGTCGGATAGAACCACACACAAACAAACAGATAAACAGACAGAAACGCTTACATACAGACAGACACATACACATACATGCAGACAGACGCAGTTTAATTAAGTGCTGGAACAGACTTAATGCTTATGCAAACAGATAAGATCTAGGTCAGCCCCAAAGTAAACTGGCGGCTGGCCTGTGGTCTTACCTGTTTTCTACTCTGATTATCTTTCGTAATCAACATTAAGCAGGTATTTAATATTTGGGAAAGCAGACGACATGAAGCATCTATTTTTAGAAAAGTATTCAACATTCTAAGGGTTAAGCAGCGAGCATTAAGACAAAATGCATTGTCCTACTTTATTTTGATCAGGATCAGTGATGTTCTGAATTAACCAGGTCCATCCCCCATTTTATACGCTTACATTATACCGTTACCAACAAAAGCCTGATCTGTGCATAACGCGTGTTTATCTGGTGTGGAATGTCAGATATTAATTTACAAAAATATCCATGTTTTCGTCCGGTCGTAATCTAGACTCAATGCTATCAGTTTGACCTGTTTCAACGATCGTTTGACTATGAGAAATGTTTTGACCTTCATATTGAAATATGAACCGGTGCAATTCCCTACTCCATAACGTCTTACTTTTATGCATTTGTTGCAGAATCTCTCTTTGAAACAATGCCACAATACGAGAAATTGCTTCCAAAGAGTGGTTTCTAGCCAATACCATACATAAGCATCAAATAGAAAATGTGTCATTAAGCTGCTTCTTATCGTCTGATATTTCTTTGAATTTGGACGAGTTTAAAATTCAAATTTTGGAAAATTGGTTGAAAATCTTGTTATACGTAAACCGTTAGTCAAATAACGGTTCGCCACCCGCCTGACTAGTATAAACAACATGTAACGAATTCAAATGGTGCAGTTATATTGTACTATTTATATTTATTGTACTGTGGGCCAGTGGCCTTTATTTACGAATAAACTAAACTTGAAACTTGAAACTTAAGTTTTCATTCCGTTCTCAATGGTAGATTAGGTCTGTGTTAGAATCAAAATCAACTTCGTAAACAAATATAGCATTGGTGAATAAGAGCAATAATGTTTTCAGTTTTTTAATGATTTTACGGACATCTTTCGTATTCACGAATTCAAGAGTATGAAATAATATATAACAGTGACGCGGTGTACAAAACATCTTATGCCAAGAACTTCCATAAGGTGTAAACAACCTTCCCCCTTGATTTCATATTGAGATTAGCAATATTGCATAGTAACACATCTTTGAAATCGTTTCTCCGGGCCGCTTCCATTGACATGTCGCATTACAATATTGTACCATTATTTGTGATGCTATTCATGTATATCAGTTTTGACTTTCGAAAGATTTTCCGTAAATTGTTAAGTAAAACAGTCTTCAAACATAAAAGTTCTCAAGTTTCGTAGATAGGGTACCAACTATCACTCCTTCTTTATATCTTGACATTGGATTGTGCTAATATTGTTTTTTATATAAACAAAAGTCAAACAATGTCAATATTTAAATGGAAAAAGTGCAAACAAGCCACTTACACAGATTTCGGCTAATTTCCCTCTAAGTAGACTATTAAATATGACCAGTTTGGGACCACGTCAGTGAAGAACTGGTATGTGCACAAATATAGAAGGCATGTATGTTCTTGTGACATTTCTCAAAGCTTTTTTCGTCTCTTAATGTAATGGACAGGAACGCTCAATAACTATCACACATCAAACCAAGCTGTTCTTACCAATGAATAACGTCTGGATATTTCGAACGATACAAGAACATTTTTATCTTGGTAAGAAACAATTACAGAATTATCTGCCATACTAAAGAGTATGAGAAAACTTCGTTCAATTTTGATTTCGATCGACATTAAAAAAAAATTGGCAATGGTCGTAGTGAAATGTCTGTTTGGTCAGAGTTATAAAAAAAGTGGATAAATATGTATTTGAAATGGATTTATATTGTTGAGTGTTGGTTTGTCAAAAACAAGCAGTTTGAAAGAAGTTTGAAACTTGACATGTTTTCCAATATCTTAACCCATTACCAAACAAAAACGACCTTTAACCACTTTGTTACAGATGATTATGGAAAACGTGGTGGGAAAAGGAGAAATTGCTCGTGACGAGCAATTTATCCTTCTCCCACAAGGTTTTCTGCCCTATCAGAAAAGTATTATTCATTTTCATCAAATTTTGAAATGTCGTCTGCAAACTCTTTCAGTTTGGAACAGTCGAACATTTGGTGGTTTGGAAAGGGTTAAGAAATCTAGGACTTGGATGCAAGCTGTGTATATTTGGACTTTTTTTGTCAGGATACTATTCGTATAATAGGCCTGAGGCTTCTTAATACATTTCGGAACAGATTATCGATCATAATGAGTTGAATATTTGCTGTCAGGTTCGACACTTTATCTACAAGTCTGGTATAGGTTCTGTATCATTTAGGAAGGATGGTATCACCAACATCTAGAACGTCTATAGAATCACCCTGTCTTAAGTAGTCTGAATGATCCGGGTGTAGATATTTCATTCTACGTCTGGATGCATTCAATATCAAACTGCATCAGACCGAATATCGATTATTCGCGGTAATCTCGTTTCTGATTGGTCCACATTTTAAATCCTCGTCAACGATTGGTCCCCTTTGGCCAGGAGGGGGAACGCCAATAAAAAGGTGAATTGGGATTGTGTTCAAAGGGAGAATACTCTGGATGACTTATTTAATTGAGTAGCGTCCCTTGGTCTAAGGAAATTCCATCAACTTACTGTTCTTACAAAACATTGTTTGAAAAACGTTTCTGTCAGAACAGTTAACGATTCTTTTTGCTTTAACCAAATGATGCGTAACTTGATGTAATCAGCAACCCGTTGACTAGCCTGGGGCCTCGGCGCATGCGTGTACCCCTCATTAGGCCGGGATCGCAGGCTTCCCGTTGACGTGTGCCACGGGCTCAAATCCCGACTGTCGCGCACTACTGACCAGTGTAATACGGGCACTTAGCCTATCGGTTTTCAATTGTCAGCAGACGACTAAAAATGGAATGACAAATGGCATGTGTTTGTTATATTTGATTTAAACTATTGCATTAGAAGAAGAAATTGCTTAACACGACAAAATTATCGCTTTGTTACAGTGATTTATGCAGACGGCATCAACAGATTTACCAAGGTGATTATCATAAAGGATCAATTAAGTGTCCAATACAATAATAACATACATTCATGCTATTAATGTCTTCAACAGTGTATGGGCTATTGATACTTTCAATAGACTTACATATATCTGATACTATATAGCCTGATAAAATACATATAATACATGTATCTCGGAATTGACAGGTCTGTAAAGTACAATTGATTGAAATGAAAGGATATATTGTTATAAATTACTGTAGATGCTATCCCTATAAATCTGGCATAAACTCCCAAGATGTATCAGAATGCTGTTTAATTTAATAAAAGTTCATTTCGCAATGACTGACTTTAAGGGTAAACTGTACTTGGGATCGAAAATGGCGTACCAAACATTTACGACGCTAAAAGAATTGGTCTTTTAATGCAAGCCAAACGATTCAAAAACATCAATTATCTTTATTGATTTAAAAATGCATGACTAGAAAAGTATCTAATATTAGGTACAACACTATTCTACGATTTCAGGGAATGTATTTAAGTTCTTTTGTGTATTAGGTTTCGAACTTTGCATCGGAGGAAGTCGATTTGTTTACAATTACCTGAGAAGACGTGGTATGAACAGAACCGATCAACATTGCATCTTTGTATACAAACTATGTAAATTAACTGCATGATTTATCATTTCATATCAAATTATAACGGCCGGTTGTCAACTCGTGAAATATACGATACATTAATCGTTTTGGTTTGTTTCTAACCCTTTCCCAAATAATAACGACATTTGACCACTTTGTTGCAGATGACTTAAGAAAACATTGAGGAAAAAGGAAAAATTACTGGTGATGAGCAATTTTTCCGTTTCACACAATGTTTTCTAGCCTATCAGAAGATTATTTTACAATTTCATCACATTTTGAAATGTCGTCTGCAAACTCTTTCAATTTGGGACAGTCGAACATTTGTTGTTTGTGAAAGGGTTAAAAGAGCGTTCACATCAATTCCGCTACACCCTTTGCTCATTTTTATCACCACGTTAACGTTTTGGCCGTATAAACCCAATCTGAACACATCGGGTTTATTAAATGAAAACACCTCTAAAATAATAGGGATCGCCATATTGTTTCCCGCGGCATGACGTCACTTCACTTTCGTTTTCAAAAATAGATCTTAAATGTGAAATCTAAAAAGTCGTTTAATTTGACTAAGGAAAAAATTATACATGTCACAACTTATAATTTCGCCATTTTGTATGAGTTACCGATAAAAAATATGATTAATAAGGATGTCCAACGCTTCCATACTCATTGAACTTCTTAACGTGTACGCTTATGAAAGGTGTTGGGGCCGATTTACCCGAAAAATTGTAACCCTTCACTTATTTCCGAGGTGTATTTCTCAGCTCACGGAAATACCCGAGTAGTCCCGATTGGTATAAACCATCAGAATCCACTGAGACAAGTGATGAAGTTTTCATAATCAACAATCTAGTTATGTCTTTGCTTACATTCAACATTAAAACGGTGGTGCAGGGGTAGAGCGTCGGCCTCTGATACCGCGAGTCCTGGGTTCAATTTCTGTTAGAGGCAAGGTCACAATGCCGGGACTAGCCAACATATCGATGCGAGTACTGGTTTAGTACCCAGAAAGCATTCATTGTGAGTGAATTTTGCATTAAAGAGAAAAACTATTTTCATTTTATTCCGTTTCGCTGTCATCTTTTAGACTTTTATTCCAATATTTGTGACTTCTTCCCGAATGGTTTAGTTTACCTGTTCTTTAAGTTTGCCGACCGTTTCATGCATATCCTCAACCAGTTTGCTCCCGGAATTTATATACAAACAGCGATCAGCCTAACAATATAGGTATTTTCATGGGATGTTCTATGCATATGAATTTTCTATAGGTCAACTCTATTTCTATGTATTATTCACATCACACTGCATAAAAGCTGCTGTAGAATGCAATGTGGAAGAGTGATAATCCTTCGTCATTTGGCTGTATACAAAGTCTTTGACAACGAAAAATGTAACACAATAGCATTCGCCTGGACTGAGCGTTACGTTAGATAGTTTGAATCGTTTTCAGGAAGTATATGCTTAAGTGGGCCTGTATGCTCTTGGTAGACGAAACTGTGATCACAACTTACTGCCAACTTTACCTTCTCCGATAGAAATCAATACACAGATTTGAGCATGTTCCCAATATGAAGGAAAACATTCTTAGCCATTTAGCATCTTTTGTACTCTTTTCCTTTTCAAGTTGAGCATCATTTTAAGATAAATCAATCTTTAAATCTTACAACTGCGCGATTCTTTTTGAACAGTCGTGAATAGGCAATATAATGAATTATCTGTTAAATACTTCACAAATACAACAAATAGGTGCAATACCATTAAAACGCCCTGCTTAATTTATGTCACAGAGTGCATCATGCCCTTAACATATTCCCTCATATGGCTGGAGATTACAGCATGTGCAGTTAGTCCATGTTACATATCGCAAGCAGCATCGATGGACATTGAACAATGAATATACATTCTATATATCATAATTGAAATTTATAAAGGGAACAAATTCCTTTATAGTATAAGACAAAAGGACGATGAAATTGACTATTTTCGAAACCCACAATTTGTCCTTTTTCACGATGGTTTCTCAATGTTTTGAATTAATGAATTAAACATTATCTAGACAACATCTTACATGAAATACATTTTTTGTCAACAGAAGGTGAAAAGAAATCATTTAATGTAAGGTGTTGACTATGAAATACATCATCGTATAGGTGTAATGACTCGATAGGATGATCTATTTAATATTATTCTCATCATACTCAATTTGAAGGCGATCTAAAAGATACTATCAGAAAACATCGTACATAATGAATGTTAAATACTGCGAAGGTATTGAATCGATTTGGCTTTAAGGTCCTTTATTGTTTGACGACTTTCCGAATCAGATATTTTAAAAATCCGTATATTAAACATTCTGCTTGAAGTTATTAAGAGTCTTGTATTGTAAGAAAATATGCAGTCCAGGAAAACCTTTCCTGTATACAAACGCTGATTGTGTACAACATTTTAAAGGCTCTTGCTTGTAATGTTATGTCCCCGTTCTAGTCCCAAAGACCAACATCAACTGTATTAACAACTAGAGTATTTGCTTGTTTCGAGTCAGAATACAAGCATTTCTTTTCATAAATGGTACGTCTGGTCACAACTACATGTAAGAAGTTGTTAAAACTGGGTTAAACCCAATTAATGGCGTTCACAGTTGAGAAATTCGGAAGTCAAAATGAAATGTTGGTAAACAAAGTTTGTTTTTTTACTGTTGTATGATAAACAATTACGAGTAGATAACATACAGTTGTGTGCGGTTGATCTCAAAACCTTCACACCCCTTTTAGATATAAATACATACATGTACTGTATTAACTATTTCCCAAACAACACATTTTCGACTGTCCCAAATTGAAAGAGTTTGCAGACGGCATTTCAAAATGTGATGAAATTGAACAATATTCTTCAGAAAGAGCAGAAAACCTTGTGGGAAAAGATAAAATTGCTCGTTACGAGCAATTTCTCCTTTTCCCACAATGTTTTCGAAAGTCGTCTGCAACAAAGTCGTCAAATGTCGTTATTATTTGGGAAAGGGTTAATTAACTCACTTTTTAAAGGCTCTAAAATCTTCAATACGAACTAATTTTGATGAAATTATCTTTTTCCAGTGCGTATAATACACACGTTCAGCTGTTGTACAGATTTAGCAGTTAAAGAAACTCTTATAAATGGTCTATTCAAAACACATATCACTGTACGTTAATGGAAGTCAAATTATTCATCAAACTTGGTACTCCTACACAATCACGAACCTTTGGTATTTAACTGTAAAAAAGAATTTCTTTTTTTTGAAAAGTGTCATGCATTGTAATGGATATATTCATTTGCTCTCGCATTAAGCTACGAAAAATTAAGAAAAGCCGAATTTATTCCTGCAGCAGATATTAACGATTAAAGAAGCATTTCCCCGACGTGTGCATTTTTGCCACAATGCGTTTTTTTCATTGCAGCTACAATGAACCAATTAAACGAAATGGGACCAGTTAATCCAATTATCTCAGAATCATAAATGCACTCACGTTTGCCTTAAAAGCAATGTAAACAAATATAAACTTTTCAAGAGGAATCTCGGGCTGTAATTCAGTTTATTGTAGAGGACACGCTTTTCCAAAACATACCGTCGGTGAAGAAAGTCTTTCGGTTCAGATCGTTAACTGTATAAAGTGTATCAGAATAGCGATCTAGATCAAGATCAAAACAAAGTTTACAATAGATGCAATGATGATATTGGCTTGGCAGCTAACCAAAGCGATTTTAAAAGCGTTTTACTAAGAAAGAAGAACACCTTTCTGTTCTATGTGATTTTAAATGGCATAACGAGTCGAAATGGTTGGTCGCAAATGAGTAGTACTGATGTGGGTTTGGGAAACAAAAATTTAGATAAATAGTTTTAAACGACGGGAAACAAAAATTTAGATAAATAGTTTTAAACGACGTTAAACCACAATCAACAAAAGAATTCATGTTCATCTAAGAAACATGATTAATAAACATTTACAGAACAGGAATAATCATTTGCATAGTCTATGAAGCTTTTATAGTTGTAATGCGAAGAAACAGAGAGAGGACACATAAAGTATTATTTGTGTGGATAGAAACCTGTGGGACACAGCTGCATCTTGGTGGTGGCATACCTCTTTCTTTCTCCGAAAAGGGTTTTAAGGTCGTTTCGCTGAGAACTGCCTTCATGTCTGAATTCAAGTAAACGAAGACATGATATATTTCCCACACTTTCAGAGAATAGTCTGACGAGAAAGCCGCGCATGCTCTTTTAACCAATTACGAAATATCTTGGAACATCCGAGATCTTCCAAATGTGGACAAGTGTACTGGGATTTTATGATTCAATACTAGGATAGTTGTTTATAGCTTATTTAAACCCCACATCCGGAGTTGCGATTCGCTGATGTATCTTACACAGAAAATAAAGTGTATTTCAACATCACGTTCCTCTTGGGTAGAAACCCTGCTTCTAGAGCTAAGGTTCACTGTTATATATTCACATCAGATGAGATACATTCTGATCCTAATAGTTGAATGGTTATGTATTTCACACAACTACTTTAAAGGTTCACGAAAGGAGATAAATGCTATACTAAACTATATTATTTCATAATCTTTTTGTCAGATTCAAATTGTTATCACAAAAAAAACATCAGCATAATTCAAATGTGAAAGCCAACGAGAAATAGCCCAGATTAGCCAGTTTGATAATTCATATTGCCTAAACCTGCGATCTGGTCACGTGATACACAAATTATTGAACCGACCAATCAGAATTAGTTATTGGTCATATGCAAAATTACATATTGTTGATAAACATAATTGAATTGGAAACAACTATATTTTGAAACACAAAACAACTTATCTTTAAGGAGTTTGTCAACTAGGGTCTCACAGCATTCACGAATTAATTTTCATGACGTTTATGAACATAATAAAAGAACTCCAACATTTTTTTTTTCAATATATTATCTGACTCCTATCCTTTCATGTGCCTTTAAGAGCGGATTGTGTTAAGAGCGGCATATTTGTGAGTCAAGTGGGTTCAATGAAAGAGGTTGAAGTGTATTGTAAATATGTTGACAACTTTTCACACCTCGCCTAGAGACCATGTTGTGGTTTAATTTATTATGCTTCACTTGTAGTTCAGTGGTACAATGCATTCCTCTGTATGCTTTTGTTAACCATAACGGTGCTGGAACCGACTTTATGCTTAAGCAAACAGGTAAGATCCAGGCCAGCCGCCAAGTAAATTGTCGGCTGGCCTGTGATCTAATCTGTTTGCTACTCCGTGTATCTTTCATAAACAAAATTTAGCAGATATATACATGTATTAAAAGTGTTGTAAAGCAGACGACACAGACATCTTTTTTAGAAAATCACCCAGCATTCTAAGGGTTTATGTCATGTTACTGTAAGATAACACCGATTCATCGCTAGAATCTTATGAAAGGAGGCATTAAAACAATATTTCATCATGATATAAGGTAGGAATGATTGTGTTAAAAGCATAAATTACTCTATAAAATTGTATCATCCCTTTGTCACAATAGGTTTATAAAACTGTCTGTGACAGACGCGCTAAAAGGAGGTAATACTTAATAGGATGTTATCTGAAATGGTCTTTGATTTAGTTGTGGTTGTTCACCGAGACATTTTTATTTGTGTGACGATCGCCAAAATGAAACTATTTACATTGAGTTACTGCTGAAATGTACCATCAGCTATACTCAGGAAAACTCATGGAACTATTGTGGAACAAATGAGAAAATGCTCGGAAAAACAATGATTTCCACATTTCAGACCATTCCCTTTGAATTCAACATGGTTTCATGTCAAAGGAAATTTCTCCTTTCATTCAAAGCGGTCACAGTTGTGCCATTTAGTTGTTAGGATAATTGCATTGCCCCTCACCGCTTTGGTTCAAATCACATTTTCGTAAGATTTCAATTTTCATGAGAGGGAGGCTATCAATTAACAACTGGAAAGACGAGGGTTTTACTTGACCAGACCAGCGATTTTGGGCAGTGGGGTTAGGGGTCGTCTTTTAATGATGAGCCAGTTATTGAGATAAAACTTAGAACTGCTGATGCGATTTAAACTTAACCAGACCAACACATGGATACTTCAAAAAGAAGATGATTTTATAAACTGGTTATGTTGGAACTGTATAGGAAAACATATAAACTTATTTTGGATTGAGAACTATGTATGGTGTATCTGCTTAACTCTTTACCAAACGCCAATTTCTCGAGTTTCCCAAATTGAAAGAGTTTGCAGACGACATTTCAAAATGTGTTGAAATTGTAAAAATAATCATCTGATAGGGCAGAAAACATTGTCGGCAAAAGGATAAATTTCTCGTTAAGAACACTTACTCCTTTTCTAACTCTGGTTTTTAGATTCGTCTGTAATAAACTGATCAAATGACATTATTGTTTGGTAATGGGATAAAGAAAGTTGTTTAAATTGTGGCTGTTAACCGAGACAATTCTTATAGTCAAACGATTGTCATGGTTAAACTGTTTACACTAAGTAATTGTTTAAAACATTGAAATACATATTTACCCGACTTTGGACGTTAACTAAGAATAGGACAAGGAACTATTGTTGAACAAAGGAGAAAATGCTCGGAACAACAATGATCTCTAAAATTTCAGGCAGTTCGATTTGAACTCAATATTATCTTATACGAATAGTCATCTGTCTTTTCATTTAGTCGGTCACATTTGTGCCATTTAGTTGTTGGAAAGATCACATATGCCACTCACAGCGTTGGATCAAATCACGTATGTGTTAGACTTCAATTTGCATTAGAGGTGGTCTGCCGGATGACAAACGGAACAACGAGGTTTATATCCGTTACCGTGGCCTAGTGGTTAAGCGTCCGCCTGAGGACGGGAGGTTGAAGTTTCGAGCCCACAGGAGGCGTTTGTCCAGGAAATCTTTCTAGTGGAACTTGTTCCGAAATGGCCGGTTCGTGAGCCGCGAGCTAGTTAAATTCAAAGATGACCGACTTATATCCGCTTGGCGCCTGGCATAGTGATAGAAGTAGGGAGGTACTTGATATAATCAGTGAAAAGTGTCTCATAAGCCAAACTGGCTGGCCCTGTCAATACGGGTGATACTATTCTAAACTAAACCTTACCTTTATCTCTTACTCGTCTGGACAAGTGAATTTGGGTCGCTGACTTTCCATGATTAGCCAGCGATTGAGATAAACTAAAAAACTGCTGATGCGATTTAGTCTAAAGAAAACACTTGGATACTTTAAAGAGTAGATGATTTCATAAACTGGTCAAATTTGACATTGAAATAGTATTAGAAAATATTTAAACTTATTTTGAATTGTGAACCATGTATATGTATGCTGTATATTCATAACCCTTTACCAAGCGCCACATTTCCGACTGTTCAAAATCAAAAGAGTTTGCAAACTACATTTCCAAATGTGTTGAAGTTGAAAGATAATCTTCTGATGGGGCAGAAATATTTTGGGAAAAGGAGAACTTGCTCTTTAAGAGCAAGTTCTCCTTTTCCCAAAATATTTCTGCCCCATCAGAAGATTATCTAACTAGTGAAATGTCTTTATTGTTTGGTAATGGGTTAAAGGACATTGTATATGATACATAGTTAATTGAAAGATAAGGGACACGAAGTTTAATAAAGTACAAGTATTGTGTATGAGTTCACCTCTATACAAAGCTTCCTTCTCCACAAATATATTTTTCGTATTAATGGATTTAAAGGCATGTTTGTACATTAAGGCTTTCCCGGACAAATACAAATATTTATTCTATGTTAACTATAACCCTTATTATTGCTTTCAGTCGAACCTTATATCAGAAATATGTTTGAGTCAAGTGGTTTAATCTACGTATTGAAATTTTGGTTACTTTCTATGATTTCTATCCAAGAACAAAACTGTCAAACAACAACACAATAGTGTTGTTTGATAACTTCTCATTCAGAACAAAACATATCATTAATTATTTCCAGTTATATGTCTTATTAAAATATTGGAGTAATGTTATTAAACATGAATTCAAATAGTTGAGGCAAAGTAAGTAGGATTTAGAAAGTTTAACCCTTTACCAAACGTTAAATTTTCGCCTGTCCCAAATTGAAACAGTTTGCAGATGACATTTTAAACTGTCATAAAATTGAATAATGATCTTCTGGTAGGTTAGAAAGCATTGTTGGAAACGGATAAATTGTTCGTTAAGAGCAGTTTCTTCTTTTCGCACAATGTTTCCCAAGAGTCGTCTGCAACAAACTGGTCAAAGGTGGTGATTGTTTGGATATGTGTTAAAAGAGACAGAGGTTATGGCAGAAAGAAAGAAATAACTACATTAATTGTAGAGAGTTATGAAAGGAGGTACTACTTATACATAAATAATTAGATCATCCTGTCAATCATTCGACCTATCTATCAATGATTCATATCAAACAATATGTGTTTTTCCCACTGATGTGTTTGTAGCGTGAATGTGCGTCTCGACAACAAAAGGAGCAAATCCTCCTTTTGTCACATTGTTCCATGGGTTTGTTGTCTAAATAAACATTTTATACCTAGTGAAATCTCAGCGAAACATCGACCCATTATCGAAAGCACAAGAGAAATCTGATCCTCACCATTGTCAGGTTATTGACATATGTGAAAGGACCAAAAGTTAACGAAGGAGTTTCCGATAACATATCCCATTTATATCAAATTGAAAGGAAATTTGAATTAACATTCGCTTTTACCCATCACTCCATCGAAAACGAAACGATGTGTTTGAATTTAAAAAGCAGCAGTGAAAGTGACAGCGAAAAATAAAAAATTGAATTGCCCAATTAAACTTTACGTCGATTGTAGTAAAGAGTGAATATATATTCTTTTATTTTTTGAATTTTTTTTTAGACAATCATTTCATCGACCACATCTTACTGGCGTGCTAAAAAGATGTTTATGAAGTTATGAGCAATAATTTGATACTGACTTCTCTAACAGTCTATGTCGCCAAGGTTTACATAAATGTTAGGGACATTTACAAATGTTCGGTGTTATTAGAGATACGGAGGTATGTTATAGTGGTCGAGTATATAACGTTTATCATGGAATCGTTATTGTTAAGGTGAAATTGACACGTACAAAATCTAGTGATACAGGGTTGCAATGGTATTGCTATGTAACATGAACGACATTGGTCCAGTGGTAGAACGTCGGCCTCTTGTACCGAAAGTCCCGGGTTCGATCTTCGTTAGGCGAGGTGTATATTGCTGAGACTATACCAGTATATGAAGTATCCAGGAAGCAATCACTGAGAGAGAGTTTAATAAGCTTCAAGCTTCTGTCACATTTGATGTAAAATAAATAAGTTTAAAACTAAAACTATATGAAATGACAGGGGACTGCTGAGTTAACAAGTTTACAAGTATATCTTAGCTAACACCACATACCGTCTCAACATTTTTTTTATATGGGTTTTACATCACATCAACATTATTTCAGTTATGTAGCGCTGCCCGACTATTAATGATGGAGGAAGACCCCATACTCAACTGCCCACAAGGGCTGGTCAAGGCGGGTAGAACCATCGGCATTCCGTAAGTCAGTCGGGAGACTGCCTCTCATGAAAATCCATATCCCTCTCAGGATTTGAACACACGCGAAGAAGGGCCATGTGATTTCAAGTTCTGTACTCTAACCACTAGGCCGCGGAGACCCCCAACACCACATAAACCATGTACATATGTGGCAAAACTTACCAGCGACAACACATGAACGTACATTATAAGTTATTATAAATAAACCATGGGATGAATAGACATGCTCTCGATTCGAAATATTAACTTTTCCTTTGTTTAAGATTGTAATTATATATTTTTCCAAGCATTTTATTACGTTTTCACGGTACAAAATACCAATGTTGTTGTTAAGATTCAGTTTCAATTTTGCTTTTTCATGTTTAAATATTCTTATGGTTCACTAAATCGAGATATTTAACCATAGTTTCTGAAGATAATTATCAATGGATGAAGTTTAGAGTCGATATCATTTAGAAACTCATACACCCAATCTACACCAAGTTCTACTTAAGATCGGAGTACATCTATATGGGCCGCGTCACGCGAAAAGGGGCACTCGGACATAAATAAAAACCACTGCTCTTTCTTAGCGCTATTATTCCAGCATCTAGTCACGACAGTTATCATTTGTATTTATTTAAAGGTAGCACTCCATGTCCTCTAAGATGGCAAACAGTGTAACCCCAGACCAGCCGCCACGTCACTGACGTGGCGGCTGGTCTGGGGCTACACTGTTTGCTATATCCGAGTGCCCCTTTTCGCGTGACGTGGCACATATTGTGGTAGCAAAGCGATAGAGAACTCTTGCATTGCACTGATAATAGACATTGTTAAATAACCCTTAGAATGCTGGGTATCTTTTCTAAAAAAAGGTTTTGTGTCGTGTTATCTGCTTTCCAAATCTTAAATATCTGCTTAATGTATACGAGGAAAAATATAACAGTAGCAAAAAAATTATTTGGCGGCTGAACTGGATCTAACCTGTTTGCATAAGCATGAAGTCGGTTCCAGCGCTATAAGGGTTCACTCAAAGATACACTGAATTAGTTTTCCTTACCAGTGTCTGCGCTCTGTGAGATCACACATTTAACGCTATTTACCGCCTCAGCATAAACATTTTCTCAAGACACTGCTCAGGCATGTTTATCAATTGCACACTCGAATAAAATATCTGTTTGCTTTTTATCAAACATAAACTGCATTAACCGTGCGCTTCTGTCGCAAATTACATGCTGAGTCTCTTACAAAACCATTCAAAACTTGTATTTGAGATATGAGTACGTTGGTGGAATGATTATTAACAAATTAAAGTAAATAGACAGTCATGTGTAATCAATCCATCGCGTCGTTTGTTGACTGGATTAGACTAACTGAAAAGTATGTTATTGAACTTAATGGACCTAAAGTTAACCATTTAACCCTTAAATACTCGGAAATTTTCTAAAAATAGATTGTTGTGTCGTCTGCTTTCCGAAACCTGAAATATCTGCTAAAATTTAATGAGGAAAGATACTCAGAGCATTTTATTCTAGTTAAATAAGTTAATTAGTTAAGTGGCTAAGTGATTTTATGTACGGTGTGGAGAAGGATGGCCACGACCTTCACAGACCTTTGATCGTAGATAATAAACAATTACAAAAAAAGATACTCAGAGCAGCAAACAGGTTGAATCACATGCCAGCCGCGGCTGGCCTGTGATCTAACCTGTTTGCATAAGCATGAAGTCGGTTCGAGCACTATAAAGGTTGGAGTCATCTCAAATACAATGCGTTTAATGTACAATGTGCACGTAAACACTCGCTCGTTGGTACCCTCTATCACATTCTAATGGGATTATGAGATAGGGTACAGGCTAGGGCGTTTACGAGCGGTTACTAAAGAGAACTTTATGTCTCTTGACACAGTACAGTAAACTTTATTCTGGACAGACTTTATAATGATACAGCAAAAATCGACCGTCTTGTTTGATACGGAAGTTTGTCAAGCCGTTCATCCTTTCACCCATTATAAATCACTTTAACTAATATTCTGCAGTAGCTTTAAACGAAGCTATTTTCATAAAAAGATAATTTGCCTTTGACGAGCATTGTATACTTTTTCACAATGACTTCCACCTACCACCACAAAGGTTATTTATTATTTACACGCTAAAATGGATGTCTCCTGATTCTTTCAATATAGATCACTCTCAAAGGCGGATCGGATAAAAGCTATAAAGTTTGTTGATCGACTACCCGATGTTGTTAAACTGGAGTGTTCAAACTCATATCAATTCGATCATATAACGAACATGAAGTGGTTTATTTCATAAAGGACATTTTGTTTATACGGAAAAGATATTGGAAAACAGAAAGGGAACATTAGTGTAAATGCAATACGTGATTTAACCGAACTGTGTTTCATATATTTTCTATCGCACATCGAACAGGATGTGTTTGGTTATAAAAGAGACTTTAAGTGAGTACAGATACATTGGGACACTGTAGACGAACATCGGTGTACAACTCAATGAAATGGGTGATTTAACTGAACTGTATAAATTCATATAAAGTTTATCGTACATCGATCATGATGTGTTTGGTTATATAAAAGACGTTTCGAGAATAAGTGGACATTGCAAAACGATAGAGGAACATCGGTGTGTGTATCCGAATGATGGATGACTTCCCATGGTATGTGAAGGCACGGGGAAAGATCTACCTCTCGGCCTACGTGTACAAGAAGGTGACAGGCGAAGAGCTGTTCACGGTAAGATTCTTCAAACTGAATTCTTTATCATCTGCAGACGACGTTTCTAACTCGAAGCAGACGTCTTTCGAAAAGTTTTGTAAACGTTTGAAAATCGTTTCAGATGTACAGTTGTGATATGTGAATAGTTTGGAAAAGCAGAGTGGCAAAAGGAGAAATTGCTTGTCACAAGCACGTTCTCTTTTCGCAACAATGCTATTTGAAAGTCCCTACTGCAAGACGCAAAACACGTGGGGTATGGTGGTAATGAGTTAATCCTGTACATGTACATGTAAGTTCAATGGTGGGACTTTTGTTATCGCTTATTATGACTCACGCGCTGTGACTCCTTTCCCAGACACGTACTCCGTAAGTCACTGTCCTTTGCCTTAAGACATCTTCATATGATATAGGTAGTCCTAGGTACTGTTTCAAATGTCTTACGGGAATTATTTGTGTAAGTCGAAATCGATTTTTATGAATATTTTCTTAAACAAAATTAAATATTGTTATGTGACACGTTTTTGGAAGTGTCTCGGAGAGACGACTCCAATGAGGTGTTACTATGAAATATTGCTCCGCCCGATATCAAATAAGAAGGAATGTTGTTTTGAAATATACAGAAAATATCAGCATGAAAAACGGTACCATGGACCTGCTGGTCTACAAACACGATTTACTTGTCCTTTATGGCACAGTGGTGCAGGTTCTCGACTTGTCACTCAGGGCCTTGGGTTCGATCGTCGCGGGGGCAAATTGTTTCATTTAATGTTCTTTGACAAGATACCGCCCACCTCTAGTCTCTTGCTAGTTCATCCTATGAATGACGTCGAAAGATTTAGATTTATATGTCGTGTAAAGAACTTATATACTCATCTCTGTGTGAATACATGTATCTCAGTGTTTTGTTTGTTTGATTTGGTAAGTGTTGATTATAATTTAAGGCAATGGCTACAGGCTCTAAGTTATATAGATGTAATCGGTAATGGTAATTTTTTTTCGACTTAACCCTTTACCAAACGCCAAGTTTTCGACTGTCCCAAATTGAAAGAGTTTGCAGACGACATTTCAAAATGTGATGAAATCGAAAAATAATCGTTTGATAGGGCAGAAAACATTATGGGGAAAGGATAATTTGCCCGTTAAGAGCAATTTCTCCTTTTCCGACAATGTTTTCCAAAGTCGTTTGCAACAAATTGGTACAATGTCGTTATTGATTGGTAAGGGGTTAAAGAAAACCTTACGGAAAGGAAACCCGACGAAGAGAATGTCACTTACATAGCAATAAAGAACATATAAAACAGGACATTGTATTGACTTCGACGTATAAAGAAGTTCGACACTCAAAAGTTCGAGGTATAGAGAAGCAAATATGTTAGATCACAGGCCAGCCGCCAATTTACTTTGCGGGTTGCCTGGATCTAACCTGTTTGCATAAACATGGAGTTGGTTCCAGCACTGTAAGGGTTAATAACATGAATTTATTCGAACAGTTTAGCCTTCTGTCATTTGATCCAGACCGAAAGAAAGTATATACCGGTCTGATAGAGTGGCGATCCATTAAACCTTTCTTCATTGTTAAAAACAGATCTTGTCGAGTTTAATGTGTTTAATTTTGCTTTTCGGTGAGCTAGACCAAAGACTGAACCCTTTAAAGAATAATTGACATCTGATTCAAATTTTATAAGCAATTAATGATTTTGTTATATAGGCTTCTATATAGATAGCAGATGAAAAATAAGGAGAACGACAATTGGCGTTTACTTGGCGATATTAAGCAGAAATCATTGTGACAAAAGGGGAAATTACTTGTTCCAAGCAACTCCTGCTTTTATCACATTGGTTTATTTAGGTCTCCTTTTACAGAACAATCAAAGTGATATGATCTTGTAACATTGGATTTTGCCTTTTATATCAGGAAAGCTGTGATAGCATTACAATACATGAAGATAATGTTTTCTTATTGCTCACATGTTTATCCATAACAGATATATTTTTATCGATGTAAACTGCGAAACAATTTGGGCCGCGTCACGCGAAAAGGGGCACTCGGACATAAATAAAAACCACTGACCGAGCTCTTTCTTAGCGCTATTATTCCAGCATCTAGTCACGACAGTTATCATTTGTATTTATTTAAAGGTATAACTGGATGTCCTCTTAGATGGCAAACAGTGTAACCCCAGACCAGCCGCCACGTCAGTGACGTGGCGGCTGGTCTGGGGCTACACTGTTTGCTATGTCCGAGTGCCCCTTTTCCCGTGACGTGGCCCATTTATCTATTTTTATTTATTTATATGGAGTTTTACAGTACGTCAGCAATTGTTCAGTTATGTTGCGATACCAAACTCTAAATGATGGAGGAAGACTCCATACTTCCTGCCCATAAGGGCTGGTCAAGCTGGGTAGAACCATCGACATTCCGTTAGTCAGTCTGGAGACTACCTCTCATGAAAAGCCAAATGCAGTCACTGGGATTCGAGCCCACGCTGAGGGGGCTGTAAAGAAATTAGTTTGTAAAATAAAATTATTCTGAGATTAAGATAAAACCGTTACATAACTGAAAAATGTTGGTACGTCACTGACAAAGAGGACCATATTGGACCTTTGTTAGTACCTATAACTAATAACTAATATTCAAGTAGGAACCTTTGCATGAAGAGCGTCTCATTTTGTAGTTCCATTCAGTGCTACATTGATCGAGCTAGTGTTATTTCGCTCGCCATACAATCGATAGTTTAACGGATTACGAATCCAATTAGGGGGTCCAAAAAGTAATTGAAATCGAAAACTTCTGATCGATTGTCACATTCAATGAACCTGCGATCGGTATAAAAGGGACATAACTCGCTATACGATTTTACTAGTAGTAGTACAGGAGGCTTGCTCGGGCAATAAACAAAGCATATAGGGCATTATCATTTCTTCTAGTGTGCCGTCCCTATTGGGAATTGAGCGTAACATGAATATGGGATATACACGAGCTGTAAAATAGCTTTTACTTTTACATAGTATGTCGTCTTCAGATATGACTTTTACTAGAAATGTGAAATGTTCGTTAATGACACTTTTCAATAAAGAAAAGTCTTTGAGGGCGGCATGATTTTAATCCCATATTGAATACCAGGATCGGAATATTGATGTATATAATACCAAAAAAACGGCATCGCCAACAAAGAAACATTTGTTTCCCCGTGTTGCTTTCCAAAACTACATTTTAAAATATCACAAATGCGTGAAATATTTTTTTTCCGTAAGATATTTGATGTTTCTAACATATTAAGGCAATGCATTGGTATGTTTACCAGTATATGACTATTGTCTGACATGCGCTTTATGTAGCTTAAATTCCATGTGTTAAATTATGTGTAAATGCCGTATATGTTTGCTTTAAATGCGTTAAACAATCTGAAACTTGTTATTTGAGCACGATCGGATATTCCAGTAATTCGACAATTGTTTATAGGCGCTCGGATGTATTAATTGATGTATTTGTTGATGCATTGATAGTATAGGTGTATTGATTGATGTTTGTTTAAGCCAATTCGTATCACATTATAACGTTCTTGCTATCGGATGAAGCTCACCTTACAACCATGTAAACCCCGTAAGTTTGATTATCGGCTGGAGTAGATATAGTCTCATGATTAGAAACGTTCTCGATTGGAGATTGATTTCTGTACTTATAGTCTTGACCCAGTTTATAGAGTCATATTTTATGTTTTTGGATGATCACCCTTCTATAGCTAGTTGAGCATAATAGAATGAGTTGGGTTATGGTTAGTTGTTACGCTATCAGACTTAACATAATGTTGCAAAACTAAATTCCATTAAGAAGAATGTAAAGGTCACACCAAAACCCCATCATGCCGATGTTATATTAATATTCAAAGACATAAATCTTTTGAATCATCAACTAGCAAATAATGAGTATGAGAAGATCCCCGTTTGATGTGTGTTAAAAATACAAACCCCTCTATGGCGAACGTAGAAAAAATACTTCCCTGTGTTTAATGTCTCTCTCGCTTTAGTGTTTTCTGAAGTTTTCATCTAAAGATGTTGTTTTTCAACATCTTTAGAGGAAAACTTTGGAAAATACTAAAGCGAAAGAGATGTGTTCATTAATGACACTTTTCAATGAAGAGAAGCATTTGAGAACAGCATGATTTTAATTATGATATATATTGTATAACAGATAATGAAGGAAATAATTGTTTAAACGTCAAATATTTACAACTCACGTTGGTCGTTGGTAAAAAGTTGAATGTCAACATTAAATTACCAATATTAAGGCCTGAAATCTGAATAAATTATTGGATTAACAAATTTGTTTTCAAGAAGGAAAACACACATACGTAATACCTCCATGTCAATCCTTTACTAAACACTTTCTGGGACTCAGGAATACACTAAACACGAATTATGACGACCGTTTTGAATATGATGTATTGCTTTCACAGAGCCAACAGTGTATGGTCCTTTTTATAGCTTTGCCTATGGACAAATATTTTTCTTTAGCACCACGATCTTGAAGTACATCTGTTACTCAATCTTGGATGGGGAGCGAAATACACTTATTCGGTAGAGAAATAGCAGTAGATATTTTTTTGCCGAGTGTTAGACCTAACGCCCGTTATGAGTCATGGGATATAATATACCATCAGAACCGGAAAGTCGATGGTCAACTCATGCGGGGTACACATTTTGCTATCATTGGCAAAGGTAGATGAAAAATCCTGCTCCGTCTTGTTCGGATATTTTATCCTGTCACTAGTGCCATTTTGGGACCGATAACTAGATGCCGTATAACATTTGTGATATCCGGCACTAACCATGTAACACATGCACGTGACGAATCATGACGTTATAAGAGCACAATGACGTCATGTTTACATCATTCTCTACTTATTTTTTTCCTTTTTTTCTCGTGTTTTATTTACATCCTGTTTTTTTTAAAAGTATACATAAGGGAAACAGGATAAATAGAATAGATGATTGGTGTCTTTGAATAGGAAAAATTATCGGGCTCGGCATCGGAATATTATCCGTTTCGCCTTCGGCTCACCGGATAATATTCCTACGCCTTGCCCGATAACATTTCCGATTCACGACACCAACCATCTATTCTCTATATATCGCAGACATTGGTCATGTGAATCCCCGCCTGTACATGGTATCGTCCAAATTAAACGTGCAAAATGTCCAACATTTTCTAAGAATGACCGTTAGCTACATGTATACGCCCATTTCAATTATGTATTCATCGTCTTCTAAAACACTCCATTTAACCGACATATGGACCAGGTTGAGCGATGTTCAGCCTTTGCAATGATGTTTAATAGGGAAATAAATGTTACCGTGAAAACAGTTAATGATATCCGTATGCTAGAAACACCCAAACCATATATCGCTCGTTGTCAGGAATAGGTACATACAACGTTCATCGAAGGGATTCCTTTAGACAATCATACTTTCATATGCCAGGAAAACGCATTGAATGTTACACAATCACAAATAGCCATTATTTTTAAAATATGTTTTGCTTTAAAATATTCGATTTAATGCTTTTTGAGTAATGCGTTTTGTCTAAACAAACTCGTATGTGGTTTGTTTAGTTTAAACTTATCTATGTTATATCGAAAACAAGTTCTTACAAATCAACGAACCCACGACCCTCGTGTCCAGAGGCGGACAATCTACCACTGTCCTCGTTTGTGGTAGTTGTAGGTTTGAAGGAGGAAGGGTTTTGTTTGTTTGTCATGTCACTCACCCCTCATGACATCACCACGTTGGGTGTAAGGATGTTTACTCAGGTAACATTGTACAGTTAAGTACCCACTTCATACATATAGCAAACAGTACATCGAGGGCCGAATGTAAGATTAAGGTAGAATACCTATAATCTATCATAATGATTATTTAACCTTCGTCGGATTACTTCGCTAGTTCTCGGCAAACATCGGTCTGGGCCGAGTTTATCCGGTGTACTTCGGTCGTTCACGGTATACATCGGTCCGGGCCGAAACTATCTGAACGATCAAAGTAATCCGACGATAGAATAAGTTTCAAACTGGCGGATTATGGGAGAGTTTAACACTTTACCAAACGCCAATTTTTCGACTGTCCCTAAATTGAAAAATATTTGCAGACGACATTTCTAAATGTGATGAAATTAAAAATGATATTCTGGTAGGGCTGAAAATATTGTGGGAAAAGGAGACATTGCTGGTTAAGAGCAAGTTCTCCTTTTCCCACAATGTTTTTCAAAGTTGTTTGCAACAAATTAGTCAAATGTTGTTATTATTTGGTAATGTGTTAAGTCATATAACGACATTTCTTATATTCCAAGGGACTATAGCTAGAAACATGACATGTCTTGCCAAGTTTTACTCATGGGGAGCCGCCGCCACTGATGGGTAGATAGATAGATATCTTTTATTTGACCACCACACATGTGTATAGTCATTTTTACAATACAAACAAAATAAAGATACAATATATACAGGTCAATAATAAAAAATACAAGAACATACATTTTGAATAATTACTTCCATTTCAATGTGGATTAACTACATAAATAATTAGGTAATAGTATGCGCGAAAGATATTCTTTCTTTAAAAGCAAATTTAAGATATACTGCCAAACCTTTATCGCATGATTTTAATAGTTGTATGGTAAAACATGCTTGGTCTTTTATAATAAAACTCATTTATGTATTTCTTTCTCATAGAGATATACTTTGGACATTTCAAAACAAAATGATATTCATCTTCAACGTCTCCATTATTACAAATTTGGCATGGGACCGAACCAGTATCCTCTGAATTCATTGTGTTTAATTCAAACTCGATTGTGACGGATACTTGAAGCTTATTAAGATCACTCTCGATGCCTGTTTCCTGGATAACATGACAGTACTCGCGCCGATTCGTGGGTTAGCCCCGGCAATTTTAACCTGTCCTATTGAGGATTCGCACCCGAGAACCTCGGTCCAAGAGGCTTACGTTCTACCACTTCACCAAAGTGAAGGCATTGGTCTATATTAGTTATAACTCGTGACTTCACGTCTCTATCAATATATTGCTCTGAGATATAATTGCTGAACCTGACATCGTCATATAACCAAGAACTGCTGCACGTTGTACGATCTTCAATTTTAAAACGAGATTACCTACAGTCTAGTGTATAATACTT
Organism: Cerastoderma edule; assembly: GCA_947846245.1. Lineage (NCBI taxonomy): Eukaryota > Metazoa > Mollusca > Bivalvia > Cardiida > Cardiidae > Cerastoderma > Cerastoderma edule. The sequence continues at coordinate 7,215,629 of OX401416.1, read as the reverse complement.
CGATGTGAAGTAGGTGTATTTACATTTGATAAACCCTGATAATCTATAGATAACTGTTTTACCTTGGATCGGAAGACTAAAAAATGATTTATCTCGCTTTGAACATGATATTTGAAATTCATTCGATCACAATTGCATAACCCTTACCATGACATCAAGTCTTCATGACAACATTCACCAGTACTCGTATAACTTACAATCAATTATAAGAATAGATAGTAAAGAATATATCTGGCTTAACTTTTAACCGTTATAGTGCTGAAATAGACGTTATGCTGATGCTAACAGGTTAAATCAAGGCCAGTCGCCAAGTAAATTGGTGGCTAGCCTGTGATATAACCTGTACTCTGAGTATCTTTCCTCAACCAAATTAAGCAGCTATTGAAGGTTTTGTAAGCAGACGACACAAAAATCTGTTTTTAGACAATTACCCAGCATTCTATGGGTTAAAGAACACCATTCACTTAGCCTCCTAGACCATGTAGTAACCTGCATGTCTGTGGACTCCTTTGAAGTATGAACGTCAGATTGTATGTCTGTTTGTCTGTTTGTCTGTTTGTCTGTTTGTAGTGATAGTTTGAGATTGTGGTGTCCGTACTTCGGCAGATAACAATGGAAGTCAGACGTGATATTTCGAGTACCGTAACGTTAAAGACATTGACCTTATGTTATCTCCATATTAGTACGGTTATGCAGTAGATAAACATTCGAAAACAATGCAAGCACGCAAAAGAGCCGCCTTATTTTCGTTTTGGCACTTCATTTTCAAGGCTTCCTGCATCTAAATGTGTTTACAACTCACTAGTTTTTTTATAGCAATTAACAAAGTTGGCTATTTTGAAAAGACGATCTTGATTCCAACAAACGGCGAACAAAAAGAGTTGGATGATCCAGGGTTCGAACTCGTGTGACTAGGCTCCTTATGTCCTTTATCATCATCCTTGTTATCTTGCTTTTTAAATATTGACTGATAAGCGTTCACATGTTACTATAACGAAGGATGCTTTATTGACAGCGTAACTCTTCCTGTTTAACTGCTTTTGGTACAGATGTTTCATGACAGATGTCAATGAACAAGACAGCAATAAGAATGAATATCCATTGGAAGTGAAGGACATTCTAACCCGTCTCTGTCTGTTTGCTTTTAATTGAGCTGCTGTATTGATTGAAATGGACAAAGTGTGCAATACTTCGACTCCAGGTCACGAGGGTTATCTGTTCGAACCCTTGGCATATCAGGATTGGCAACTGCTCATTAATCCACATTTCTTAAGATTATTAGTTATTATATGTTCGGAGACTATGATAGAGAGTGATTAGTATAGCTTATAATGGAACTTATTGCACGTTTCATGTAGAATTAACAACTTACGTTGTTTAAAATTGTACAACAGTTGTACAACTCTGTAACAGTATGATACACACTGGAGAACGTCATTTGAAGCTAAATTGGTACATATCTATTTTTTTCGAGCCGGTATACATTGAATCAATATGTATTTGAATCCAAAAGCGTTGGAATTGTTTTGAACTATACTTGCTATAGACTGTATATACTTAGATATACTGACGCTTCTGGATTAACTATGCTTTCATTACCTTTTTATAATTTTATAGCATACAGCTATACGCAAACTGTAGTGTTTCAATAACGATTTTTTTTTTCATCTGAGAACAAAGACCTTTAAACAATACAGGGAATGCTTTTAAAATTCTACATGACCATCGCATTCTCTATGCTAGTTTCTAAGATTGGTCACATTTGAAAGAGAACTATATACACTTTCAAATCAAATACAGCATGTTTGAATGTAATTTTGAACTTGTTTTTTTTATACAAAGGATGAATAACGAACGTTTCATACCGATTCTGGTGCGTTTAAATGGGTTACTTAGGGAACATGCGTTATGTCATATTCCTATCCGTGAAATGAAAGGATTCTCCCCTGAGATCTATGTCGTTTTTTAATTAACTGTCTATATTGTAGTAGAACTCGCACTCCAATCTGATCTATTGAGGGTGTATAAAGTCTAAAGTCTAAAGTCTAAAGAGAGGTTAATAAACATATTTATTAAGTTGATCCCGGTGATAAACAAGCATTTTCCCACTCGAATAAGTGCTGAAGGGTTAAAACAAATAATCCTGGTTTCTCCAGCATTCTTTTTCTTTTTATTTCTTCTTTTTTCACCCAATAGCACCAATACTCATGTGAGACCTTTTATATGTCATTGACCACTGATATCACAGGGGTTTGACTCAATACATACCTCCCACATCCCTCTATATAAACTATATATTGTATTCATAGAGGGATTTGGGCAGTATGTATGGATTCAAGCCCCTGTCATTGATATCCTGTTAGTTATTCCCCTTTTTCTCAAATGCAAACCTCCGAATTATGTCGACTCGTAACCGTCAAATATTCGATCTGACCTACGTTGGTCTATCCCGTATTTGGTGCGGAAATACTCGGAAACCAAATATAATACCCGTGTCGCCGTAACTTAAATAATATCAGTTACTATTTAAACAACTTCATTGTATAATAATATTGGGAAATGGGATTGTAGTAATTAATATTGAATATTTCCCCTAAATGGTTTTATAGTAAGGTCACTACACCCAATACTTACAACATACCTCGATTACCAAATAGTTTAGGTTAGATTCATTCACTCTAAATCAAGTGTAAAATTTCCTTACGATTTGTAATATTTAAATACCTAATACACATGTTCTTTTGGTATTTTGAGAATTCTCTCTCTTGATTTTGTTTCCTAGATTCACGAGCAGTATTCTAGCCGAATTTGGATTAATGAAAATGCTTAAATTTTACTCCGTTACTCACGGAAATCGATAAATTATGAAATCGTAAACAATAATCTCAAACATATTCATTGTCTTTTCTTCTCCTTGGATTGGTTTATTAATTAAGTATTGCTCTCGCTTAATGTATAATGTTGGGTTATTATTGAGAGATCGGTTTAATAGTTGTGTTATGGTAGTATATATAACTTACGATAGTTGACTCAAGGAAAAATATTAAAATCATCTATCTTTGTTGAGAACCAAATTCCTATCAAATTCAAAATTTGTGACAAGTCAAAGTAGCAACAACAACCCACATGTAGCTTTAAAGAATGTTTACCTTGTTCTTATTTTTCCAAGCCTCCGTGAAAAATGATATATTGCTCACAACGAGTCATTAATCCTTTAATGACAGATGTTTGTAGATGTCTTCTTCAGTAAACATATATAAATCAAGTTCGACCCCCCACGAAGCATTAAGCTACCAGATGACGGTTAACCAATGACTCCATAATACTCGACTTTACCCCCATCGATTGCAGAACGATTTAGAAAGTCCTGAAGCAAGCGGATAGACTGATCCATTTAAGCAATATATATTTTTGTCAAGGTAGAATAGCAATAATCGGTCAATTTGAAATATTCTTTTGTCGGATTACTTCGGTCGTTCTTTGGTATACATCGGTCGTGGCAGGAACTATTCGGTGTAAAGCGAATAGTTTCGGCCACGACCGATGTATACCGAGAAGTTCAGAACGACCGAAGTAATTCAGCGAAAGAAAGATTTTCAAAATGGCGGACTATGGGAAATCCACTTTAAACTGCTTCCTACATAATATAATATTTGAGGATCGTTTTGTCTGCCGTTGTTTTCAAATTAGATCGGTTGCAAACTCCGATGATGTGGAATAGATTATTAGTTTGTGTGTTGTTTAACGCCGCATCAACAATTATTCAGTTAAGTAACGGCTTTCCTGGATCCATTGGAGCAATAGACTAAGGCTCTGAAGTGACTTGCCAACTGCCACTCCAAGGAAATCAGAGGTGTCGATGGGGCACGATCCCGGGACCCCCGGGCACTAGGTTGGACAACTCAAAGACTTGGTCACGCAGGACTCTTTGGAACATTAACTGTCGGATATTGATTAATCCCGTATCACAAGACCCTTGTGAAAGAGTCTGCTATCGGATGACAATAAAAACACGGTTAAAATACAATCTCTGTACCACTGGTAAATATGGAGTGTTTGTTCAACTACTCAACAATTACCTCGAAGGACCCTAAATTTTCATTAGATATATTTAAACAATGTTGAACAAATACTTTTCGTATACTTGGTAAATACTTCAAAACTATTCCTGTCATGTTCTCCCCAAATGTAAAGTCTTCCTCATGTGTTTTGAATCGCGACTTATATGTCGCTAACCTTAAAGTATATATGTCGAATTAAATTGAAATAAACTGTAATGTACAAAAATCGTGCATTCTTGCTTTCCAAATTATGTTTATGTCATATGAACGAGGTCGAGTCGTAAATCAATTATAATGTTTCATGTTGTGTAGTCATTTTGATCAACGGAGAAATACCATTCTTTAATCTTTAAATTCCATGGTACCATTTTACTAAACAGTTTACGCTTAAGATTTGCGTAAGTCTAAAACAACAATTCCTTTTATTTCAATATTAGGCGAAGCAATATTGCAAAGTAACACATCATTGGAATAGTCTCTCCGAGACGCTTCCAATGACGTGTCACATTGCAACATTGTACTTTCATTGAAGATACTATTACGCATACATTTTCCGTAAGTGGTTTAGTAAAACAGACCCCATATCTGTGTGAAAGTCATCTTTACTAAAATAATTTGATTTATATGACCTATACCGACATAGAATCTATAAGGGATTCAGTCAATAGCGCGACTTACTTTGAATGTGTGTCTCCGGACTACAAGACCAAGATTCGACATCTGTTTGATCCAGGTTTCTATAAAAATTAATGCGTCATGGTATACCACGTACTTGTAAAAGAGGGTAAATAGTAAACATATTAATAGAACATTTCGGGTGACCACATAGCAAATAGATAATTGATAATTCAGAAAGCTATTCATTAACCTCGAATTACCATAGGTAAATATAAACAAGACGCTCCATATCAAATCTAACACCCACATTTAAACTCGATCATATTCTCACCATGACATACGAAAAGATGCATCTCCTTCAAATGTAAAAGCGATTCAACCGGCTTTGATGCACTGCAGTGCGTTCCTAGAAACAGCTAGAGATTTGAAGCTGTGAATCTCTAAGGGAAGTCCCAAATCTGGTTTTCAGTGCCACAGTCTTGCGTTCGGCCTAAAGTGTAATATAAAGAGTGAACGACCAAAAATGAATAACAAGTAAAACTGTGACAAAAGTGCAAAGTATAGACCGTATTTTAACGATTTTGACTTAGATGATCGGACCACAACAAAAAGGTAAAAACTAAAGCGAATGCACAGAGTATGTCTAATGTCATTCTTCTTTAATCTTTAAAGTCCATATCTGTGTGATAGATTGCCTATATCATTATTGAATTTTTATAACGGCACGGCATGATATCCATTTTAAGTCACATACTCTTTTCCACCACACGACTTTCTTTTTTCAATACATAATGCCAAATAAATCATTTTGAATTTGCTTCAGCAAATACTGGAGAATACATGAACAAGTCTTGGATTGAATTTTGGACCTTAATCTGTCAAGTTGACCGCGTTGACGACTGATTTATCGTTAAGTGTCGGTGAGTGTGATCAATTTTAGGAACCAAGCGATATTAGAAAACATACCAACTATAAACTATTTCAACGAATATCATTTACAGAGTGTACGGTTGTGGTTAAGCAAAGTGTTATATAACTGCCATTATTCTGACTTTTAGATATTCTATTGGACGCCATGCTCTTAGCTAAAACAATAAACTGCATAGAAAATAGCATTTTGATACAAATATTTGAACAAATGTACACATTTCTCGCCAAAATGGCACTCTTCTTTTATCACAGTGTTGTGCTGAGTAAACTCCTCCTGCTGAGATATCATATGTCAAAATGCAAGGTGTCGTTATAGCGGGTCTGTTTGTGGTAAGGGTACTTATGTTCCACCATGATTATTATTCCTAAACTTTCACGGTTGAATATCCCATCTATAGATGGGGCCCGGATGTGTGTAAGGACACGTTTAATATGCGGATTAAATCTTAACTAAATATAATATAAACATGCCCGATGGAGGCTAAGATAACGACAGTTTGGGAGGTGTATTCTACGGACCTGGTTTGGTAGGAAATCCTCTTCGTGGATTTACAAGATTGTTTGAATCGTGCAATTTAACGGGGATTTTATCGTGCACTTTGGATTGTTTCTATATCAGCATAATAAGCGATGAATACGTTCCTTTACATGAACGCACTACCAGAGTATATAGCTAAATGAAACAGAAAGACAACACAAGGAAACGAAACTGTACCTATTGAAGTGTAGAGAGAAATGGAACGATAGTAATGGAGTGAAAGTAATTAATTAACTATGCAGTAATTTATGTGAATGAATGAAAGATAGTTGATTTAACAGGAACCTTTTAGTAGGGACACTGAGTATCGCAATAAAGGCATGCACAACGTGTAAGAAAGATAAGCTAAGAGGATGTATACTTTTTATTGTTCTTCTACGGGCTAATGAACAATATTTACAGACAGACGGACGCAGATAATGTCTTTTATCACTTTAACTGCGGTCTTTTTATAGTATAAGATTAATATTTAATTTGCTTTCTTCTGCAGCATAAAATATTCAATCAACCTTCTTTTGATCGATCAATCATAGACAGTGAGTGAACTGTTGTTTTGTTTGAGGCTCTCAATACAGGAACTTTTCTCTCCTATAGGCGCTTTCTAAATGGCTGGTTTCCGTTTCAAGCCGTTAATTGTCTCATACACCATATCTTATACATCTCTTTTTATAATGCTTGCCTAACATGAGATCGACTGTATTCTTAACCTTTAAATGTCATTGAAAATCATGGAGCTTTAGGACGATACAAATAGTATGTTACAAATGAATGGCAATTGGCGAACATTAGGTCCTCTTGGATCCCCTTTGATATGGTTTCCTAGAGTACATCGACATACCTTTATCATATTTACAACCCTTTGTATTGCGCTATGATCATCAGCCTTATAGGGTTTACATTGACGTGTGGATATCAGGCTAACATATGGGCAGGGAGTTGTTCACTAAGGTTAAATGCGCATTAAAAGCCAAGAGAGCAATAAAACATACTTATCGTAATACATAACCGATACATCTTAGCTACATATCATGTACCAGTCCTTCCATAGAACGCCTTAGCGGTCAAGCAGTGCAAATATGTAAATTAGAGATTAGATTGGTTATTCACCAAGTCAATTGGCAATGGTCACTCATGAATAGTTTATAATCTGTAACCCGGGCCAAACTCTTAAAGTACATGATTGAAGTTGTCATCGTTATGTGTTTACCCAGATCAGAGCGTGTTGTAAACTTTAAATAGCCAAATGACCATCCAGGATATAATACACTTACATGTATATAATGGAGTGCTCTAAGACGCAATATACCTGCCTATACAGGCATTAAAAGTAATGGTTAAATGCTTGTATAGACATAATAAATTATCTTAACATATGTGCAGGAATTAATGACATCTCAACAAAAACATTAACAAAATCACATGCATGCATGTTATTGCCAACACACGCTTTCGAATTTTCATGTAAAAGCAGGTATAGATATAGATATGATAAAGAAGCTTTGATCATGTACAGATTAAGATGTTTATAAAACTGACTATATACGTAATACTTTTCTTTGTATTGCAGTTATCTAGATAAAAATCTGTCTCTGGTTTGATTAAATTGATGATAAATTCCTAAATGTAAAAACTGGCGCTGGAATTAACATACTTTTTCATGAATCTTGGCGAATTAACTAGAAAACTAAATAAAAAGTGTGGTTTTCATCTAGATATGGCTTAAAGAAATTTGGAAAACGGAGTTCAGCTCATTTTGAAAATGAAACTAGATTTAAATGCGGCTTTACGATGATATTATTTGTTATCGTACCGAAATGGTTTTATTCATTGATATCAACTATTCAAGAACAACATCATAGATGTGGTATGTGTTACCAAATACCGGAAGTAATATAGAACATACAAGATGGTCCGGGTTGTTTATTGTACTGATATCGCCGTCCTTCACAGTACAGTTAAATATTCTAACAGATAATCTGGCTCTGATGGTGAATTGAAGTGTATAGATTAATCTATCTAATAAGATTAAATCCATTTAAATCGTTTTACGCATACATATTTGGGCTTTACTAAATTTGTTGATTTTTAACGAGACTTCTTATCATGGATTGATAATTTCCCTTTACTTTTTCTTATATTGATTAAAACTACCTCTATCTATGAGAGTACGCACTAGTCTACCGGGATCTTTATATATATAATCTGAATGCTAATGAACGTTTTCGGGTTTATGTCATGCCAATTATATTTTGCAATTGGCACGGGCTTTATCGATTTACATAGATACAGGTCAACGAAGAAAACGACAGACAACTTTTTGATTCTCTTTAGCACATATTCAAATCAAGCTTTCGAGTTTGTCCATTTATTGTTAGCTCCACAGGTAAAATCAATTGTAATGTCACGGTAGTAAGGGTAGTCTTGATATTGATATGTTAAACACACTTATACATGAAAGCACAGAATGGCTATCCCAGGCAGACATACAGACAGACACACGGAGACAGAAAGGTGGGATGTCAGACACTGGCCGGATTAAGTGTCAGAATTATACCGACATCTTTATACCGTATTGGTCCCAGAGTAAACACTTACCTACGTTGAGTATTTGGACCTATAAATGAGTCAAGTTAGATATGCCGGTCTATTAGTAAATGTTATATATGCGTAGTCTATCATAAACAGACCGTACTGATATTGGAGTAAAACGTTTTCGGAGAAAATTTATCTATAAACGTGTCGGAATAGATATTGTGGATTGAAGTTCATGTGTAGATTCAGCCAGACAATAGCTTGTTACTGTACTGGCTTTCTTTCGTATTTTTTTATTTTTTTTTTTGTCGCATCTGATACTAAAGTCTCCAGAAAACATTTTCATATTGCTGCTAATAAGCATATTTACTCATTTGAGACATCGGTTTAAAGTTATATAACAGCCGATTAGTATTTCTATGCCAGCCTTTTGTCGTCTACTGTGGCTTCCAATTTGAGATAGTCAAAAGTTAAGGGGCGTCATAAAAAAGACTTTATCCGTCGATCATTAGGCATTTGGTCAATGACAGACAATCTCAAAGTGGGTACTTGCCCGTCATTATCTGACACAAAGATGAAAGTACAAATGATTTACCAAATTCATAAATGTATGAAATATATCATAAAACAATCACATTCGAGTATATTTGAGTGTGAGTGTGGGTGTAAGCATGTTAACCCGTATAGTGCTGGAACCGACTTTATGCATATGCAAACAGGTTAGATCCATGCCAGCCGCCAAGTAAATTGGCGGCTGGCCTGTGATCTAGCCTGTTTGCTATTTTGAGTATCTGTCCTCATCAGATTTATGCAGATATCTAAAGTTTTGGAAAGCAGACAACACAAAAGTTTTTTAGAAAATTACCCAGCATTCTATGGGTTAATTTCCCCTTGTCGCGTTTTCCCAGGGACCGGTTCATTACGTTAAGGCTCGGCAGGGATAGGAAGTTGTAAAACAGTGCGGTTATTTACTTACACTGGTTATAATAAGACAATAATAAACGATTGGGAAATATGGGTGTAGTACATTACTATGGATTTATACATGATACATTTCTAAAGGTGGCATGCATGGGAAATCAGGACAAATACAACATTGATTAGTGCTCACAGTTCGGGTCAGAAAAACAAAACGCAACATCGAACAATGAGTTATCGATTTAAAAGAAATTAGACTGTGTTTTGTATATCCAGGAATTGAGGCTGTGTGTGGAAATACGTGATATGGAATCAATGAGTTCATTTGAATTGCTTATTAGACGATATGGATGGCTGTTTTGCTGACTGATATGACAGATATGTGGTTCTTATTATTGAAATCATTCTTTGTGAAATAATAAACGTATATATGTGATGCAGAGTGAATTATTAATATTAGCATCTCTCTATAATGGAACATGTAAGTATGTTAAAGACTAATGGAAACAACCGCAACGAAAGACCGTATTCGTCTCCGGATAAGCAACGGGCTACATACGGTACATTAACTTCTAATTATATAAAATCCGAATATTTAACTACTTCCAAAGATAATTCCGAATATATAATGGATGCATCAAAGTGTAAATCCGAATATTTACTGAATTCATCGCCGTGCCAATCCGAATATTCCACTGGTCTATCTGCGTGTGTGTATAAATCCGAATGTCTGTCGAGTCATCCGACGTGTAATGGGCGACCCCAACATTTGTCCGGGTTATCGGACAGGGAATGGACGGAATGGCAGAGACTTGTATCAACTCCACCGCCTCCTAAATACTGCAGTCCCCTAAAATGGGTTCAGGTAAACTTGCAAGCATATTCAAATATCTAAGAAAAATTATCCTTATTGTTTAACCCTTTACCAAACACACAATTTTTGACTGTCCAAAATTAAAAGAGTTTGCCGACGACTTTTCAAAACGTGATGAAATTGGAAAAAATCTTCTGATAGGGCAGAAAACTGTGTGAGAAAAGGAAAAATTGCTCGTTACGAGCAATTTCTCCTTTTCCAACAATGTTTTCCAAAGTAAACTGCAACAAAGAAGTCAAATGCCGTTATTGTTTGGTAATTGGTTAAAACGGATCGCGCTGTAACGAGGAATTCAAATTGTGATATATTCTAGATTTGGTTTCTCTAGTGTATGTATTGTTTGAATAAAAGGATCAACCAATGGCATGTTTTCTCAAAATATCTTCACCGCTTATTTGCAAAATTGAATTGGAAAGGACGACGTTAATATTAAATGGTTATTGCATTTACCTTTATTTTAGATTTCGTGTAATCATATCCAAATCGCGTAGACCTCTTCCGGATTACAGTAATATCTCGGTAATCCGAACACGGATTAACGAATAATCCGGACTGATGAAGCAGGGCCTGATCTTAAACATATTAAGACATAAACGGTTTATATGAGGATCCTCAAATACTCCCTCAAATTCCGTTTCACGAACGTTTTCCTCAAGTAAAATGTAAAATTAATCTTCTGATATGACAGAAAACATTGTGGGTCAATGAGAAATTGCTCGACACGAGCAATTTCTCCTTTACCCACAATTTTTTTGAGAGTCGCCTGCAATAATTGGTCAAATGTCGTTATTGTATGGTAATTGGTTAAGCAAATTACTGCACAATATACCGTTCCCTTACAATTTCGTTCGGATTGCGAGACATCCGGATATTCGGGGTCCGGATAAACGAGGATTCACTGTATGTCGATGCGTTTAAAAGCTATAAGATGCTATTTATAAGTCATATACCGAAAGAGTTTCATTTGTAGATATGTTCATTCGAAACTGTATGATTTGAAGTCTTTCGGCTTAGAATTAAACTGTCATTTATTCACAATTAATTTTTCATACACAATGAATACGTCGGGTGTTGGGTATTTATGAATTCTGCAGGCATAGCAAAATGATTTTGAACAATGATTTACTCTTTGGCATGACAAAAAGATCGTTTATTTGTAAATATGATTTTTCAGAAATTTCCCTATTAAATTTGGGATCATACAGATCTCTCGCAGTCTATTTGCTTTATTACATGGACCGACGGGCAGATGAGCGGTGTTTGCTTTCTTATCAAACACTGATCAGTCGAGACGGATTAAATTTTCTTCCATCGACATTTCAATTCCGACTGCAAATTTTCTTTTCAATTTTAGAAGTTTCTGATCTGTCCCGAAGCATGCAAATCCTGCTCAAACGTTTTTATAACGTTCCTCTTTCTAATAATACTACGATTAAAGAATAAAACCCCGTGTTTACAAAGAATGTCACTCTTGTCGTATGAAAGCATTAGCCTTACCATTGACCACCTAGGTAGTTTTTGATATATGATCAGATAATGAATGGATAAATTAAAAAGACAAATTATAAATACATATAGTCTACACATAAGTAAAGGTTAACGGTATAAATGTTCTATTTCTGACATATTATGCAAATTGGTCGGAGTTCGGACACCTCCGCAAACTTCCATAGCAATTACTCGTCCGAAATACAGCGGAACCTTTATACATATTTTACCTTAATACTTCTTGTTTGTAACCCAATCTCGCCGCGCCACTCAATGGGGATTTGTAGGAAAAAAATCGTCTCTCCGTATCTATCACTTCTACCTTTAATAATTTAAGCCGTTAATTTCTGTTACATCGTTAAGTGAAACACCTTGCATGAATATTCTCGGATAAACTTCGCCCAATAAGCTTTGATACGTGAGACGTTGCCCTCAAATAACCAGGTATTGTTGAAATTGTTCAAAATCAATTTATTATTTGTAACTCATAAATTGTTTTTGGACAGTCAACCACACATGCCACATTTAACGAAAGCAGTACTTCACAATTGTATTGAATAACGATTAATAAACGTAACTTGGTGACTGTTTCTTTAGTAAGTGACTTTGCATAGATATGTGTCTAAAACTCGTGAAAATCACGTGCAATGCATGTCGCCGAAGCTTAAGCTTCATGGCAATGAATTTATTTGATGATATGACAACAGGACATTGCGATAAATGTTATTGTTTTTATCGGTGATTGTACGTTTGAGATAACAGGAGCATTCGAAAGGTCTAATCTGTTATCGTATGACCCTATATACCAGGATGATGTTTCCGCATGAGACGAAATCATGCTTATGTCAATGTCCCACTGGACAAGTGATACGGGTTTTTCACTGAAGAGAATATCCCGCTTTAGTCTTGCACTGGACATTGTTTGTTTTTTTTAATCCATATAACATATCATTTGTAATGCATTCACCATACGATATCTATGGTAGAATGAATCTCTATAGAGATTGCCACAATAACGTCCATGGACAAAGAAACTTTTTACCGTAATTGATTTGAAGTCATTGATTTATTCAAGATAACTCGTTACTGTAATATATCACCGGAACAAAAACCGCTGGAGCAATTGTTAATGTCTTTTCATCATATAATACGCTCGGAAATATTGATTCATATTTATTTAATTGCATGAGCATTCACAGACATCAATATTGACCTTATGTTAGAAATTCGTTATAGAATGACATATTTACATAACTCACATAGTTTTTAAGTCAAACATACATGATACGAGTATTAATGTACAGTATATGATTCCATCATAGCCACTTCTTCTTTACACTCTTAATCCACCGGATTTGATAAAGGCAAAAAGGTTGCCAACTCTTAAAAGCAATTGTTATGTTTCTAGGAAGAGGAATTGTGATTAATAAATAGAAATTGTAAGAGATGGTTTCCCATTCGATGTCACGTTAATACACTACAACCCTCAGGATGCCCGACCAGATCTCCATATACTAGTAGTAAACGATTTAAGAATCCTTTCGGATAAAAGGTGGGAATGTTCAATATTATACCTGCTTTCATTTAATCCTCAACTGGGTACCGTTTTACTAAACAGTTTACGCTTAAGATTTGCGTAAGTCTAAAACAACAATTCCTCTTATTTCAATATTGGACAAAGCAATATTGCAAAGTGACACATCATTGGAATCGTCTCTCCGAGACGCTTCCAATGATGTGTCACATTGCAATATTGTACTTTTATTGAAGATACTATCCGTGTTTATTAGTTTTGACTTACGCAAATATTTTCCGTAAGTTGTTTAGTAAAACGGGCCCCAGGTCTCTCATTTCTAAATTGTAAACGCTTTTCATCACGATTTATCAATGTCGTTGAAATTATGTTTCCAAGTGGATTGCTTTAGGATTCAAGGTAGAGTCTATTCTATGTAGACTGTATGTATAGTTCTTGAGTAATGGTAATTTGCTATATCGCCATGCAGTCAAACAGATAAGGGTGGTTTGATTTCTCATGTACCACTTCATTAGTATTCACATGGTTAAACGGATTGATCATTCGCAATGAATGATTTAACTAATGTGTTAAAGACGTGGCTTTTGAAAGCGATTTATGCAACATCGACGCAGACGATTCAACATAAATACTTTCATATACTTGAATGGGGATCTAGCCCGGTCTTGGTGGACCAGATACCGTTTAACTAAACGACGAAAGGAAACTATTATCGTAAGTCGAAACTGATAAACCTGGATAGTATCTTTATAGAGAACACAACGTTTTCATGTGACACGTCATTGGAAGCATCTCGGAGAAACAATGCAATATTGCTCAGCCCAATATTGAGATGTTGGTTTTAACTTACACTTTAAGCATAAGATATTCAATAAAACGGTACCCTGGGGCGTATCTGTTGAGTTATCTATTGATTTGGTTATGACCACAGTCAGTTATAGAAATGTGCGCCAATATATTGTTGGAACAAAATTGGAACAAAACATGGACCTTTAGGTATATATCCCATATCAATATTTGTAAAGTGTCGAAATTACGAGCAACAGTAGACAAACAATGTCGCTTGAAACAAATATGATTGTATGGTCTTTATGATGGTGTGTAGGAAGTTATGACCCTTTGTGACAATATAATTAATTGCTCTATAGATGAAATTTATCTATCTTACACATTTATTTCTTTAGTCTTCTCCGACAAATACAAAGAAATGTGATGGTAATAAAGCAGAGGGAAACATAGTAAACTCCGTTTGAAAAACAACGTGACGCTAATATTGCATTTAACAGTAGGCTATGCTTTTTAATTCAAGTGTATTTCTAATCTATGGTTGAACATATTAAATGGTTCCCCATCATTTTTGGCGTACAATCGCTCACGAATATTGCAAAGGTATCCGAAAAACTGTCGGCTTCCGGTTAAAACCTTGTGAGTGGTTAAATATCGGATATATTATTAGATCATTACTCACGCCCTACCTTTACAATATAAATGTCGTTTATCATTTATTTCAAATACTCTCCAATTTACAATGAAATTGAAAAGATAAAAGCTCCATTGTAACGATGATTTGATATACTTACCATAACCCACAAATCAACGTTCAATCGGATGATATTGATATTGGATTGTTTCGAGAATATTAAGTGGAATGGAACTTTTACTGAATTCTAATGGTTCTTCATACAATTTTGAATTTATTTGTGACAAATTGACAATACATAAATCATTTAGAATTTCTTGATGTGATCCAACATGGTGGAACGGTAGAGTGTTGGTGTTGACTATGCAATATGGAAGTAAAACAGTTTGTCAGCATTAAACACTGCTTGTAATTCTATCTGAAAATGGACTGACTGTATGAACAAGATGGGTGCTTTTCATCCTCGCTGACGAATAATGATAATAATAAAAAAAATCCTAAACGCATCGACAACATTTTAACTAACAGTAACGATATATATGACATTGTTCTGGTAGATCTCTTTGATACGGTGTTCAACATACACGTACATTATACAGAACAATTTCAAGAAGAGTTCCAACAAAAAAATAAAGCATTCAGATATACAACGTAACTTTCATCATTTTCTTTGACTTAACGTCAATTGAATTGTTCGAATGTATCAGTGAAGAACTTTATATTTTCGTTTGTTTTTTCCATAATTCTGTGTAGCAACCGCATTTGCAATACGAAATGAGTAACATGAACTTATTGCAAAATTATCGTTAATTAGTAATTACAAATGCAATTTCTATCAAGCTGGACAGGACCTTAAGTATTGTTTTATGTACCAGAATACAATTAGCCGTGTTTCTCATTGTATTCCATCAATAGCAAGTTATTTCGGTTTCATGGATCGACGTTCCTTCCTGTCTAGTATAAAACCTCGGCAAATCGACATGGTATTAGTGACTTAATGAGTGTATAACAATAGTTACTGGAGAAACCAAGGGGACGTTTACTCTGTAATTATTTTGAGGTAAACTGATCAACATGCTGATAGAATTCACAATGTTTGACTTGCTTGTTATTTGGAATAAAAGATGCTAATTACGGAACATTACATATTATTTTCAGCTATTCGAGGAATTAACAGAACATACATCATTAATGGGAAGATGTATTTTAAAGAACATTGAAATCAGTGTGGCAAAATCGATATGCCTCACTTGAGCACTTGTCAGATTGTTTTGAAATGCCGTTTAGTATAAAAGCGTTCAGAATAAGTTGTTTTGGCGTGATGTCGTTTTTAGAGATTACATGGCTATCAGTTGGAACTGTAAAGACAAGCTACAAGTAATTTTAATAACCTAACGGACAATACACGGACCGCTGCCTTATTTGTAATGGGTTATGCGTTTTTTCCCCTTTTTACCACTTTTAATCGATGAGCGGTATAGGAAGAAATAAACCGATCCAACAAAATTCCCAATTGTCATAATGATTCTCCAAAAGAGGGGTTATACTGCAAGTATTTATGAAGCAATTAGAAATGAAATTGTTGGTGTAGACTTCCGGTAAATCAGGCCGTTTGTTATTAATCATTTATTACGTGTAATATCGCCAATACCTCAATCATAGACACGGGAGTCTGTGTTGGTTGGCTTATAATGTGTATAAAGATTGATCATACTGCAATAATTTGCCTGGAAGTTCGTGATATTTTTTATGGAAGTGTTTGGTTTTCGTTTTAGTGGTTCGTTAAAAGTTTTAATTCAGTTTATTCATTTATTGGATACGTTTTGGCGAAGGGGAAAATTATAACCTATTATCTCGATCGTTATTATAATTACCATAGGCAATTGAAATACCCTTTCTTTTCTATTATGAACGATTGTGTTGTGCTTTAATTTGGAAATTTTGTAAACTGATGCTTAATGGCTTCATTTATAGCCAACTCTTCAAATGATTCAAGAATACGTTTGGTATTGTTGTAATGTGTTAGAAACGAAATGAATTTTAAGTATTACCTTTAATGTTGAACAATCTATAAAGTATTGTGAAAAGTTCTGTATATGCGGCAGTGTGAAGAGAACTACATATCGACAATTAACCGCAATACCAAAGCATTATTTTACAGAAGTTGAAATAGTTGAAATATGGGCATCACCAAAGCGCAGAATGTAACATATTTATGTGTTTTTATCAAACGTTTTTAATTGGTTTGCTCTACTATGATAAAACAGGATGCATTTCTAAAACTTAACGTGATTGTATGTAAGACTATTCTAAATGAAATATAAACCAACTATTAAACAGTGCATTCAATAAGGGTTATTGTATCCATACAGCTTATATAAAATTGTACATTTACCTGCAAATATTCACATACGCATAAGGAGTGAATGTTATATTATAAAAAAATAGTCAAGCAGAAACACAATTGTTATAAACGTTATAAGAAAGTGACCTACAACTAACTTAATAAACCATATATTCGATAGTATACAGTTTACAGGGAGAACGTCGTAACGAGAAAAACACATATATAAGTTCAAATGGGTCTCAAGTACCGACTGCAAACTACAAATCCGTCCATGTTAATATCGGTAAAACCGAGTTAATTAGCCAGGTTGTTTATACCAGGGTGATTTTATTGGTATTCAGCGCTTGATCTTAACATATACCCTTATGAAATATTTATGTTAGTTTTCGCTTTTTATCCAGGTGACATTCTTTAGCTAATTTCTCGTATTCAAAGTCGGGTAATATCCCATTATACAACTACGCATGACTCGTGTTAATATCTCGAAAAATGTTCGTACTACGACTTACCGGAGGTTACATGGGAAAAACTCTTCTATCAAAGAAAATCCCTTTTCATTGAAAAAGAAGGAACAGAAGCAATGCCACATTATCCGTCATTATGCCATGGAATGTTTTCCTCAAGCACGAGTATTCTAAAGTGCTTTCTGTTAAGTCAGTTCAATTTCATGATAAACAAACGGAATTCGTTTTATTGGGGATAAAACGTTGTTAGTGATAAGACAATCCGGCCCATATATGCCTATGTATAACTGTTAATTGCTTTAAGTGGACATTTGCTCGAATGCATGTGAAGAAGGGAAATCTTTTATAAGGATGGAGATACAATGATAGTATTGCCGAAAGTGACTGTTTCAGATATCGCTAAGCGATAACATGGAAGTAGTTTTTGTGACACAAACAAGCAATCTTCTCTAAAGTGATCGTTCTTAAAAAGTTCAGGTATCTAAATAAGAGCTTTTCTGATAAAGGAATCGATCTATGCAGCTCGATTCTGTCTACTGTTTCAGCGGTCGCTTAAGGCAATATTCACTGAATCAACACTTTTCACTGTATCTTATTGAAACCATCGATTGATAATTTGTTTGTTGCAAAGAGACACTATACTAGAGAGAAAGTAATTAACGATATGTTTAGATTTTTTACCAGCCG
This sequence comes from Cerastoderma edule, assembly GCA_947846245.1. Lineage (NCBI taxonomy): Eukaryota > Metazoa > Mollusca > Bivalvia > Cardiida > Cardiidae > Cerastoderma > Cerastoderma edule. Next base: position 7,197,218 of record OX401416.1, on the reverse strand, counting down.
AAGTATTTTAAGCTTTTCGTCCCCTTGTATTTTACACGGATTGCTCATCACATTCTCTGTAAGACATTGCAATAGAGTGACATATGCTTTTTCTGAGTATCTTTCTGCATATCAGTTGGAAAACTAAGCCAGTCATTTTTCCTGCTAAATAACTTTAATATCCAAAAACGTTTTACGCTTAAATTTCGGACGGAATAAAAACAATTTCAAAATGGTTTGTTCTGTTATATGATTGATATAAAGGGTTCTGTTGTATTAATAATGCAAATAATACGAGTCGTGTTCGTTATCTAAGTTTCTTTTTTGCACAGCAGAAATATATGAGATTGGTGATCATATCTGTGGCATCAAACACTTTCAAAATTCAAGATTAAACATACATACATTTCACAGGGTTTACATTCGGTAATAAAGCCACAGTTTCATACCTCTTACAGCATCACACCGGGAGAATTGATTTTGAATTAGAAGTGTAAGCAAACGCCCGATGCAGCATTTAGATGATTATCGATGTTCCATCAGATTCAATTTTAGCGAAGCAAACCGATTATAAACTCTGTGTAAATACTCTATATCCGTTAAACGATGTAACTGTCATAGTGAACGGACATGTGTGGTGCACGGACATATTTCATACTCCGGCGGCTAAATGTGATATAGAGTTTGTGATGTACGGAGTGACTCTGTTTTTGGATTATTTACTGGGATGGAACTAAAACAGGGATGTCTTGTTGGGCTATCGACCGAGGAGAAGAGTCAGTGGTTAAATCTGGTCCGTTCAAAAACTACACCCTTCCATGGATCCCCGGGCTCAATGATACAGGTATAACAGATCCGGTCTCTCCGTTACAAAACTTAAGATAAAAGCTATGAAATTACTTACGCCATAATTTTTGAGCTTAATGCATCTTCTGAAACAAGCAAATGGTTGAACTTTATATAACAAGCAATTCATATTATTGTTACATTGCTTTTTGCAAAATATCATATGGGCCACGTCACGGGAAAAGGGGCACTCGGACGTAGCAAACAGTGTAGCCCCAGACCAGCCGCCACGTCACTGACGTGGCGGCTGGTCTGGGGTTACACTGTTTGCCATCTTAGAGGACATCAAGTTCTACCTTTAAATAAATACAAATGATAACTGTCGTGACCAGATGCTGGAATAATAGCGTTAAGAAAGAGCTGAGTCAGCGGTTTTTATTTATGTCCGAGTGCCCCTTTTCGCGTGACGCGGCCCATATAGTAAGTTCGTTTTGCTACTTTACGTCCTATTTCATGATACCCCGTATTGGGACATTTTGTGTAGAGGGCCTGAGAAAACAGTGTGACAAAAAGCATGAATTACTTCCGATGAGCTTTCAATGGTTTTTACCCAAACTCCATATACAACAGCATTTGAAATTCTTGTTCTATAGTCTGTAGCTGCTTCCAATTAGTTCTAGTGACGAAGTTCCATTTAGGGAACGGGAGCAGTTGCAATGTTTCAATACGTAAATTCAGTTCATCTTTATAACACGTTTTATAGGTGGTAGAGTGTAACAAGTATAAATGCATTGAAGATATAGACATCATGGTAATCATAACAACTACATTGTAAGATAAATAGAAACATTTGCTATGTTTCTGAATTTTAAAAATATTGGAAGCTGAATCCGGTCAAATCATATTCATCAATGAAAAAGAACGCATGGGAGATAATAAAGACAACATAATAATGATGTTATACAGAGTTATCTTTCTTTCGAAGGTATACTGCCTCGGGACCAGTTATTCCTCGTATCAAGTTTTGTCGTGTTCTCTTTACATCTCGTACTAGTTCCGGCTTTGTTACTCCAAAAAAGAAGTACTTTATAAACCCCAAAACTTCACAATCCCTCACTATTTTCGCACCCGCTGTACGTTTTTAAAAACAATTGTTACAAATGGACAGATTGCTCTTTATGATTAGTCAATTCTTTAGCTACATGTAAACCCCCTTTTTTTTTGCTGTCATCATGATGAAGAATTCTTTTTCCGAATATGTTTTGCCATCTTCAATTAAAACTTGCCCAATTGAAGAATGAGTAAAACTGTTCAAGATTTGATGGTGTGAATCATCATCATAAAGCATCGGATGACGACAATTATAAGCTGTGTAAATGATGGTATTATGATGTAGGCTCGGGAAAGGAGACGACGACCTTGTGAGATAACATATTGATGAATGGAGCATCTTCCCATAAAATCATAAATATATGGGCTCTGTCACGCGAAAAGGGGCACTCGGACATATAAAAAAGCGCTGACTCAGCTCTATCTTAACGCTATTATTCCAGCATCTAGTCACGAAAGTTATCATTTGTATTTATTCAAAGGTATAACTGGATGTCCTCTAAGATGGCAAACAGTGTAGCCCCAGACCAGCCGCCACGTCAGTGACATGGCGGCTGGTCTGGGGCTACACTGTTTGCTTTGTCCGAGTGCCCCTTTTCGCGTGACGTGACCCATATCATAGATTTCCTAATGTTAGTCTGATATATCGATAAACTTTACCCTTATTTGTTAAACATGTCGCAAAGCCTTCCCGAGGCTAAATACAAAATACTTCTTAAGTAAATAAACATCACGAATATTGTGCACATCATTGTCTCGGATGAGAACATCGAAAACACATTTTGATCAATTATAGGATTCCCACGTGTTGTCTCAATGCGTGGTTCCCATCGTCTATGAGTACCTTTATTGGTGTATGCTATACCAAGTAGGTCAGTTCGCTTTTGTCTAAGATATGTCAATTCTGTTTGTAGGCCCAATTATATGCGTAACTGGCTTTATATTTGGTTATGCTTATTTGAATAGATAGATGGAGTTGAAAATCCGCTTAGCAGTGAATTGTGTGTTTTTTAACGTCTTTCAATGTGTCCATGTTCATTAATTCTACACCGTCATGCTCGCATTGTAGAAAATTGAAGGAAACTTGCTTACATCAAAGAATGATTTTCCAGGAGAAGTATTCTAAATGGTCGAAAGTTTTCACCTTAATTTCAAAAGTACACCTTGTTCGGGAACTTTGAATTATCGACTGTAATGGTTCATCTATTATTTGTAGCGTCATTTTATATTGTGTAAAGGGTTGACCCTTAATGGCTTACCTACTGCAGACTACTGCATTTACTGCAGACTTCTTTAGCAACAAATATTGCGAAACGGTAAAATGCTCATAAAGTACTCATTTCAAACATTTCTTCCTTTATCATTATATGTTTCATCCAATTTCATGAATGAAATTCTGTTTGTCTTGTTATTTTTATGTTCTGCTGTATGAAATAGGACCTGACATAACTTTTCGGTATGGGCAAAAGGGTTAATCCCTCTTGCTCTCCTGGACGGCTCCTACAATGTATTATCTTAAACGTCTCATAAATATTTATACAAATAGTTTGTCTTTCTCCATGGTGTTAAAGACCAATTTTATCGATTGCGAAATCATTTAAATCAAGGAGGTCCATTTAAAAAGGGGAATACTAAAGTACAGAGCTCTGATATGTATGTCTCTGGTTAAATAGAAAGTGTACGCGACATGCTGTATAAAATATTTAGACCAGAATTCAAAGGTACAAATTAATTGTTATCAAATATTTGATAAAATATTTCTTAGACACATACAAAAATACAACTGCAAAATAAAAATTTCGATTGTAAAGCATAAACGTTACGTATATTCAATAACCAAAAAAGCAATGCAAATGCGTGTCTCTAATTAAACTATCGATTTAAAGCATTTCTAGGTATAACTGTCTGTATTATTTGAAAAGAAAGAACTCCCATGCTAGTTTTGAGCACACGACTTCAGAAGTCAAATGTGAATACCTTACTACAGTCTTACATTGAACGTTCGATTTTAAAAAGAATCCTAATATATCTATTTATTTGATTCCAGACTGTATTTGAATGTCGAATATGTTCAATATTTAAAAAGATAACGTTTATCCTAGTGTTGAGCGTAAGACTGAAGTTAGTCCTTAATAAATGTTAAGATCTTTCTGCAGTCTTGCATTGAACGATTTAAAGGTATCCGAATTTACCAATTGATTAGTCCCCAGACTGTTTATGAACTTCGACAGTGATGAAGATTAAGGAGGGTATCATTCAGTCTTTACAACAAGACCATTCTATTGAGTGCCGACAAAACAGGGTTTGAAAGAAGTAACTTTGTTCCGAACAAAAAGGGTTGGAAAGAAGCAACTCAGAATTACAAAAGGGGTGAGTAAACCTCATATCTAGATCTCTGGTCGATGTAAGGGATTTGAGATTTATATTGGTTGATCGGTGACGTTATTACCATATGAATGGTTTAATGCATTCGTGAGCGCATAGATGATCCGCCAAAGTGAACGTAATCTCAGTTTGAATAGGCACATTTTTCGTGTCTAGATTGCAAACTGAAAGAATGGATGCGTTTATACAAATTATACGAGAAGCAGCATCCGAAAATCAGTCTTTGAAAGCATTTCCTATATATTCGAAATATCTTTAACGGCCCTATAAGATTATTCTTTAACCTTTTACCAAACGCCAAATTTTCGACTGTCTCAAATTAAAAAAAAATTTGCAGACGACATTCCAACATGTGATGAACTTGAAATAATAATCTTCCGATGGGGCAGAAAGTCTTGTGGGGAAAGAAGAAATTGCTTGTTAAGAGCAATTTTTCCTTTTCCTATACTGTTTTCTAGAGTCGTCTGCAACAAACTGGTGAGATGTCGTTATTGTTTTGTAATTACCAAACGGACTATGGAACCAACGGGAAGATGACTGATGAAGATGAATGACTATTGCTCGAGTCAGACATAATGTATGTCAATGCATTTAATTTGGGTATTTAAACCTTGACCATTATGAATATTATCTAAATGGCATTCACTAAGGACAATAGATGATCATTTATTTAAACTTTAGACATTGTTACAGTATGTATGTTGAATAGACATGAAACCAAAAGAAAAGCGACATTGGTAAATTGAAAAACGACGTTCGTAACGTGAATAACGACGTTTGTTACATTAAAAGGGACGTTCGTAACGTTAAAAGAAACCGATGCTCGTAACGTGAAAAAGGAAAGTTCGTAAAGAGAAATAATGGACGTTCGTAACTTGAAAAAAGACGTTCGTAACTTGAAAATGGACGTTCGTAATGTGAAAAAAAAAGACATTCGTAACGTGAAAAGGGGACGTTTGAACGGTTCGTAACGTTTAAAAACAACGTTCGTTACTTGACAAACACTGACATTTGTAACGTGAATAATGACTTTTGTAAGGTGATAAATGGCGTTCGTAACGTAAGATGCGACGTTTGTAAGTTGATAAACGAGGAAAGCGACCCTAGAAACGAGTCATTTTGATAAGCCGATAACGGCACTTTATTGTGTTTCCGAAGGTTTGAGATCCGAATTGAACTTTACCCCGAATACTCCTTCACGCATCTGGCTCTGTTTACGGTAACAAACTCACGACAAATGGGCACGAACCAATTGATTATATGGGGAAATCGATAATGAAAACACTATGTGGTATGAAAAGCAAATAAAGGATTATAGATAAAGCAGGATTGAAACGTGCTTGTCAAGTAAAACACTTGTGTGAGCATATTTTATTAACAGACAGCCAGTTTTCTTACACCAGTGTCTAATAAGAAACTCCTTACAGCGAATACTTCCGATATGTTACACCAAGTATAACCTTCACAGTTGCCTTTTCACATCTTCTTTGAAAAATGTATAGCTGTTGTTGTAATTTTCCTCATGAAGTCGTCGTCGGCCGTCCGTCTAAAAAGACGATTATTTGCGCTGAGGTGAGTTCACGCTTGAGCAGCGTCTGCGGTGACTGTAGAGGCCAATTATTGAGTGGCAGTCCCTGGTGCAGCTGTCGCAGACGAATATCGAGCTGTCTGTTGAACCGGTTGATGCCTTGCTACTAAGTCTTTGTTGTCTTCTTCTCTCGTATCTGTCAGCCTCTGCTCTGTTGATGCCTGTGTTGACTTCACGCCTCCAGGTTGTGCGATCTTGGGTTTTTTCCTCCCATGTGCGATCTTGGGTTTTTTCCTCCCATGATGCAACATCTATATGTGTAGATTTGAAGTCCCTTATGCAGACATTAGAGTACCTCAGACATGGGCGGCCTACTGGACGAGTGCCCTTCTCCAGTTGGCCATACAGGAGGTTCTTGGGAAATTGACTGCTGTCCATCCGGCTTACGTGACCTAGCCATTGCAGGCGTCTCTGGCTCAACATGGCAAATATTGAAGTCGTTCTGGCCTTGGAGAGAATTTCTGCGTTTGTTATCTTGTCCCTCCAGGTTATGCCAAAGATCCGGTGAAGACATCGCATGTGGTATGCGTTGAGTCTGACTTCTTGTCTTGTGTACATTGTCCTGGTCTCGCTGCCATATAGAAGGGTGCTTATCACACAGACCTCATGAAGTATGAATGCAATAAAGTACATGTTTATTTAAACTAAACCTTCCCGTTTATTACTGGTCTAAATTAACACCACTTCCGAACAAAGCCAAATCATAAACTAGTTATACCGAAGAAGAACAAATTTCAACGGCTCGTGTTTTTTCGTCGGCGTTATATCCGTCGACATGGATTGTTTGCATTCAACGAGACAATGCGCATTTCCCATGCAATCCAAAAGTGAAAAGAAACAAAAATCAAAGATTTTACTAACGGAACACACGTCCCTTTGCCAGAACCGTGTACATACTTTTTCTTGAACCGAATTTATTCTAGATCATTAATTCCATACTCTGTCGTCGGGAGATTCATGCCATGCCAACGTACCATAGTTTATTACTTAAATCCAGGGATATGAAACATTTAGGAGCTTTAACCCTTATAGTGTTTGAACCAACTTTGTGCTAACGCAAACATGTTATATCGCAGGCCAGTCGCCAGGTGAATTGACGACTGAGCAGTGATCTAACCTGTTTGCTTCTCTGTGTATCTTTCCTTATCAAAATTAAGCAGACAGTTAAGTTTTGGAAAACAGACGGCACACAAATTTATCTTTAGAAAATTACCCAGCATTCTAAGGGTTAAGCGAATATTGTACAGACCTATCCAGGTGTGAAACTTGTCGATTCGTGAATGCTTTATGAAGTTGTTTTTTAATATCAAAAATCGATTTATTGCCAATATCCTGTTTCTCAACTTAAGTTTTATAATACAAAAGTTATATGAAATCGTTATTACAATCCACATACAATACATTTTTCCCGTTTAATGAAGGGGTTGTGAGAGATTTTACAACAGTAAATGTCATGGTAAGCAAACAAGAACCCGTGTGTGAGAGGGTGTGGCTGGTTTGATGATAAATGTGGTCATACCAAAGCCCGAATAAACATGGTTATAACGGATGTTCCTCGAAGTACGCTCTGTAGAATGGATAACAGTTGGACTAGTAAGCCAATGTCGAAGGCGAATCGTTCAGCATCGGTGTGTGTCAAGAATTGGAATCGCTTTGATAAAGCCGAATATCGGGTAAAGCGGATGGCATTTCTGTTGAATCATTTATACCAAATAAATATTTCCTCATTCAAACAAAACTTTTTCAATTCACATTGAGTTCATCATCAGAGCACCTGAATATGTTAACTCACGTTACTTGCATGCCGTATTTAATCACCATGCTACATATAAAGCTAAATTTACCTGAAAACAATAGGTTTCTGACTCAGGTAAGGCTTTGGTTTGGATTTGGTGAACTCTTATCGTTAGAAATGACGTTTAGATAGTAAGTCTACACCTAAACGATTGTAAGACAAACCTATATATTAAGTTATATCAAAGTGTATATGCTAAACTCGTTATACATGTTACACGCGAATCAGATGCGCTTTTGCGACTAACACCGTTTGTATACATACTTAAGATAGATACTGACCTACCTATAAACTTTATACAGGTATAAAGCTCCATTAATGGATCATATTAACACGAGTGAAGTTCGTGACAGGATATCTGCCATCCTATTTCCAAAGGTGTAGTTTGAATATGTCGAAATTGAAAGCAACATCAGACGACAAATGATACAAGACATTCAGCTATATCTACTTAATGATTACGGGAAGAAGCTATCGTGAAACAATAATTAACTGATCCTTAAGATACCTTCAAAAAATAAGCATTTTGGCACAATAGTTTACCAATTCCGTCTGCTGCCAAATGTTACTTTTCTGTGTCGTCTGCGTTCCAAAACTTTGAATATCTGCTTCATTTTGATGAGGAAAGATACTCAGAGAAGCAAACAGGTTAGATCGCAGGACACCCGCCAATTGAGTTTGCGGCTGTCCTGGATCTCACCAGTTTGTATAAGCATGAAGTCGGTTACAGTGATATAAGGGTTTAGACAGGATTGTTAGACCTGAACGTTCAACATGCCAATGAAATGGCGGCTGGCCGGTGATCTAACCTGTTTTCATAAGTATAAGCATAAAGTGGGTCCCAGCAATGTAAGGGTAAAGGACATTCTCCATTCCATTCTATAAACGTGGCCCATTCATCGAAGCCATAAAGGCGAACCTATTTCTGCAGATGAAAGGGGATCGAATTTCCTTTTGACATAAGTAAACCTTTCTTCTGCGATATTTGATCATATGATTAATTTAATTCATACATTTAAGAAAAGACTGGAATACGCTGATATATTTGCCATGTATATGTGTGTCACCTAGGTACTTTAGGTTGTAAAGTGCCTTCGTGTTCTTGTTCTTCTCGTCTTTATTCTTCTTATTCTTGTTCTTGTTCTCCCTCATCTTGTTTTTCGTCTTCTTCTTTTTGTTCTTTTTCTTCTCGTTTTTCTTCTTCATCATCATCTTCTTCTTTTCTTCTTCTTTTTATCCATCCACTAGATTGTTAAGAGTCGTCATCTGACTGTAATTTTGACTAAAAGAAAAACTGGGGGAGACAGGCATTTCTCTAAAAAAAAAACATCAAAAAATACCATTTTGAATTTTTGTTCATTTTGCACATTGCCCTGGTGGATTAAACTTGGATTAAAGGAACCATGCCTGATCATATCATTCAGGGCGGATGAGAAAGCTTTCAATGGGGGAATCACATGGACAGATTTGAATAACGGTTCAGGAAGTCGTGAAACGCTCCAAGAGTTATCTCGGTAAATAGGGCATCCTGAGGAAAACTGTTGATATTCAAATCTGACCACGTGATTCCCACCATTGGCTTTGCTTGCAACGATTTCAGTGTTGCCCGGAAGGAAACTTTTATAACATGAGGTTATATAAGATATCTTTTCTGATTCAAGTTGGAAAGAAATAGAAGAGGGTAGGTATAATGACAGCCAAAAATCTAAATTTCTTTATGATTTGGTATGGAAGCTAGTATGACAAAAATGAGACATTACTCATTAGAAAACATCATATCAGAATGGGAAATGGTCCACGTCGTGGCAACATAAAACTTCATCACATTCATTCAAGATTATTAATGTGTATATAAAACAGACAAGCTTTGAAACTGTTGCAACAAAAGTGTCAAACGCTTATGTGATTCTTTTTAATATTTTTGCAATTCTCACAAAAAAAAGACACGTTTCATACCTCCTATATAAAGGTGCCTCACCCGTCCTAGAAACAAAGATGTATGTCCATGCCCATCCAAGTATCGTCAGTGGCCAAATTTCTTCTAAATGGGTCTTTCAATTTCGCATCATTTGGTAAAAACTTAATCTGGGGATAATTGCGCCTGTGTATTGAATCTTCTTCGCGGAGTCTGCATCAAGGAAATCCCTTTACTCAAGAAGCTTGGAACATTGAAAATGAAGACCACTGAAAATCAAATTATTTACCTCAATCTCCATTGCACCCCAATCTGACGAATTTGTTTTTCAGATGTAATTCATGTTCACTGTGACACAAAAGAGTTTAAAGATTTTAATTGCTTTGAAGAGCACTGCTTCATTGTATGAGAATTCTTTTCTTTTTATTCACTATTTTAAAGAAAATGTATTTTTCCTAATAGGATTCGTGGTTGACTGCTATTACTATCAATGTATACCATCACAAAATACCATATGGGGAAACATGGTTAGGTATCTCGTTTATTCCAAACTTTGGAAATGGCAAAAGACATGGGTACCGTTTTACAAAACATTTTACGTTAAAAGTGTGCGTATCTTCAAAACAGTATTCCCTCTTATTTCAATATTCGACTAAGAAATATTGCAAAGTAACACATCATTGGAATCGTCTCTCCGAGACGTGTCACGTCAAAATATTGTACTTTCATTTAAGACACGTTCTATGTTTATTTGTTTATTTGTTTTGACTAAGGCTAATATTTTCCTTTAGTTGTTTAGAAACACGGTACCAAGATCGGTAAGTCAATAGTGATGCACCCGCCAACTTACTTCTATCTTGTTCTGCGATAAATGGTTGGGTCTTTCACGTCGCAAAGTATGATGCACATCTATCTGTACCGCTAATATTCTCTTCACGTTTTCTTCCCCCGGGTTTATAATCCCAATAAATAGGTATATCGAGTTTTTTATGACAGTCCACTTATATCGAAGGTGTGGAGAGTGATTCAATGGGAGACCCTTGTCTGTAATCCGGGTAGTTTTATAACATTGCAGAATTCCAAACATCGTCGAAAAACGGCGCAGGAACATCATTTGTTACCTCATTAAACCATAACGTTCGCCATTTATATAATGAATTTTATATTATTTGTCATATGATGAGCTATGTCGCAAAAACATATGTTTTGATCATCAATGCAACTGTTTAGTTTGATTGAGTTAGTGTGAAGAGATGATCGGTTTTATAGGATATAGGTATGGGAGGACATATCTATAAAACATTTGGTAAATGTATGTGATGGAATAAAGACTGTGTGAAGTGTAACGGTGTAGATTCTGATCAGTACATCAGTGTGCAAGTTTTCTGTCGTTTTTTGTTTTCAAGTTGGAAGAACTTATCACTGAGGTTGATATCAACTGATTGTTATTGGCATTTATGAATTGCATGTATTTATTTAGTTTTAATTGTTAGTGAAAAATGCATCGATACTGTCTTGCGTAGTCATGTTTAGAATGTAGAGAAGTTTAGTATATGTCTGGGATATAACTAACATGTGTTGAAAAACTGTCGTTATATCACGAACAAGGTCGTAGATATTACTTAAACCGTACTGTATAAAAGCATTGTGATAAAAAGAAATGCTCTATTGAAGACAAGTATTTCTTTTAACTACACTTAATCAATTCCACTCATGTCCAGCCTTGTGAACAGGCATGTTAGTTTTCGGGCCTGGTCCCATTTTCAGGCTCTGAGATTTTTAACATCCCGTTTTTGTTCATATTGAAATTATTTATTATTTAACTGCATGTTTCAAATAATGATTTTCAGGCTTGAGCTTTCCTGAAAAATAGCAGGCATGTGAAAATACTTCAATTTAAGCCAACACAATCATTTTTCAGTAGTTTAAAAGAAGTCATCTCTTTCAATCCCCGTTCAGATATAACGAATCATTATTGTGCTTTATCACGTCAGCACAAGCGCAAGACGTTTGGATAACATGTCAATCACCTGCATAGTTGCACCAACATGCCACGGTATATGAGGAATGTAGACTAGTACAAACAATGCAGTGAACAGTTTACCGTGTGACATATCCATAGTTGGGCTCTGCCAGTGGGCCATGCCGGAGTTTCTAACATAACTTGGTCAGACTGAGACACGGCCATGCAGATTAATAAACGTGGCTTAAAGCCGCTTTCAACACGACTTCAGTCAGCGAAGCGTAAAAAGTTGAAACGTCTCCAGGGATTTCACCTTGCCGAATCGAGCTCGAGGGTTCTATCATTAATCAAGGTAATTGTAATTGGAATTGGATTTTATTCTCGTGAAGGTAGAATATCCATAATCCGCCATTTTGAAACTCATTATTTCGTCGGGTTACTTCGGCCGTGCTCCGTAAACGTCGATCGCTGTATACCGAGCACAACCGAAGTAATCCGACGAAAGAAAGAGTTTCAAAATGGCGGATTATGGGTATTCTACCTATAGACGAATTCATAATTATAAAAATATGTGACTTGTCTTAATTGAAAACGAAAACACCTTAATAAAAAAAAACAGGAGACGGAAAAGATATCATGAAAATACTTTATTTTCATTCAGGTATTAGGAATAAAATTGTTGTCCATCATGAAACATGTTCCCTTTTGTGACAATGGTATCTGAGGTCCCTTGCAAAAGGTGTAGCGAAGTCTAGTGGATTATCACACTTATAATGTACCCCACAATAAACATTGTGAGTACATTATTTCAAAATGATTTCCAAGTATATAACCAATCATAAGAATAACTCTTTTTCGGTATTCAGTTAGTTACCCGAAATCCAAACTCCTATGCAAATCCATACACATGTTTACTGCTTCTATGATTTGCACACATACACAGAGAAGCCATGTGATTTCAAGTCCTGTACTCTATTTGCTAGGACACGGAGGTCCCACCCACAGATCTACTTAACCCTTTTTCCAAAGTTAATTTCGACTGTCCAGAAATGAATGAGTTTGAAGTCGACATTTCAAAATGTGGTGAAATTGTAAAACAATTATCTTAAGGCCAGAAAACATTGTGGGCAAACGAGAAATTCATCGCTAACTTACATCTTTACAGGACTATTTCTGGATGCCACTACATATTACAATGTTTGATATCACGTTTAAAATTCTATGGTTAATTTCCTTTCACTATGTATAACGCAATTGAGCCGTTAACAAAATGTTTTGTCATGGACAAGAAATAATATGAGATAAAACTTATAGAAATTGACAAATAGTCTGTTTGATTTTCCATATTAGTCATTGTTGCATCTTTTATGACAGTCCCAATTGTATCAATAAAATTAATTAATCATTCCAGTACAACCGAAATCGGTTCAAAAACCAACAAAACCGGCATTTTCAGGATCCTTTTCATACGTAGTTAAAATATGAAATTGCACATGAATGTTATAAATTTACATGTTGAAAGTTGTTCAATATTTGATCCATTTATGCGGAGAAATGAACCAACACATGAGTTTCAATAGTTTCAGATGTAGGATATCAGTAATATTGACTCAATACAAACGAATATTCGAATAGTAATTCGCCATTCGAATATTCGGAGCTAAAACCGAATATTCGAATATTCGTTTGTTCGTTCACATCCATATAATTTATCTTAGTTTCTCGTTTATCAGACTATTTGATCTGACTTTTAAGCCTCTAACAGAGTCCTTATGGATTTCTCCGTAAACCCGCAACCGGATTTCACTATATATGATATATGTGCAAACACGAAAAACAGTATGAACTGTTTGTTTAGTGGTGTCATATCGAACTATTGTCAAACCAATCGATCCAAACATGGTTTTACCATTATAGCTCGTCTCCAAAACAAGCCCTCGACATTTGAATAATAAATCCCCGTTTGTATTTGCAAGACCCTTGAATATGTGAACTCCCGCTCTCAAGTTTTAATTTATAGTCATTCAAATCAAAATGTGCCGTCCTTTAAAAGAAAGAGGAAGATTTAAACGGAATACCTCACAGAATGTGTTCTGTGAGTAAAACATGTTAAACATATGATATAAACAATCCTTTTCACTTGATAAATGCCATTTTCAATTCATTTGATTTAAAGACGATGAAAAACAGTATATCAATTGATAAAACATTCGCACTTTACGCATTGACGAACATCCCTGCTAATCAATAGTCGTAAGATGCTCTCTGACACAATGTGCTAGCGTCACATATTTTTAGTGTCGACCACTTCCCAATCGGGGTCCAATACCCCCTTATCCAATTCGATGATTAAGCAGGAAAGGAGGATGGATCCCTTTTTGCTTTTTTACAAATTAACCGGTTAAACAGTTTACTATATGTGCATGACACATATCCTTATCAAACTAAACGGTTATAAACAGGATTAAGATGCGTATCACAAATCTAGTACTTTGTATCTTCACCTATCTATGTTGTTATTGTTTTCAAAAAAGGACATTTTATCTCAAAAGATTAAAATTCTCGATCCTTGAGATCGTTTCAACATGTAATAGATACTCAAAATTTAGAATGTCTATTCTCAGTAATAGAAATCTTGTCATTACGAAGACGTGTCAAGATTGGCCTTCCTTAACCCATTACCAAACAACAACGAGCAATTTCTCCATTTTCCACAATGTTTTCTGCCATATCAATATATCATTTTACAATTTCATCACATTTTGAAATGTCGTCTGCAAACTCTTTCAATTTGGGACAATCGAAAATTTGATGTTTGGTAAAGGTTTAACAATATTTCACAAGGTATCGGATGAAGGGTATTCACGACTACCAGAACTAGCGAGTTCATTAAAATCAAGTGGCAATCTATTGAACTTGATCTATTCAGGTATAGAGGGGTAAAATGAAAACTTTAAAATATAATCAAATGATATATTGACTGTTTCTATGACTCGATATTTATTTAGCATTCACTTCAAATCTATTTGTATTTCTATGTTCATTATAGTTCTAAGAGGCCCTCATTTTTGTTAGGTAGATGCAGGCTGTTTAATTGCAATATCAAGCTCGTAATCGATTGATGAAGGTCGCTTAAATAACTTACTATAAATGGCTATTGTATAGGAGGGAGAATCACGTGACCAATGTTAGCGATCTCATGTCCGAACAAGATGGATGCACACAGATACTTTTCCTTCTCACCTACTTTTGCCAATGATGGTAGAAAGGAAAGCAATCTCCTAATACTTAAACTTTCCTGTTTAAAACGATTGCTAGTCGCTCGTCTCCTTGAAACCGATGACAGTATGAAACATTCCTGATAGTTTTATTCTTGTTAATCTTGTAGAGAACTTGGACATTTTCCAGAAATTCTAAGATAGAGTCGAACATTTTTGAGAAATCTGTAAAACGGGTATGCATATCGGAAGGGTAGTTTTTTATTTTTAAATTCAAGATATTCGTAGTATTTTGGACAATCTGTAAAAGAAATGCCGTTTAAGTACGAGAATTATTTTGTTCCAAAACATTGAAAGAAACCTGAGTATTTTCTAACAATATGCCAAACGATTTTTCATCGAAATATCGATCCAAATCCAATTTTCTATTTCAATTTATGAAAGGACAATTTAAACTGCATATCAAATGTCTTGTTATTTATATAAAAGCTAACCCGAAACATTCAATGATTGTGACTCAAATCGAACGAGCAATTTAGCTTTTGCAGCATGTGGACTAAGTTGAAAAAAATATGAAGTTACAAGTTCAACCCTTGATATGCTTGGTAATTTTCTAATAACAGATTTATGTGTCGTCTGCTTCCAAAACCTTAATATATGCTTAATATTGATGAGAAGGATACTCAGAGTAGCAAACAGATTAGATCACAGGCTGGGTCAATTTCGAAAAATATATTTTTGTGTCGTTTGCTTTTCAAAACCTTAAATATTTGCTTAAGAGTAACAACAGGTTAGATCCCAGGCCAGTCGCCAATTTACTTGGTGGCTGGCCTACATCTTACCTGCTTACATAAGCATGAAGTCAGTTGGGGCACTATACGGTTAAATACGGTAGTAAATCATTGAAACCCCTAGTCCAATGGATTCGGTTTAAGTCCCATGATAATAGCAAGGTTGCCTTGGCTTTAAACTGGATAGCGATAAACAAATACTAGACTAGATATTTAATCCGACTTGTATAGTTTATACATGAATGATGTTGGTTGAATGATTTATTGCCCGTTTAACTGTTAATAGATGGTTAACGCATTTCCTCTTTTCATGATAACACGCTTATGATTAACATACACATGAATGCTTACGTATTAATTTCTGTGTCTATGCATTGTAAAGGTAAAGGTTTGTTTATTATAATGTCACCCTAACTGAAATGGCCAACCAGTTTGGCTTATGAGACACTTTTCATTGATGATACAAAGTAATTGATTACATTATACCATTGTAATAGATTTGATATGTTGATATAATAAGAAAGGTATCTCTCCCGTTCAAATAGAAAATGAATAACATGTACTCAATTTGAAAGAGATGAGTTGTTTGTCAGAATACAGAACCCAACACCCTGATAAATGTTTGGAATTAACATAAATTAGAATTAAAACCTCAAAGAACTCGAAACATATTGCGCCCTTGTATCCGCTCAGAAATCCATAACGGCGTAGCGTTACTTTTTCTCGTATTTTACCAGATTTTATCAAAACCGTTATTTACTTGTGTATCGAAAGCTTTGGTAATCGTACTAATTAGAAAGTTAAGCATGAACTCATTGTAAGTTAGGACCCCACCGCTTCCACTAAGCGGTTTATAGGTTTTGTAAACTTCACAGTCTTCTATGAAAAATTCATCCAAATAATGATAATAGTAGGTTACTTAATGTGTTTAGAAGTTTCTCTGTAACATTTAACCTGCTAACGATGCATCAGTACAGAAGGGTAAAGTTTTGATAGTCAGTCAGTTGATTATATAATACACGTATATATTGTAACGATTTCTCAATATTACAGCGTGTGGTTGCCCACGACATTAACAGAGGTGTCCGTAATTCTCTCCGAAATCTCTACACTCTTGTTTTCCAATAGTTCCAAAAGCAGCGTAACTAAACACACGTTGCCTTCAGACAGGACAGTCAGACTTAAACGTTTTAATCTGGGCATCAAATGATTCAGATACTTACGAAATGAACCATGCACATAGATTGTCAATATTTGACCTGGTCAATATATCTCGTTCATATAGAAGACACTTGTTTGAGGTTTGTATACTCGGTCTAATGACGTCAGTATACGTTATAGAAGGAAAATTCATCGGAAGTAAGTTGTCGCATGTATCGCACGAAGGGCCTCTGTGGTCTAGAGGTTAGACAATGAACTTTGAGATCAAAATACCCTTCTCTAAGTGCGTATAGTTCCTGGTAGTGATATATTTGAATTTTCACGAAAGCTTTTCTCACGACTGATTAACTGAATGCTGGTGTTTTTTCTAGACATGGCTAACCGTTACGTTGTGTCAAGCCCGGAATTTTCCTTTATCGAATATGAGCCGGTAATTGTTACATAATAGAAACAATATTGACACGATATCAATAAAACAGAACATAGATAAGTAAATACACGCTATTGGCTGGATAAAGTGTATATTTACCCATTTTCTTATGTCGCAGTATAGTGCCATTTGACCAGTGTTTGTTTAATAAACACCGGTAGCTATGATTGTTTGTCCCACTAATTGTTTTATTTGACCGCTCGTAACGATTAAACAACGGGTGTGAGCTGAAGTTAATTCTTCCCGCCTTCTTGACGAAACACGACACTGATACTCTTGTGTTCCAGCTCAAATCAATGTAATTGTCGTAGTTGATCTTCTTAACCAATTACTTTATTATACAGTAGAATCTATATGTACCTCGAAAACCTCATTAACACAATCGACATAGAGAGAGTTCGACTTATAGATGTCTGGATTATAAAGACATAGGTATGGAGAACAAATGATTTGGGACCCCGTATTTACAGAAATACCCAAGCATTACAGCTTTTCTATGTTGACAAATCGATCTATCAGCTCCAATTATGCTAACCTTGGTATTTAGCTGTTTGGAGAACTAAGATCCTTCTGCACTGACATCGTATACTTTGACCATGCCGAACAGAGAGTTTGCACATCTAAAGAAAAGAAACGTTTATATTAGACATTAGTTCATAGTGCAATACAGAATATCACGAAACCTTCTAAAAGCACATACGTTGGCCATAAAAAGAACATTTTAATTGGGTACATACTTCTTAACTCGCGCACCATAGGTATTTTCACATTTTGAATAATTCACAGTTTTAACAAACGGGTGTTTTTGTTTTGTATACACCTGAGATAAACGGGAAGGATTAATACGAACAAATATCGTACGTGTACAAAATGAATAAGACTGGCTCAATACAAAAAATGTCATGGTTTATTAAAAATTCAGTTATTAATTGGTTTTGTAGAACGGCGTTTTGTTAAGAAACCGCTTATAACGGCTGAATAGTAGGACCCTTACAGCTCTTTATACCTAACCCTTTCCCCCATCGCTTCAGGAAACGTTCGCTGATTTTTATGTTTGGGTTATTGGGTGTCAGATGAATTAACCAGCCTCTTATTGTAAGGATATTTATGTAAATTGTTGGCACGGATAAGAATTTACAGATAACACGTCTGATCCGAGTCGACAGTTAACATTTCATCTATTGGCGAACAAATGGATTAGGTAAACATGCAACATAATTAAAATGTCTATAAATGAATCCATGTTTCAAGCAGATGCAAAGCTACCAGTGAACGCCATAAAATATAGTTTTACTACTGAATATACCCTTCGATGTGTTTTGTCTTCAGTTGCTGTGAAGTTTTATGTATTTGTTAGGGCAACTATTGTTATCACAAGGCTACTGCTGAAATACAGAAAAGTGGTTAAAACTAAAAAAATGTTGACACGGTGTTAGGCCCGCTAAAAGAAAAGAAAAGCTAGCACCTATTACATGTCGATGGATTAGATCGCACATTTCTTCCCATGATCCAAACGTTTTGTATTTGTGTTCGTCTCTAACTCGGGTCGTCTCCTTAGCTTCACAGTGTTTGTTATAGAATCAACCCTTTGTCAAAATACTGAACAAACTACCGTGTATGACACTGTGTGGGGAAAATGTTTTAACGTGATAACAAATACATAGATTTGTGTTTAATCAATTTCTCAAATGCCAACTCGACTTGTATTTATTAAAATCAGGAACAGACAACGATCATATCATTAAAACGGTATATTTCTATGGTATTTGATAGGCACCGATATTACAAAAAGATACATCGCCCATTATTAGCAATACATCAAGTTTGTCGCAGTGTTGTTTGTGAATATTTGCTTCAGATTGATTGAAAATGAACATCATGGAGTAAGTATTTGAGATTTGAACTAAATGTATCCATTCTGTAGATTCGTGTACCCGTCATTGTGGTCCTCTCGTATGAAATGGCTAAATATTAGTTACAAACCAAGATCTAAATGGAAAATGAATAACCTTTGAATAACCTTGAGTATATGTACTCCTTAAGAGTACATGTACTTATAATAATAACAGAATAGAACACCTGCTAAATGTTTAGCGATTGTTAGAATGGAAGGTAACACATATTTCATCGTTTAGCCTGTCGTAAATATCGAAAAGAGTTTCGCCAAACAGGATCTCGTCTTCAATCTCTAAAGAACTTTCATCAAGTTAAGTTTTTATAGTTAACCATTTATTATGCAGCCGATTAGCACTTGTAAATTATGCGATTTGTGAGTTTTAGAAAACGCCTCTTAATACCGGCCATAACATATGCTTATAAGCTGTAATACGGATCTTGTTTAACCGATGCATATCAGAAAAAAGATCTCAAATGGAGCAGAGAGTATTGTTTGGCAAAATCGTTTTTTCTTTTTTACCATTATTTCTTACTTTCAAATTTAACAGCCCATTAAATTTCACCATCAAAAGTGTTAAAAGAAATGTTTTAAAGCATTCAAACGAATAATTGATCTTTCCCGTTTGGATTAATACTCGAGTCGAGTTTCAGTCGGTATTTATTTAACCCTTACCAAACACAAAACTTTCGACTGTCCCAAATTGAAAGAGTTTGCAGACGACATTTCAAACTAAGATGAAATACAAATATAATCTTCTTAGGGAAGAAAACCTTGTGGGAAAAGGAGAAATTACACGTTACGAGCAATTTCTCATTTTCCCACAATGTTTTCCAGAGTCGTCTGCAACGAAGTGGTTAAATGTCGTTATTGTTTGGTATTTATCTAAAGCGTAAGGTACAGTGTTATAATTCAATAGCGCTCGTTTTAATTGAAATCTGAAAACGGCATTTATTTGCTCGGTGTATAAAGGGGTTTGTGACATGCCATATGTGAATGAATATCGATCTCGCCAAAATGTGGTATACATCAATCATTTACAACACCACACCTCATTCTGACCCACATGGGGAAAATAAAAAAAATGCACGTAGCTGTATTTCTGATTCGATTAACGAACCATGAAACATTGGAACCGTTTTATCAATCGACAGAGGGAAAATATTGGGGTAAATCAAAACCGATATACATGAAGAGCATCTTAGATGAAAAAATAAACTACGATATTGTAACGTGACACGTCATTGAAAGCGTCTCGGAGAAACGCCCCCAATGTTGTTTTACTTTGCAATATTGATTATGTTTACATTGATAAAAAGGGAAAGGTTTCCCTTAACTTAAGTAAATTCTTAAATTAAAATATTTAGCAAAACGCTACCCCGGGAGTTGGTTGATTGATTCAATCTCTTGTACTGTAACCACTCGGTCAGGTTTTGAACATAGTACCCATGATCGGTATTTGCAACATTTTGGACGAATTATTACACAAGAAATTAACAGAGAAAATCAAACGGACAGCGACTGTACATCCGAAAACCGTTAGCTATGGCATACCGATGATAACTGTTCATCAATTAACACCGAGTTTCGAGAAATCTAGTATTGGTTAAGGTCTTGTTTTGCCACCTGATTTAAACTCAGTTCGAAACGCATACATAAAGGCAAACAATAACAAGTTCTATATGAACTTTACTTGATTAAACAGTGTTCATGAATAAACTATGTGATCGATTTTCGTGAAATTTCATGAAATGTTGCAGACAGATCGAAACATGTGAAAACAAATATTTCATTATTTTGTTTACAATCATCAGTGCAATGTCAACCCCGGATAATTGCATGGTCGATATAAATTTACAAGACATGACAAAAAGTTACAAATCAAAATAAGCTCGTCTGTCCAGATTGTATGGTTACGATTACATCAAATCATACATAAACCTATATCATGATATTATGATTAAATGTCAATCTCATCTCTCCTTTCTACGTTACATCATTATTAAACATACATAAGTAGATGTCAGAGAAGAAATACACATAAAGATTAAAAAGTTTGTTTTACCATAACCAATATCCCTGAAGAGATAGGTATTCATGGGTTTTGATAGCAGTGCCTGTTTCGTTCTTTAAAAGCAATACACGTACATGTATAAGATGTTTTACCAGTATTCTGAATTGCCCGTCCAAAGTTTAAAATTACTTCACGATTAAAGTAAATAATTATGGATGTTTGAAAATATGAATAACAATGGCCTATTCACTAGCTGTCAAATGGGGGTGAATAGAAATGGACGGTTTTAACTCTCCGTTATGAAAATAGAAACATAATATTGATACAAGTACTAAACATGTCCATGTCATAGCCTAGCATGGTATAGCCGTTGTACCCATGAAATTAAATGATACAGCAAATTAATCATAATCGCTGTATTTTCTTCGTTGAACAACTTGCAGTAATAGATATGGTTTAGTTCAAAGACGGACATTTCTCACTTATATAACTGCTAAACAAGTTACATGCTAAAGCTATGAGTTATTTTGCCAAAGGAAACGCATGCAAAGCAAGCAGGGCTGACGGGAATCGGACCATAAACTTCCATCATTACCACTAAGCCATACTGAACACACTTTAGGACATCTGTCATTTATAAAGAAGATAGACATTAGAGAGGGCGGGGATCTGTGTTTTGATGGATTCCCTTTGATCAAACTGAATTTGAGTTTAAGGAACTCAATTTTAATTCTCATTGAAGAAAAAAGTTCGAATATTTGAAAATTAATTCAAGAATGCTAAATACTTTGAAATCTCGAGCTCAGTGTTCGGTCAACTTAACAATGACACACTTCGTCAATTCATTCTTTTATACAAACAATGCACGTTGCGTGCGTATTGTCAATAACAGCCAATTATGATTATCGGGGTATGAGTTTGTATGAATTCCATACTTATGTTATAGACCGCTCTTTCCCACAATAATCGTGATGTTCGCTCTACTTCAAAACACTTCGCAATACCATTTAACTGAATAATGTACTAAGTACTCACAACCAAAAACATTTTTATTTTGAATTTTGATACAGAGTTTGTGTTAAAGTTCCGCATAGCTTCGGTTCTGTAACCTCCCAAAAAGTTGATTGATGTGTTTGAATGTAATTTCGACACATATGCTTACTTTGTAAGCAATCTCACTCTCGAAATATTGAAAAAAAAGGTACATGAGCTCTACCTTGATAAGTCTAGCTAACAGATTAGTTTAGTTTAAACATATTCTTATTTTTAATACTGGATTGGAACGGAACTATAAGCTTATTGGGCCCCTCTCATGAATAACATAACAACATGACACGCAAAAAAATACATATAGATATGTAACAAATATAACATATTATATCGGATCTCTTTCCAGGCTTCGGAAGATGGACGCAGACGGTCGACAACTCTACCACCGCTGGAACGAGAGCCCACGTTTCAAAGGAAGCCCAAATATTTCAACCAATATGAGGGCTCAGTGGAAGAGGTAAATAGAGGTTTACAGACCAATATACATTCATTTATTGGGTTTGATATCGCATCATCAGTAGGTGAGCTATATTACGAACAATGTCAGGTTACGAAAGGACTGTGAAAGAAGGTGGTCTATATATGTATCATATTGATAGTCTTCTAAACGTGTTTTCCTTTTTTTAAGATATAAGAATTACTCGATTAACATAACACTTAATTACTAATAATTAGGCATATCACGATAATATCATTAGGATAAACATTCAAAAGCAGCCATAAATGACAAATCACCGTTTTATTTTTTTCATTTTTAAGTTTCCTTTTCCATGGACCTTAATCCTGATAGTGCGGGAACCGACTTCATGCTTATGCAAACATGTTAGATCCAGGCCAGCCGCCGAGTAAATTGGCAACTGGCCATTGATCCGACTTATTTGCTTCTCTGGGTAGCTTTCCTCGCCTTTGAATAAAGCATATATTCAAGGTTGCGGAAAGCAGACGACACACACATCTATTTCTAGAAAATTACCCCGCATTCAAATGGTTACACATATATCATCAAACGATACACTTGATCTGGGAAGATTAACGAATAATTCGATCAATTTGTTGTGAAAAATGCATCTTGTGTACTGAGGTATATATTTTTACTTTGCCCTTACGCCATGTTATGTTGTATAGGTTGACATACAAATGAACCAATTATAAGGAAGTGCATGTGTAATACATGTTTCTATCATTTTATTAATTTCAGGCGTCTGAAAGTCATTGGAAAAAGAAGCACGAGAAGATTAGTGTTGAAGTGGACAGTAGAATAAAATCGCACCTCAAGGTATGTACATGTGCGTATGATGGAGGGATACGTTTAGCAAATAGGCACGCCAAGATACTAGTAACCATGCTCAGATTTCTTTGAATAAGAACAAATACCAGGTTAGAGCTTTTAAGTATCTTGCCAAAGGACACACCAATGAAACCATCAGGGTGTGTGGTGATTGAGTCCAGGGTACTGTTTTACTAAACAACATCATTTTTGCGTAATCAAAACTGATATACATTGAAAGTATCTTAGCTAAAAATTACACTATTGCAATGTGGCACGTCATTGGAAGTGTCTCGGAGAGATGATCCCAATGATGTGCTACTTTGCAATATCGACATGAGAGGGACTGTTGTTTCTTACTTACGCAATTTTGAGCACTAAACCTTTTAGTAAAACGGTATTCAGGACCCATGAGTAACTGATCCACCACCTTTACCACTGTGCCACACAGGACTCATATTATTTGTAAATAAAATTAACTCTTAGGTTAGTTAAATTATTAGGATGTTTTAACTCGAAAAACTGCCATCTTGTAAACCGACAAAGGTGCATATATCGAAAGAAGAAAGTTCGCTTCCTGGTTCAAATACACTGTGGAATGGCTTTACAAGGACACTATAACCTATTCCTGCGTTGTACTGGACCAAGGGAGTTGTTTATAATTGAAGCGAACACCTTTAGATTCAAATGAAGAAAAACCAATTGAACAGATCAGTGTTGTTTTTGTTCTCACATGATTATAGAAATTCATATACAAAACGGATTTCGAAACTTTTCGTATCAATGACTCCATAGTAGTTATTGTGTTGCCACACCAGATATAGATTAAACAATTCAATAGTATCTCTCTTACAGAAACAACTTGCCCATCGTTTCGAAAAGAGAATGAAGAAGTTAGAGGACAGTATAACGGACGAGAACGGGGGACGACACGGCAAGGATTATAACCCCTGGGAGGGAAGGCATGACGCCCATGTAAGTATGGTTGGTACTAGATACAATAACAAAAGTACATCAATTGAAGTAAAAGGAAATAGCCAAGATGATCAGCATCTTTACGATAAAGGAACATGTAATGGGCAGTTATTAGTCACGACGTTTATTTGTATCATCATTCTAACGTGGGTTACTTACATAACGAATCTGTAAGATAGCTTTTTAAATTATGCGTCGTAGAGAGGGTTAGTTTTAAGACTCTCTGTCATCTGTAGTTTCATATGTTTATGCTCAAAGGTGCATTGGTTACAACTTTAGGAAACATACGGAGAGCATCGAAAATAACATTCACGAAAAAACTAAAACAATGTTACCTTTTTTTCCAGTGAAATATTTTGTTCTGACAAACGTGTCATCATATTTATTAGGCAATTGAAGATGTCGTGTAAAACAGGCTTTGTAATAAAGAATTGCATACATGAGTTACAAAGTGTCAACATTTATAAAGTCAAATAGCTTTTAAAAGATGAATCTTATCAATAAATTACGTGTCATTTCTTTTTCCCAGAAAGACGGTAACGATAGTAAAGATATTTTCAGCAAATACTCGGAAAC
The DNA here is from genome assembly GCA_947846245.1 of Cerastoderma edule. Taxonomy (NCBI): domain Eukaryota; kingdom Metazoa; phylum Mollusca; class Bivalvia; order Cardiida; family Cardiidae; genus Cerastoderma; species Cerastoderma edule. Next base: position 7,172,321 of record OX401416.1, on the reverse strand, counting down.
GGGTGTTAAAACGGACAACCGAAGACGATCGGTAAAGTCCGGCAAGCGGTTACCGAACATAAACAAATCGTCGGAAACGAACGGGGATTCTGACAATGTCGATTTACAGAATGGTTCTACTCAAAAAGTGCAATTCCCAGACATTAACCAAAATGGGGTTAATGGAAATGACGTCTCAGATGATTCATTGGGATTAGAAAAGGACCAAACTGGCGAAAAAAGTGACGTAACAAGTGACGTCAGTAATGACGAAAGTAAAGAAGTATTCGAGTTAACACGACTGAGGACGAAATTCATCGAACATTTCCGAAATATGGATATCAGTCCCGTCCCGACCCCCGGGTTGGTTCGTCCCGCAACCCGGGAGCAGACCCGAATGAGCCTTGCGGAAAGAATGATGAAGATACTCACCGGAAACGTCAACATTACGTGCCCTGAACGTAACAAAACTATCCGTGTGTACATCTGCTCCGGATTCAAAGGTACGTTCATCATGTCAATCACGCTAGTACTGGATACCGTTTATATTAACAACTTTCGTAAAATATATGTGTAAGTAGAGAATGATATACATGGGCAGCATTAAAAATAAAGGTATCAAAATAATATAATGTGACACTCATTGGAAGCGTCTCGAAGAGATTCGAGACGATTCCAAATTCCAATGATGTGTTACTTTCAAATATTGCTGATCTCATTTTTGAAATAAGCGGCAAAGATATTTTGAACTTTTGCAAAAAAAAATTCACAAGATGTTTAGTAAAACGGTATCGCGGTGTAGACCCGGGTTTGATGAAGGGGTGTTGGGTTTGATCCCAAACAGCGCTTCTGGTTCTATAAAATCGTCCTTTTGCAAAACATATAAGAGCTCTTACCTAGTGCTAGAGAATCCAAGGAAATCCGTATAATTGAAACATTGTTGTTACGGTGTTAACCCTCGTTTAAAAACATCACGTTGGGTACATTTTTTATCTAAATCTTTGTCGTGCATAAAGATCTATTAGTTATCAAGATCCATTGTTCTTATAATTATTTTCTTTGGCATGGATCTGATATCTTGAAGTCGGCATTTGGATAACAATTGTAAAGCGTATTTGAATTCATGGCTAGACAAGCAACACATCTTGAGTAGCATTGTGGAACTTTATACTTTCATCATTTACCAATTACATATATTATAACGGCGCTTTGATTAATTATGTATTTTGAAAGCATTTATGCAGTTTTCGTATGTAGTTTTCGTATGTTTTTATTGGTTTACGAGCTAGTAGTGTATTGAATGTTGGCAATTCTATGGTTTTCAAAACCACCGCCCAAAGGAATACTAGTAACTGCTTTCAGATATGAAATGCTTTTATCGGTTGTCGTCTTACATTTGGAGTTATATTTACATATTCCTTCAGATTCAGAGGCTGAGCGCACTGTGTTACTTGAACGTGTCTACCCAGAGTTACGGGCCTTGTGTTCGCTACATGGCCGAGAGTTCCAAATGATAGATCCGCATTGGGGTCTCACAGACGCTGTAGTGGACGATCACTCTCTCGCAGACGTTTGCATATCAAACATAGAACGGTGTATGGGGGACCATCTACAGGCATTAAACACCATTGTATGTATTCTATATCTTTTCTGTAGCAACTGCGTTTTCTCATTCAATCTAATTTTACGAAAAATGTTCGTAACAAAGCATAGCTAGAGAAATCCACTTTGGATTTATAGTACCCTGTGGAGATTCTATACCGGTCCACCGATACGAGGGTCCAAGACCGTTACCTCTGAGCTAAAGACTAGGCTCCGCTCCGGATTGTCGGAATGCTGCAGAGTGAGGTGGTCACGAAGTTAACCGATATTGTTTTGATGAAATATTACTTGGTATACCCATGGTTCTGTATTCTACTGCAAGAAACATTGTTGTGTATGTATACCCTTCATAGCATGCATAGACATGAAATGCAAAGATAATTTGAAAGGAGGTCAATTCTGCGTTTGAATTTCTAAATTGATATGAACACAGATAACGTAATTCGGTTGCAGAGTGTTTGATACTACTGTAACGTTCGTTGAACGTTTATGCAAATTAGGGACCTAATGCATTGTTAGAGAGAACATCCTTGTATATACATATAGACAACACAACGGTTCAGTGTACGACAGTGTTTTTCACTGATCGGATGTGTTTGTGTCTTTGAGAGGTTCATTTGCTCGGTTCGTTACATTGGTGGCAGCTGTGGATTTCAGACTTCTCCTTCTATCGGAGTTGCCTTCCCCACGTATTTCCCAAGGGCCAAGACTCGGGACGAGTCTTCTCGGAAGTGGGAGTGATGTAACGTTCGCTGAACGTTTATGCAAATAAGGGACCTACTGCATTGTTTGAGAGAACATGCTGGTATATATATAGACAACACAACCGCTCAGTGTACGACAGTGTTTTTCACTGATCGGGTGTGTTTGTGTCTTGGAGAGGTCCATTTGCTTGGTTCGTTACACTACTGTTTTATTTGGCCTTTTAACTACGCCACATTTAATGATTCAATTGGTTTATGATATTTCTCAAGCAAGATATATAAGTACACAACTATAAACAAGACAAGATAGAAGTAGTTAATTGAAATAAATTACCTCGTTGGAGTTCAATATGAATATTTGAAACATCAAAGTGTTATTTGTAATCTTTTCATAACGTCACATTATTTGCATTACTTAATCATAAAAGGACTTATGATAAAAACAACTTCAACATATTTTATAGAACAGATACAGTCTTTATATTCCAAGTATTCTTTTCTATATATGGGGTGGTTGCATTTGTCATGGGAAAGAGCGTCGTGGGTAGTCGTGGGTTTGATTCCAGCCAAACCGTGGACAACTTTGCGACTATTCATTTATCCAAAGCCGATGCGAGTACTTGCTTTTCGTCCACAAGCAATCTCGACCTGTCGATAATGTTTCACCGTTGGTGTTAATTAAACTTAAACCTTTATACTTTACCAGGTACTGGTCACGAATAAATACGGTGATACAATCCTACCAACAACAGTCGAGGTCGACCCCATGGAGTCACTGATTAGATCGGTCACGTGGTACACCACGTCACAGCGAGCCGAGATACGTCAGCAGCTCGCCGAGCTCGGACATGTGGAAGCGGAAGCGGAGCCCGTCAAGGGCGAGACTGACACCGGAAATGACGTCATGAAGGAACAAGACGCTGGAAGTGACGTAATGACACAGCGTAGTTCGAGTAAATCTGACCTGGATACGGAGAGCCAAGGCTCGTCTGTTGAGAGTGCCCAGCCGAAGGTATCCATGTATAAGCGGGAGGCAGACGCCAAACGTGAGCAGCAGATGATTAAAGCGCTCAAGGAGAGAGAGTACGCGTTACCGGACCCGAAACTTCTGACCACGTGGTACAAAATGGATGAGAATACTGTGCCCAAAATATACAGACTTCAACCTATCAGGTAGTTTACATGGTTTTTTGTCTGTTTAATTTATGGCTTGATTATAAGAAGCCTTTCATACATTGTCTTCAATTGCCAAGTCTGAACTTTGCTTTAACTCTCTGTATCTGTGGACAAAGCATGTGCTTCAACTGCTTTTGACATATCGGCACAAGTACATTTTGTATACACGTACATCAGCATGTGATCTTTGTCAAACTTAAGTACCGATTTAAAATGCTTGCCTTTTCATCATTTGCTTAATACGACGATGTGATGCAGTAGATTTGGAACGAAAGGCGTACGTTCAACAAAATACAATGACGATTTGATTTTACAATGGTCGTTGGTGTCTAAAGAAATATGTCGATAGATATCCATTTGTGCATACACAAAATTAATTATAATTACAATATCGTATCAACAGCTCTGTGATCAAGGACTTTGGTAAAGGTGATGCCGTAAAGCGTGGGGGACAGAGACAGACATGGTTAGACATCCAGACCAAGATCATGAAGATGATGAAGAAGTATGGTGATAGACCAAACGGTGACGGGATGCCATTTAAATCAGGTAAATAATGGCTTACATTCAAATGAACAAATATACATTTCACACAAACAACTTTTTAAGTGGCTATACTTCTATTGCTTTAGATATACATATAAATATTCATTTAGATATATCAATTTTGCACATCATAAACAAAATAGATGTGAATGCACAATACTTTAGACGAAGCGGTTTGATGGGATGTCCTCATTATTTTCTTGTAGGGTTTAAATTTCAAATTAACAAATCAGAATATGTGATATGAGCCTTGAGATAACAAATATTTACCTGATATTACAAAATAAGAATATTTTTTTAAATACACTAAGGAAAAACCTGAGTTTAGGGTTGAAGAATGGCATATTTCCTGCTTAAAAAACCTGTTATTTACTTTAGAGAAAGGTTTATGGTCAGAATAACTTTCATTTGAATGTTGTTGTTAGGTAAAAGAAATTATTCTTCCGTTCAATGCTAAGATACAAACTGTATTGCAAAAACTACTTAATTCCAGTGTTTGAAATGGAACTAACGCACTGCATGTCCGAAACGGATAGTACTACTGACCAATGTCTTGTCATCTATCGCGACATCCCAGATATTCGCGGTAACCTTGATGACGAAAGCGCTGATGATTACATAGATGTGACGTCAGAAAGACCGCGTAGAATCAACGATCCAGCTCTGCGTCGCCTGGGGCACCTGAAGGGGGAGCTCATTCCCTCCAAGGTATGATTCTACATATCCAGGCTATGTATGGTAGTTTTAACAATACACATTTAGGGTTGGCAAAATAACGTGTACGTATTGCGAAGCTTGTCCAGAAACCTTAACGGAAGCCTTAAATGTAGATTAAGATTCGTATTAACGGATAAGTAAACCAAAATCAGATTTCGCCACTAGTGACATATACAGTGAGCCCTCGTTTATCCGAACATGTCCGTTCCCAACAAAATGTCCGGTTTACCGAATAATCCGGACTAATGAAGCAGAGCATGTTCTTATTCACATTAAGACATAAACAGTCTGTATGAGCGGTATATACTTATAACCCTTTAGCAAACGCCAAATTGTCGACCGTCCCAAATTGAAAGAGTTTGCAGAAGACATATCAAAACGTAATGAAATTCAAAGATGATATGGCAGAAAACATTGTGGGAAAAGGAGAAATTGCTCGTCACGAGCAATTTCTCCTTTACCCACAATGTTTTCAAAATTCGTCTGCAACAAACTGGTCCAATAATTCCGTTCCCTTACAATTTCGTTCGGATTGCGAGACATCCGGATAATCGGGGTCCGGTTAAACGAGGGTTCACTGTATATATATCGGAACAAACTGTCTTGATAATGTCGTCAGAAATTATTACGATCGTACATGGTTTATGCTATAGAATCTATTTGCACTCAATCAACATTTTTTTATTATCTAGTTATTGTATATGTTTCAAGTGGCCATAGAAATGTGTAGAGCAACCATGATTGCGTATATCACTTGAAGTTTAGCGCCAACCCGAAATATAATATGTTGTGACGCAACATAAGTACGTGGACAAATACATGTACAACGTATGCATAATTATTCTTTACTTTTTTAGAAACTGTAGTTAAGGGTCTTCTTTCACTGAAAGTATAACAAAACAAATTATTTCAGGTGGCTGACCAGTCGATATTGACCTTCGACACCCATTGGTCATCCAGTGGTATCCATGTCAACGGGGATCGCTCTCACCAGCTGTATCTCGACCGGATGGCCAAACATGTGTGTGACGTCATCAAGAAACGGCTTCTAGAGTCTTTCAGTGAGGAAGATCACGCGGGCGACGAGAATTTACGGCTTTTTGACGAGATTTCGCAGCATGTGTTGTATGCACAAGAACAGTGGGTTGCCCAGATTATGTATTACTGTACTTAGGAAAAAGAAAAAATACTCTCACGAGCGACACTTAGCAACAGACATTCCAAACAGCAACTGTTGCAGACTAGCTAAATCTTGATTATATACACATGTAAAGTACTTTTAAAAATGCTCTGTGTATTAACCCTTTGCAAAACGCCTCATCTTCGTCTGAACCAAGTTTGCAGACGACATTTTAAAATGTGATGAAATTGGAAATTGATCTTCTAATAGGGTAGAAAACATTGTGGGAAAAGGGGCAATTTCTTCCTTTCCCACAATGATTTTCAGAGTCGTCTGCAACAAAGTGGTAAAACGTCGTTATTGTTTGGTAGTGTATCTACTCAAAAGTTAAAACGTACATACACATTTTGAAAATTGATACTAATGTAAAAGAAATATTTATCAAACTTAGGAGTTCAAAAAATGACTATTGGCTTAGGATGGGACACGTCTTTGTCGAACATGGAAGTTTGGAAGTAACCAGATACAGTTTAAAAGAGGGCTTATAATGGATGTTGTTTATTGAAAAGCAAAAGGAAAATTATTGTTTAAAAAAGACCATTGGCTTAGGGTGGGATATGACTTTGTTGAACTAAATTTGGAAGTAACCAGATACAGTGTAAAAGAGGGCTTATAATGGATGTTGTTTATTTGTTTCCAGCTCCCGTAATTTCCAGGGGATGAAGGAGAGTTTACAGATCATCAAGTCGTATGTCCGATCGGACTGTGAGTTTGTACTGGCCGTACACGGGCAACCCGGCTGTGGGAAATCCTCGGTTCTCGCCAAGGCGGCTAAGGAAACACACAAATGGCTGAAACAGTAAGTCAGTAAATCGCGATGGCGATTGCCAATGAAGCATTAAGCGACAGAAAAAATGAAAGTGGCTCCACAAAATCAATAGTGGCTCAAGACATGGCTTACACATTTTCACCACAAATGACTTAAGTCCCTACTTTTACTGATATCAATCGCACTGTTTAGAACGCATCTACTGAAGTAATAAGACCCACCCAAAATCGATTACCAATCAAGAACAAATCTGTCACCTGGTCGAGAAAACATGTCCGAAATTTAGACCCCCTCTGGGCAAGATTACCGCAACCGCAAAACATCTGACGATTACTGAAATACGGAGAGGTGAACAGCAACTTTACCCATGGCAAGTGTTAACAATTACAGACCAATTTAGATGAGATCAAACATTAAAACATGCTTACAAAGCAGCATACATTTGAATGAAAATAGCGACCTTAATACTTTGAGATAATTAACTAAAAAGGAAGTTGCAGAAGCACTTCAGTCCATTAGAGAGGATTGACAAGGGGATTTATTTTAGGAATTTAAGATTTAAATTTTGACATTGTGTCTTTGTTCTTCCTGAATATAAGATTATAACGAGCCATTTTTCATTACCCACAATGTTTTCTGCCCTATAAGAAGACTATTTTCCTATTTCATCACATTTTGAAATAAATGTCGTCTACAAACTGTTTTAATTTGGGATAGCCGAAAAATTGGTGTTTAGTGTTTGGTAAAGGGATAATGTATTGCAAACGTTTAAATATGTCTATTCCCCTCTATAGATACGAGCCGGTTGTGTTGTTCAGATCTGTTGGTACCACCCAAGAGTCCACCAACATACGGAGTCTGTTAGAATCCCTCTGTAACCAACTCTGTGTCGTATTCGACAACGACCAGAAGGATGTCCCTATGGTAAGCTAAGATATCACAGTTCCAAAATTAAGATCGCCGATTATTGTTTTATATGATGGGGCTGTCAACCCTATGCATAACCTTTCACCATGAAGGACCGTGTGTTCTGTAAGACTTTATGTTCTGGTGTAGAGGTAGAGCGTCGCTCTCTTGTACAGAGGGTCCTGGGTTCGTGAAAATTGCCGGGACTAGCCCCACGAGTATTGGTTAAGTATCAAGGAAGCAGTCATAGAGAGTGAATTGAAAAAGCTTCAAGCTTCGGTCACAATCGATGAAAAATGAATATGTTGAAAATACATCAAAAGATACCGTCTATGACGTGTCCCATTCCTATATCTGGAAGTGTGGTATTTGTCAAAGCTTTAAGTAAAAATAGAAGAATTGGAAAACTTACGTTCTCTTTATAGTGCTTGGATAATCCACTCTGACAAAATGAATTTTAAATCATCAAAGTGCGATTTTCTTATCGTTTCTTTTCTACCCCCTGGGTTTCCGTTGGAACCTATAAGACTCTAGTTGTGATTGATAGATTTGTGAGAATATATGCGAATTATTTCATAATGTGAAAGCGTTCTTAGATTATACAGAATAGCTATATTTGCTGACGTATCTAAACTCTGATTCACAATCCATGTAAAATAAATAAGTTTAAGCTCATCTAACTCTCCCTATTTCTAGGATTACACGGGACTGATCAACGACTTTTCACAGAGGATATCCCAGGCCAGTGAAGAGAGACCATTGGTTATTTTTCTAGATGGACTGGACAGGCTTTCCGGTGAGTAACCGAGTCATTACCTCTTATAATAAAACACGTGTACACAAAGCATAAACTTATTCCTTCTTGCTCGTTAGAAGATGCTCAATTTTATGCTAAGCATATCAATCTTTTGATGAACACTGGTATGTTTTTTGTGTGGTTTTTTGTTGATTTCCTATCCCATCTCCATCGAGATAAATACTGTTATGATTCAGAAAAGTATTCGTAGCCTTTTGTTTGCCGTTATTGATGTTTTAAATGATATTGAAAAGAATTGTTGAACCTGCATATTTTTCCAATATTTTGGAGTAAATTTCGGTCCCTTAAAAACACTGCAATGGAAAAGGGTCTACTAATAATTAGAAGGGTGGCTAACTGTCATGATGAATTTAATGAGTAGCAGTAATTTAAAAAGTCTTCATAGAAAGTTCTTAATATATTTTTGTTTGATTTGAAAATTAGATAATTAGAACAGACATGGTATGGAATAAACAAATGAGACACAAATTGAATGCCAACATATATCGAGTTTGACTCACGTTTAGACTTTGTATCCAATCCTTATTTCCATTTAGAATGCTTGTTAGTTTTCTAATGATCGATTTCTAAGTACTTTGTCGTCTGCTTTCAAAAAGCATTAAATATCTGCTTAATTTTGATGAGGAAAGATACCTAGAGTAATGAATAGGTTAGACCACATGCCAGCCGCCAATTTCGCGGTATGATGTCGGTTCCAGCACTATAAGGGTTAATGCTTTCGCAACGGTAAAGTCATTTCTTTTTGCAGATGACCATGACGGCCGAAAGCTACATTGGCTTCCAAAGGTGCTACCCGCAAACTGTCACGTGATAGTATCAACGCTTACACATGAGAAGTTTGAGTGCATGCCAAGCTTGAAGTCGATTTTCGGAGAGAAGGACATGTTTCTGGAGATTCCCGAGCTCAAAGAGCTAGATGCTGCCGTCATATTCCACCATTGGTGCAATGTACATAACCACACAGTCACCGAGGAACAGTACGATATAGTACTACAAACGCTTAGCAAGTGCCCGTCACCATTGTTCTTGAAACTTTTATTCCACGAGACATTAAAGTGGCAATCGCATACTGAGATTAACCCAGCAAAACTGCCGAATACGATAAAGAAAATGGCGGCTATTAAGTATGGACAGTTGGAGATGAAGTATGGTGAGTGTTTAGTGCGGAGAGCCTTGGGTTACCTGACCGCCTCACGAAATGGTATCACAGATCATGAGATGCTGGACCTGCTAGCGTTGGATGACGCAGTTACCGGGGAAATGGATGTCTTGTATCGGTTAAATCGCAGACGTGTCCCGCCTTCGCTATGGCTTCGGATTCGTCATGAGATGAGCAACTATATCGTGGAAACAGTTGCTGACAACGTAAAGACGTTACAATGGGCGCATTCTCATTTCTTCGAGGCCGCCAAAGAAAGGTATCTAGACCAACGGGACAAAGCGCCGTCATATCACAAAACCATGTCGGAATTCTTCTTAGGTACTTGGGAGACCAAGCCGAAACCGTACCCCGGTAACGATAAGGGTGTACTGCGGTACGTAGCGCAACAACCTCTCTATTGGGAACCAAAGGATGCCATACCGGATGGCTCCCAGCGGGTGTATAACCTGAGGAAAATCAATGAACTGCCATTCCATCTGTTACGCTCGAATCAAATACAGCTGTACAAGTCGGAAACCATGTGCAACTTTGAATGGGTGTTGGCGAAACTGTGTGGAACGTCACTACGCAACCTCGTCGAGGAATATCACATTGGACTCGAGGTTGATCCCACCGACCTTGACCTTAAGCTGCTGACGGACACACTGGAGTTATCAGCCAACGCCATCCTCCGAGATCCGCGACAACTCGCCGGTCAGGTTGTCGGGCGTATGCAGGGAATAATTAACCGGGACATCCCGGCCACCCCCGGGGATCCGCCCAAATATCCATTCCTCCACAGTTTCCTGACCCAATCAAAGAACACGTCAATACCAGCGTTAATCCCGTCAATCGGTTGTTTAACGGAACCAGGCGGGATTCTGTACGACCTGTTGTCGGGACATACCAAGCCGATTACCGCTGTGACAACAACAACAGACGCACAAAGAGCGTTAACGGCCTCGGAAGATAACACGATGAAGGTGTGGGATCTGAAGAGCGGGAAAGTGACGTCGACGTTCGATGACTTCGGTACCAACGTTACAAAGCTCCGTACAGCATCCAACAACAAATTTGTCATCTCGGTGGAGGGCAGTACACTACGTGTGTGGGACATGAGAGACAAAGACTGTCGGTTGGTTGTTGATCAGTTTCTGGACCCGCCTGTAATCTCAATCGCTAGCGATACGGGGAGATTGTTAGTTGCGTTCTTTGATGGTGTTAATAGTTTACGGACTTGGGATCTTGACGATGGGATGCGATTTGTTTGTGAGTCGAAGGTGGAGGATAACAGCGTGTTTAGTGATAACTCCGTGGTTCTCTCCCCTAATTCGTACGGGGACTACGTGCTACACGCGTTCAGGGGAAATAACTCTGCGACGATACAGCATGCGAAGACAGGGAAGGTTATCCATAAACTGAAGTGTAATGATACATCGTCGTCTATCGTGGCCTTGCAGATAACCCGAGATTACATGGTCCTGGCGTGTAGGCAACACTACATGAAACTACACGAGATTCATCAGTTGGAATTGTTTGATGCGAAGAAAGGGAAATATCTGAGAAGTGTTCGAGGATGCACACAGGATATCATTACGGAACTTCACATAAACCTTGTCGGCTCTCACGCCATTGCTGTATGTGCATCGGAGAGTAGTAACTCCTCAAACATCATGATATGGAATCTCGAAACGGAAGACCACAAGCACCTCGCAAAGCACTCTGGGATATCAACCGTGAGCGCATGCGCGGATTTCCGGTACTGTCTCACAGCTCAGAAAGGAGACAAGACCCTGAAGATATGGAATATAAGCAAGCATATCAACCAATCGATGCCCAAGATGAAGAGGTCGCTAGGAGTTGCGGAGATCTACCCGATGATTGACAACCCAAGGTATGCAATCGCCCGACAGGTCAATCATGGACCAATCAGTATATGGAATGTGGCGAAGGCAAAATGTCTGGCTAACGCTGTCCGTATCGAGCGTGGTCTGTCCGAACTGTCGGATATCGTCCTCATCAGGAACTGCCATGTGGTCATCCTTACGGAGAAGGGATTGAAGGACTCGAGGCCCGTTTTTAAGACGGTGTTGATATACGACCTGCGCAACAAGAGGTACATCAAGAAACTCACCGGATGTTTCATAGTCCCATCGCCCGCTCATGAATACGTCCTTCTGGATGACGAAACACTGCTGGGCCCGGCGGATACCAGGAACCATTTCATCATCTGGACCCTCACCACAGGCAAGGAGTTGTTCCGGATTCGGCCCAAGTTCCGAGATCTTGATCCGATGGGTCGGATAAACGAGGCGGAACTTGAGCAGTCACTCAAGCACCGAGCTAGCACTGCCAAGATGACGCCCTGGGACAGACGAACAGAGTCGTCATCAGCCAAACATCGACGGCGAGAGAAGGACCGAGAGGAGGAAAGGCAGCTTATAGAAGAGTTACACAAGGAGCGACAGAACGGTATCGAGCAGTATATCATCAGCGGAGACCTGAAGATCGTTGTTGCGTCGTTCTTTGCTCACCATCTAGCCGTCCTGAACATAGAAACAAAGATACACATCCAGACGCTGGAGAATGAACATTCGATGCTGTTCCTGCATGTCGCGGCCTTGAACTACGACGGTACTAGTCTAGTCCACGCAAACTACGATGAGTCGACTAAGATTAGCTACGTGTCACTATGGGACACACATAGCGGACAGGTGAAGAAACGCCTCAAGAATGAGACAGACGTCCTCGCCATTGCTATCACTGACGACGGTAACCGAGTTGTCTTCGGGAAGGCTAACAAGGAACTGCGAATATGGGACCCGTATAAATCCGGCCCTAATGCCATGAAGAAGATAAAAGGCTATGACAGTTTAGAGTTTGGAGTAGACAGTAAGATATTTATCACGGAGAAAGGCCGGAAAGCGGTCGTGTTTGCCTGGGATGTGTCCCTCTGGGATCTGGAACAAGGGACGTTACTCGCTGCGTTCACACCGGATACCAGGATAGAGTGTATTAATGTCGTCATGAAGGGTCAGCTGATGACGATGGGTGTGCATGAGTTCCCGGAACTCGTAGTACTGAAGACCATGGGGAAAGGCATCCCGCAGTTTATCGACACCGCACACGAGGATCTGTTCGGGGAAACGACGGGAGATACGTCCGATGAGGAGGAAGACGAAGAGGATGATGTGTAATGTACTGTACGTCGGGCGAAGAGGAAAATGAAGACCATGATGTGGAAATAATGGTACGTTGAACAAGGATGCAGATAAAGATGATGATGTGTTATATACGGTACGTTAGACGAATATGATGATGTGTAATGTACGGTCTGTATAACGTGTAATGTACATGCATGCTGAGAAACCAGTGCTATAACGGTCTGGAAAATATGTATCGTACATAGATTCTTGGAAATCAGTGCTATGTACGCCTTGTCTAGGATGTCAAATAATCAATCCATCTATTCGACCGTGTGATTTCGTGTGACCGTGCGACGCTTTATGGATTGATTTGCATTGAACCTGAGAGATTAGATGAGGAAAATAAAGTGTCGGTTGGTTATTTGAACCTTTTTCAGATAGCGTGACAAACAAAGTTGATGTATGCTATGATTTGTAGTTGCTTATTTATTGATCGTTGTACGATAGTGGTTTCAAAAGTGAAATTCTAGTTGTGCATTTTTGACACCGATAACTGGGATTCTTCAGATTTGTTTTCTTATGAGGCGACTTCATGACACTTGTTTGTAGCGCAGCATTTCCTCATAGTACTTCGAATACGATTTCTATGTTGACAGATGAACATTTCTTTGTGTGTTTTATTATTATGATTTTGGGGGATGTGTGTTGGGGGACGGTTTAAGCTATAGATTTGGCTTTAAGATGATTTACTACTTCAAGGGAATCACTCATGGGAAACTTTTACGATCGGATGTATGCTTACAGTAACAACACACTGTATGTCGTTTATTTATTGTAGGTCTCCATGGCGTCATAACAGTTGTGTTGAACAAACCATTGTGTTGTTATTTATTATTTACACAAAGTGTGATCTATTTATAATATAATGTGATATTTAAAACCTTTTCCGTCCATTTATTTTTATACCTTTCATGTTGTTTATGTATTACTTTGTTATATACATAGATATATAGAGCTTTATTAGCATGTTTCGTAATGTTCAATTGAGTAAGGTAATGTAATGTATAAGACAGAATCAACACATGCGAGAGGAATAGATTAGGTAATAATGCAAATCACGAAACTTGACATTTCCTATCTCGTCAGTTATGCTGTAGATACTTCTAAACTCGTTTAACCATATTTTCAACCTTTGGACCACTGTTATTAGACCAATGTATTGTTTAATGTTAGGAAGGTTAGGTCCACGGACTTCAATTACCGATTCTGTGTTATGTAGGGTTTGGTAAATTTCGGGTCGGCGTGAGTACCCAATCTTGATTCGCTGAATCAAAACCTAATACATCGTCTATGTAAAACAAAAAACCCATAATCCGCCATTTTAAAACTCATTCCTTCGTCGGATCACTTCGGTTGTTTTCGGTAAGCATTGATTGGGGCCTGAATAATTCAGTTAAGTGTGAATATTTCCGACCTCGACCAGTATATTACGAGAACGCGACGAGAAAGTAATCCGACAAAGGACTGAAATTCAAAATGGCGGATAATGGATATTCTAACTTAACACCTATACATAACAAGAACCTACGTAAATGTTTTATTCAAAATGGCATTGCTCTGACAACACAGCGGTCTATCTGATTTGGACGGCTTATCTCGAAAATATACGCACATTTACTCATTTCAGCAAATGTATGAGTTTGTGAGTGACAAATCCGAAAGTAACAATTAGATAACATTAGCATGAAGCTATAACTATTTATTTTTTGTTATGAAAGGTAGATGCCGTCGTAACAAAAGCTTAAACTGCTTATATGAGAACGTTTTCCTTTCGTTAGCATGGTTTCTAAACACGTCTGCAGTCGATATGCAGAAGTGAGATACATGTAATAAAGCAGTAGTTGGTCAAACAAATCAAAACTCGTAGGCAATGCTTTGGAGTGTTCATTTGTATGGTATATCTACTGTTGTAATGTTAAATGGTCTAATGAAGTATTAATGTTTGTTTTCTTCTAATTTATATACTCAAGCTCAATGCATTTTACAGCTTTTTGCAATAAAAATCTCTTTTAAAATTATTTTGTTTTGATTGTTTTGATTTCTCTTTATCTTTCTTGTTTTGTTTGTGGACCCTTGGTCCAATACGGTACACATAATAGTAGGTACCTTTGTCAGGTCCGGGGTTCTATGCTTAACCCTCTGCAAAAATATAACGACATTTGACCAGTTTGTTGCAGACGACCCTGAAAACATTGTGAGAAAAGGAGAAATTACTCTTAACGAGCAATTCCTCCTTTTCCCATAATATTTTCAGCCCTATCAGAAGATTTATTTTTCGATTTCATCACATTTTGAAATGTCGTCTGCAAAGTCTTTCAATTTGGGACAGTCGAAAATTTGCTGAAGGTTTGTCATTTCTATACGACAATTATTTGGAGTCTCAGCTCCAGGGTACTGTTTTACTTAGCATGTTAAGGGAAATGTTTGCGTAAATCGAAACTTATTTACATGGAAAGTATCTTTAATGAGAACACAATGTTGTCAAGAGACACATTATTGGAAGCGTCTCTGAGAGATAATTCCAATGATGTGTTACAATGCAATATTGCATAGACAAATATCCAGGAAGCAAGCACTAGAGCTTCGATTTCTCGTCGAGTAAAAGCCAGAATTGACTGCTCTACGTAACAATCCGAATCCAGACATTGAAATAAGAAGGAATGTTGTATTGATCTAAAAAGAGTTTTATCATAAATGTTTAATGTACCCAGGAGATGCAAGGATCTTTTGGTGATTAGCCCTTTACCAAACGCCGAATTTTCGACTGTTACAAATAAAAAGAGTTTGCAGACGAAATTTTGAAATGTAATGAAATTAAAAAAACAATCTTCTGAAATGCCAGAAAACATTGTGGGAAAAGGAGAAATTGCTACTTTTACAACCATGTTTTCCAGAGTCGTCTTAAAACAAACTGGTCAAATGTCGTAATTGTTAGGTAATGGGTCAGAGTCAATACTTTCGATTCGCATAGCTCCTATTTGCATAGATTTAAACAGTTGCGATATATGTGTTTATATGATATATTGGCTGACTTCTTGAATGCCGGTGGTTCTATCCTGCGTGACCAGTCCCTGTGGTCAGCTGAATTTGGGTTCTTCTTCAATCGCTATTAAGTCGTGATTCATTATATGACTAAATACTGTTGACGCAATGTAAAACCCTGACAACGAAAAAAGGAAATATACAAGCATCTAGCTTATTTGAAAATTTTGTTTTATGAGAGATTTATCGAAGTAACGTTCATAACGGCATTACGTCTAACACTCCGTAGAGAAATCGACTGAGATTATGGGCGTAATGGGCGCGGTCATCTTGTTCGGACATGATATCGTAAACATTGTTCACGTGATTTCCTTGCCAGGTATGTATGAGAAACAATTGTGCATTCGCGCCAAATCTACATCAAAATCAGTGTTGGTAATTGATATAGTTTCAATTTCAAATGAAATCACTCCCTGTAAAATGAAATAATTCCACCCTGAAATCTCTCTACAAGGTAAGATTGAAATTGTGGCGATTGGTAAAAAGGGGGCATAAAAATATCGACACGATCCTTTTCTCTGTTAGGTTATATAAGAAGGAACTAAAACAAATTATAAAGTAATGATTTTACTGACAACAGTGCTTGTGGTTTTAAACAGTCTGTTTTTTATGCAAATCCTAAGAAAAAATAGTTAAATTACAAATTATTTCATATAACATTTTACTTTTGCCTCATTACAAATCTAGTACACAAGATATTTTAAATATGAACAACCAGTTGCTTGCCTTCGAGGTGAAATTTCTCTTTCACATAGGGTTCGGAGGTTGCTTAAATTGAGAGCGCAGACAAACTGAAATTAGGGAAAATGACAATCCAATATATTGTAAAGAATGCATTGTGCTAGAAATGGAAAACGCTCTTTCTGATAGTTCTTTTGGATCCATATTATTCTTATCAAATATTTTCTCTTAGTTTGTAAAAACAAGTTATCTATATAAATGTATCATGTCATAATTCAAAATAGGAACTAAATACTTTCCCAGATTGCAATAACGAAAAGATAACAAAACTTTTCACATATTTACGTTATTGACTAGAAAGAAAACGAGCATCACAACCAATTCGCCTCTCTCTATCTTAAGATGGGTTTGATAATAAAGGTGAGATTGGTTAAACCCTTGCAGTGCTAGAACCGACTTCATGCGTATGCAAACAGGTAAGATCCAGGTCAGCCGTCATGTAAATTGGCAGCTGGCCTGTGATTAAATCTGTTTGCTACTCTGAGTATCTTTCCTCATCAAAATTAAGCATGTATTTACGGTTTTGGAAAGCAGAAGACACAATTTCTTTTAGAAAATTACCCAGCATTCTAAGGTTTGAAACCGTTAATAGTGAACATATTTTATAAATTTCACTCGTTAAAACCAGGTCCCTCATTACCAACACGTTACGGCGTTAAACGCTCATTCCTCAACCTCCTCCATATACTAAGTGTGGCGATGAATTAGCAGCATTATCTCCGTAATCTAACTATTCTTCAACAACCCCTGGACATAACCTACAGATGGGAGAATCACATCACCAATGTTGACGACCCTATGTCCCAACAGGGTGGCAGAGCCCATAATTGAACAGGTATTTTTGTTGTTGGTGGTTTTTTTTCACCTACTTTGCAGTCGGCGGGCACACATGTCCAAAACAGTCGGTCTACGACTGCGATTTCTCTGACGAATGTTAGTCGTAACGCAGTTATAAAGCATGGGTTATCATAAACCACCAGAACAGGAAATCTGATGGTCAACTCATGTGGGTACCCAATGTGGCTATCATTGGCAAAAGTATGTGATAAATGCAAAAATACCTGAGGCGCGGCCATCTTGTTTGGACATAATGTCGTAAACATTGGTCACGTGATTCCCCGCCTGACCTATCTTACGTTTACTGCATACGAAGCAGTTTCATGAAGCAGATATATCATCTAGAGTGGGCTCAACAACCGATTGCTTACCAACATTATTGTACATCCTCCACATAAATATCTTTACTGAATGAACCGCAACTGTTTTGCTCCATTTGAATCATTTTTCCTGATAGCAATTTCGAAATTACGTTATCTTGTGAGGAGGGTTGCATTGCCACTTGGCTGTTCGCAATCCTTATCATGTTTAGAGTGACCTATCTAACTAACATAATACTAGCATTGGTAACCTTGCAAAAGAGTGTCATTCTAAATTGTTAAGATAACAGGTTACCCTCCTCGGGACCCCCTGCAATAGCTTGCATATGGAAATGACGACCAGGTCCATATTTTATCTATACATGTATGGCACAAAAGGCAGGTAGATATTCAGTTCCCACCA
This sequence comes from Cerastoderma edule, assembly GCA_947846245.1. NCBI lineage: Eukaryota > Metazoa > Mollusca > Bivalvia > Cardiida > Cardiidae > Cerastoderma > Cerastoderma edule. The sequence continues at coordinate 7,154,235 of OX401416.1, read as the reverse complement.
TAGTATTAATGCGTCACCTTGGTGAAGTTGATAGAAGGCTTAAACGTATAATATCAACCTCCACATATGTATAAAGTTATAGCTTTGTTAACTGCATTTCTCTTCAAGAGAAAATATCCTTAAACGTTCAGTTCAGTAATACAAGGCTAGAACTTCACAAAAGTAAATGACTTTCTATAGTCTTGTATTGAAACCTCTTATTGCTTTTTAACATCTACGTAACATGCAATTCTTGTACCATCTAAGCCAGATACATTTTTAGGTCTTGCACATTTGCGTTTAAATGTTATAATTGTTTGAAAGGGGAAACAATTTAAAATCAATTTCCTCTGTTTAAAACAATAATATGTAAATCTCATCAGGAACACTTCATTTAGACAAATTTCAAAAGATGAATTCTTTGTAGGTATCTTTCTTTTTATCTGATGTCTGAATACCGTTCATATACCAGTAATAGAAATATCATATTATGATCTGACATATTCCGTTGAAAGAATTATGGACCTAGTCAATGGTATAACGATCGAAGATTTTCAAATCAAACCTTTAAATACTGGCATCGGAATATGGAACTGGAAATTAACCGGTGACGAACCAAGACAATTACTATATTCAACAATGAGAATAATAAAACAAAAGTTACAGTGCATCATATTCAAGAAAGTCATGTTGAGATTACAACTACTCATTCACTGTCTCAAATTCCTTTGTGCATGTCCTTCACAACTATGATAATGACAGATTAAATATATGTACAGCATACTTTTAATTAGTTAAACAGACATAACGTAGCACAATCATAAACATAATCACAAAATATTACATTATTCACAGAACTGCGGAACATTTTTATATCAACTTTTTTCCATGGAACAATGGTAACCGTCTTTTGTAGTCTATGGGTTTAAAAATCGTATCACTTTCCTTTTAAGAAGTCTTAGAAACGATGGGGGAATAACCGTTTTTGTAACATTGGCGTATTTGAAGTATCGTGTTGGCTGGGCTATCACCTCCATAAGGGCATTTAATACTTTCCGATTCTGAAATGAAATGTTCACCAATTAATCATCGATACATTTCAACCCTTATGGTGCTGGAACCGACTCCATGCTTATGCAAAAAAAACTGAGCATATTTCCTCAACACATTCAAGTAGATATTTAAGGGACACTAAAACTTATTTTCAGAAAATTACCCAGCAGCATTACAAGGGCAAGGGGAGGCATAAATAAAACATGTCACCGATGAAAAGGGCCCGGCCTACAGGTCACCTTAGAAGTTTTGTTTTCCAATTTCCTAATTTATGAACATCATATACTTGAGTGGAAAAAAGCCTGAAAAAGTTGCAACACAATTATTGGGAGAATCATTAAAAATGTCAATATACAGAATCTACGCCCTCGAAAACATTATCTCGTAATTTAAACATGGTTTGGTACTGATATGATATATTATGATGTTACACAAAGAACTCGTATATCATATATTTACTCGCTTAATACTCTTTGTTCTGTTCTAATCTGATTTCACTTGGAGAAGGATAGATTTTAAGATAAGATACATGTAACAATAATCACCATTATCAGTGATTACTACATTGTGAAATTATCCTCATAGCACTTATATTTATAGGATATGCTGCAAAACTTGAGATGAAACATCCGATTGATAAACATCAACCATTAATGTTACACAATCAGTACGTCCTTACCTTTAAGACTGATTGGTGCTGGAATGAACTGTACAAGGTTCCATCTTTAACGATGTCCTCAATCAGTCGCTTGTACTCCGCTGTAACAATAAACAAAACAAGATACATCTAAAAGGTCAGTATACCTTCGCAAGGCATTTGAAATAAAACTTACGGAAACAGGTAACCGTTTGCTTGCTACCCCTTATATTGCTGGAACGGACTTCATGCTTATGCAAACAGGTTAAAACCAGGCCAGCCGCCAAGTTAGTTGGCCTGTGATTTAACCTGTGGTCTACTTTGGGTATTTTTCCTCAACAAATTTAAGCAGAAAAAATTAAAGGTTTTGGAAAGCAGACGACACAAATCTATCTTTAGAAAATGACCAAGCATTCTAAGGATTAATAAGAAACCACATATATGAATGTACAAATGTATCGACTGTAAAATGTAAGGCCTATTCTTAGCAGTTGGGCTCTTTACTAGTATACATATACACAACACACAAACTAGAGTCATAAAGTCTAATTTCTCAAACAATGTCACCGTTATAACGATACAGCGGATATTGCAGTGAAAAAGTAAGACTAATACTTAAAAAGATCTTGGTAAATGATCATTTTCTTATTTAGCAAACTGTTTGAGAATAAACCGTATAAAACTTATAAACATAAATTGTTTCAATTTGATTAATCTGCATGGACTATATATAGTTTTGTTAGTGTAATCTATATAACTGCGTAGAAAAATAAAAAGGAAGTTCCAATATCCTAGCTTCCTCGTCGGTCTTACATTCACCCCATATCTTACCATTATACGTCACAAAGGGGATGGAGAAACCCTTCGCTGTATTTGCACCGTCCGACCGAAACTGGATCCAGAGTTTCTTCGACATGGCCGTGAAGGCGATAGGTCTACCACTCGTCTCGCATGTCTCGTACGTAACAGTGGAAAACTCGTTCTCTGTGAATATAAACCGAAATGTAACCAAACTATGTTGAAGTGTTAAATCACGTGGTCAATGTTACGATGTTATTTCCGAACAAGATAGTAGCGCCGAGGTATTTTTGCGTTTATCCCTACGTTTGTCAATGGTAGCCACATTGTGTAACCTGCATGAGTTAACCATCAGCGTTCCGGTTCTGGTGGTATATGATAACCCATACTTTATAACGGTGTTACATCTAACACTCGGGGGAGAAACCGCAGTCGAAGATCGACTAAACCAAGCTGAAGTGTGGAATCAACGTTTAATCAGAGTCGTTTGATCAGTGTATGTTTGACAGCCATGTCTTCAAACACAATAAGCCTATGGGGCGATATGGCTTAAACACTTAACAATATAGATACCATGTAAGTTTGAACTGATGACCAAAATTACAGGATGTATCATGGACTACAGTATTTTGGTGCTTTACGCCCCAAAAATAGTTCTGAGAGCGATTCGTACATGTATTAACACAAGCAATTTAAACGTAAAATTAACGGCTTAAAACATATTCAGACATTCAGAAAGATCCCTAAAGAGCTTTCTGAATGGCTTGCGACCTTCATTTAGATAGCCCAAGGTCATCTGGTCGCTTGAAACAAGATTGATTGTAACTTAATTTCAACAACTCACATATTCCAATTTCATAGTATTGGTTAAAGTATCTTACTTGACTTTCTCATGACTAATCTATCTCCACATTTGTCGGACTTGGGTAGATCAATCTCCGGGATTATCACCAAGATACGCCGGTTTTTGTGTGGTCTAATCTTCCATATACACGAGACGTTTGTTGGGAAGTCGCCAGGGTAATTGGGCGACTCTATTACCCCTTGTTGGACATTCTTTTTGAAAATACCACCGCATTTATGACCTGAAAGTAGACGGCAATGTTAATATCATAAAACAAACTATCTTTGTATATATATAAAAGGTGCACATCCTTTAAACACTATCGTATTCATGACCTGGATAAACCGACAATATTTTTACCATCAAACAAAGAATACACTTTTTTTATAGAAATTGTAGATCATTTAAACCCCGTCGCATTTCCGGTCTTAATAAAGACATAATGTGTTTAACCTTCGAAATGCTGGGCAATCTTCTAAAAATGAATTTTGTGGCGTCTTTTTTCCAAAACCTTAAATATCTGATTAATTTTGTTTATGAAAGATACCCAGAGAAGAACACAGGTTATATCACAAGTCAGCTGCCACTTTGCTGGGCGGCTGGCCTCGATCAAATCTGTAAACTAAAGCATAAAATCGGTTCCAGCACTTTAATGGTTATGGTCCATGGACGCATAGATTGAAAAGTGGCCAATTCTTTTCGTATGGATATAGCATGGTGTTCTCACAACAAATATCCCGTGGAACTAAATTATGTATTGGTGTATTCCGTGCTTTGGGCGGTTTGTTGGCCGCCCAATTGGTAGAAGTGTTAATATTAGTTGAGTTGTTTTTAAAAGTGATTATGAATTTTGTTTCTGAAATAACACTCTTAAGAAGTGTATTGATTTGTTATGATATTTTGCAATAAATGTCCATGTTCACTCAAATCTGTCTTATGGCTTTGATTTCCTCCTCCCTGTCTTGTCCTTGCTTGTGGATGAAATGGAACATTCAATGAATTATATCTATTTGAAGAGACATTAAAAGTAAATCGTATATGATAGCATCATTGTCTATCTAACAAAAAGTAAGAAATGACTAACTTACTTTTACACTGAGTTATGTCCTTTGATGCTATGTTATCAGTGGTGGTTTCCGCCGGACATTTGATGCAGTAATTCTGCCCCGCTCGAGGTTGGTATGATCCTCTCTTACAAGCAATACATGCATGTTGGCTTGTGTCGTAAAAATGGCCCGCATTACACAATTCTGGGGAGAAAATACGGAGAACTCATTTTAAGTTGAGTTCTGGTATGTTGATTCATCAATAAACTCGATTACTCATCATAAAACAGTATAATGGAGATAATGTCTTTTTAAAACAATAATAACAATAACATCAATGACAATAATAGTAATGATAATAAAAACTTTATTTAACGAGAAAACCTATTTGATATTTTAAACAAACAATCTTCCATAAGATCCTTTAAAATAAATAAGTAACCAAAATAACTAAAAGACTAAGAAAAGTTATGGTATTTTGGCCCATATGACGTCTCACAGTCTGGTATTGAAATAGTTTGTACGAAATGAGAAGGAGCACTGAAGAACAAATTATCTATAGAACTTAATGTAAGTTCTAGATAACTTATACTTGTTACATATATTAAAAGTTTTCTTGTAGCAAAAATCTAAAGATACAATTCAATTAGACGATGGAAATGAGAAACGAAGTCTTCCTTCTGCGTAAATGAGTTCAGCTCAATTAAAACAATACGTTATTGAATCATATCGTTTAGAGCTACAAATTGATGCCTTATATATGTGCATGTTTAGACCACATTTAAAATCAAGATGTATAATTTATACTTTGTATTGATGTTTATCTTGATGTGTAACTTTCCTTGAATAAGATTTTATTACTTTTTTCACATAATTTGTAAAGGGTGATGGTTGCAATGGGTTCATACTGACCTTTTGCTGTACAACTTTTAAAATCTACTGCTCCCTCTGTATTAGTGGTCATTCCGCCACCACAGGCACGACACGACAGTCTCCCATACTCCGTCTGGTATGTGCCAACAAGGCACGGTTTACATGGCTTACGGCCGTTAGAGGAATACTGACCCGGCTCACATTGGACTGTTAAACAATGAACATATTAACCCATTACCAAACAATAACGGCATTTGAGCAGTTTGTTGCAGATAACTCTGGAAAACATTGTGGGAAAAGGAGATATTGCTCTTCCCATTTTTCCACAATGTTTTCTGCCTTATCAGAAGATTATTTTTCAACTTTGTCACATTTTGAAATGTCGTCTGCAAACTCTTTCATTTTGGGACAGTGGGGAATTTGGCGTTGGGTAAAGGGTTAATGCATTGGCTAAGATCAGGTTGTCTGAAATGTGTGTGTCTTGAACATAACAGAGCAGTGCTCTTCCCTTTATGTCAAAGTAGTCGTTATCAGCGTGTAAAGAATATACATACGAGAGTTTTCCAAGTGTTGATTACGAGTTCTATTTCATGTTTCATTGATTTCAATTAATGTTTAATCAAGTCATTAGAAACATACGTCATATTAGCGGATAAGAAGACGAATGTCTATTAATTACAATGTCTTTTCCAAATCCTAAGAAAGTGCACGGTGTAACTTTCTTCGACGTATTGTTAGCATTTCATGCATTAATTGGCCTGGAATAGGATGGTTTCATGAGACTTTCTTTAAACGTAGTTTTGACTTTTGTGGAGGAATTTGTCCTGTCCTTGCCCTGTCTCATGTTCTCATTAATTTACAAGTCTTATGCCGTCTGCACCTTGTAAAACTATGAATAAATTATCTAAATTTATTTGTTACGCATGTCTTCTTAGGAATTGAACCATACTGTACTTAATTTATATGTATTTGAGAAAGCTCTATAACATCATGAGCTCTTCTGTTGACCCATGGTTTTTTTGACATGTACATTTTTGTATTTGATATATAACATGTATTCATTTTTATAATACAATACAATATAATAAGCTAAATAAACTGAAGACGTTGTTCATGTAAAAACATTCTTGATAATTACAATATGTAAATACTTGCCAAGGGGATGGCCTAATCTAAGTTGGTAGCACTTATGGCCAAAACCTGTTTGCCTATTTATTCATTTGCTTGATTGGATGTACATTTTTCTTGTGTGTTTCTTTTGTAAATTGTTAAGGCAATATAATACGTTTAAGGTATAGTAAAAACAGAAAAGTCAATGGTTAGTTTCTCGCTCCAAATACCAATATCTACTTGTAAGTTAAACTGAAATATCAAAATATCGTTAGTTTTTCTCTCCTGACACCCATACGTACCCGTACATTCCTCCTTACTAGTAGCGCCATGGATACCGAAATTGAGCGGGTTACTCTGACACGATTTACATTTCATCTGTGCCTCCTCATCCTGATAGTAACTGGGCGGACAGAGCCGGCATACCTTATCTTTACTGTCATAGAATGAGCCTTTAGAGCAGCCAACTAAAAACGTGTAAGTTATATAATATATAAATACATATGATAAATAAATATATATAAATATATATATAAATTATATTTATAGGTCATTTTTTTAATGTGTCGACGTGACAATTAATGTAAGCATTTTGACAAATGGATTGCTTAATTCAACAGAAGAAATGCCAAATTCAACAAAAGAATTATCAAATTCAACAAACGAATTATCAAATTCAACAAAACAATTATCAAATTCAACAGAAGAATTGCCAAAATCAACAAGGAAATAACCAAATTCAACAGAAGAACTGCCAAACTCAACAAAGAAAATACCAAAATTCCTCAAAGGAAATGCCAAATACTAAAAGTTAGTTAAAACTTATTGATTTTTCATCGATTGTGAAACAAGCTCTTATACATTTTGGTGATAGCTATTTAAATCTGATCAGAAGTTTACCAAAAAATAGTTTGATAAAGAAGAAATCTCCTTCCATGAGCATTTAAAGGATTACTTACCACACACATTGTCAACCATCACCGATCCGTCTGAACATTGTACTCGATAACCTCTCGGCGACTTGAATGTCTTCTTATAAGCTGTATAGGGATTCCCAGAATAGCTGTAACATACAGATATCAGAGATCAATATGTCGCGTATACCTACTGGTAAAATTCTATCAGATTTAGAGCTCAGAGAATTACCATTTACCATTTATTGATTAGATTACAATTTTATTGAGAGGAAAGTTTGTAGATTTCTGCTTCTCTCAGAAGTAACTAGCAGTATTTTGCTAGGTACATGTAATTGTGCTCTCCTGTCAAACACGTTCGCGGAACATTCATACACATCAGGGAACCTAATGCATCGTAATAGAGATGCACGCATTTATTAGTCAGCGCAAAAGATCTGTGTGCGACAGTGTTTTTCGCAGATCAGATGTGGTTTGGTCTTTGAGAGGTTTAAATTCTCGGTTCGTTATACGTCTAACAAAGAAACAATTTATAAATTGGGAATGCAACACCTGAAATAAAGCCTGCGATTCAAGAACATCTCAAATTGAGAGTCCCCAGCTTATGAAAATAGCCCTTGAGCTAGCCATTAACCAATGAAGATCAGTTGGTTGAAGATTAATGGTGACTTTTTACCCTTGCTCCCAAAAAGACAACCCTTTCAAAAAATTGAGATTATCGAAATAGTTAATCATGTTGATCAATTTCTTTTTTATTTTGTTAATCATGTAAGCATCAAACTTCCATCGATCAGGGGTTTATACATGCATTTGCTAGTTTGATCCGTATAGTCTAGATAGCAAATATAGATATGGACTCACGTGAAATTAAATTCGCTTTTCTTCACTGCTCTCCGTAACTTTTTTATCACCTTCTTCAATTTCCTTTCCCTTTTCTTCATGATACATTTAACATCACATCCTTCTGAAGAAGAGGTTAAAAGGATGACAATATGTGACCTTATTTTATAAAGCCATAAATTGCAATATCTTAAGTGGTGATATTTCAAAGGTGCTTGTTCACAAAAGACACAATTTGAAAGTAAAAAAAAAATGTCATTGAAACAATACAATTTTGTATTGTTGTTTGATATACAATTGAAAGTAGCACTTGAAAGCATGACAAATACAATTGTATTGTATTGTTTCCTTGATAGTAGCCTGGGATAGTACGCAGGGTACCGTTAAACTAAAACTGTTATGCAAAATATTCGCGTAACTTCAAAGCAACATTCCCTCTTATTTGAATATTGGACTTGACAATATTACAACGTAACACATCGTTGGAGTCGTCGTTCCGAGCCGCTTCCAATGATGTGTCACATTGTAATATTGTACTTTCACTTAGGAATCCATCCATGTCTATCAGTTTTGACGAACACAAATATAGTTTCCATAAGTTGTTTAGTATGACGGTACCCAGGCTATATATTCGAGAGATAAGAGACCGGTTCCGAGTCTAACTTGATACTTACTCTTCAGTTTTGGAGGAGATTTATATGTCAGGTAAAACTCCATTGTCACCATGTAGGATTTTCCCTTCTTCTTGCTTTTCCTCTCCCGTTTACACGACATTTTTACGGGTTCTACCACGTTACATTGTTTATCACATTTGAACTTCTTGTCACCTGTAGAAAAAATATTTTCAGCAATAAGTCATGGTGTAGATTTGCATGGTGTGTGATAATAGATAAGTGGATTAAAGTAAAATGCTAACATGAAATTAAATGGATTCATTGGAAAGATAAGTAAATATACACATGTGGTTCTTAATTTGATAATTTAAGTTTTGATGCAAGACTTTCATGTTCTCAAGCTGTCCAAAGCAATAAAAAAGATAAGACTATACGTTTCTAGGAAATGAAAACCCGACACAAGAAGGGTGTATAATGCGCTGGCTTCACGTGGGTACATTAAAAAGTGAAAACGATGTTCGCTCAAAGAACGTTTTGGATTGATTCTCCTTTGAGCAAGCAATACGAGTATTTCTTGTCACGGAAAACATATATTTTTGATATGTGTGTCCTATTTAATGATATAAATAGATAACCCTTAAATGTAGTTCAACCGCTTTCTTCATAATACCAAACCTCTGCGGCAGCGAAAGAACAAAATGATTACCAATTGTGATGAATTCAGTCTACCCATTTAGAAAGGCCCATTTGGGCAGCTAGGTTTATGGTTCTTCCCCACCAATGGTTAACAGGGCATCACAACAACACTAAAATACTGTTGATCTGATACCTCATTAAGGTAGAATGTCCATAATCCGCCATTTTTAAAGTCATCCTATCGTCGGGTTACTTCGGTAGTGTTCGGTAAACATCGTCCTGGCTCGGAACTGTTTGCATCAAACCGAGTAGTTCCGACCCAACAGGTGAATACGGAGAACGACCGAAGTAGTCCGACGAAAGTCTGTGTTTTAACATGGGTGATTATGGGTATTCTACGTTTAAACAACCACAAACAAATGAGAAGGGCCACCGCTGTAAAGGGAAGTAACCCGTCTATGTATATCAGAGACTAGCCTTGGGTCCTGACCCGTGCGTGTACCCTGCACTAAGCTAGTGCGGGATGTATGCACGGGCTAGGACCATAGGCTTATCATAGATTACTTACCGTTTAAAGTTGCAGTTATACTTCTGGAGAGTTGTAACCGCAACATCTCCCGTCGTTTACATTGCTTGGAAATAAACCTCATAACCACCTTCTTGGTCAAGCTTGGCGACTGCACATGTGCTGTAATATGAACAAATATGAGATCAGTACCGGTCACACTTTTACATGAGTTACCTCGAACACATATATGTGACATAATTGCAATGAAAAGCGATTGACTGAGAACAGTTTTCTGTTTTATCCTCTCAATAAGTCAAAATGTGTTTCATGTACAAAGGAATCGAATCAGTGTTAGTTTAGTTTATTTTAAAATCATTTATTTCACATCGTTTGTGACGGAAGCTTGAAGCTTTTAGTTCACTATCGTGACTGCTTCCTGTATACTAAACCAGTACTCGAGCCGATGTGTAGGTTTGTCCCGGCGATTTTCACATCGCCTAACGGGAATTGGAACCCAGGACCTCGATACAAGAGGCCGACACTCCAACACTGATCCAACGTCGCCAACTAACCAATGTTAATTGCCAGTATTCAGACTTTTCCAATAAGTCTACTGATATATTCTTCTTAAAAAGGGTATTTTTTAAAATATGAATAAAGCGAATTGCTAACACAGTTATACTTTATAGTTCAACAACCTTAACGGATGATGCATCTTAAATACATATCAGCCTTGAACCCGTTTGTGACAATAACATTCATAAAATCAAATTGAGGCAGTTACAGAATTCTACACTGGTCAATTGAGAATCATGCAACTTCTATTAAATAGAGATTTATACATATTTCAAAACCGACAAAGAAATTAACAACAAGAGACATATTTACTGTCAGCATAATGAAACAGACAGGGAACCACGTCACAAATGTACGCAAATAAGATGGCTGTGCCACAGGTATTTTTGCTTTTTTTACCTACTTTTGCCAATGATAGTCACACTGTATACCCCATATGAGCTGATCATCAACTTTCCAGTGCTGGTTGTATACGATAACCCATGCTTTATAACGGTGTCACATCTAACACTCGGCAGAGAAATCTCAGTCGTCGAGCGCGAATGACTTCAAACATAACGCCTCGACTGATATCGCTCTACCAAGTGTTAGGCATAGCCCGTTAAAAAACATGGGTTATGCACGGTGCACAATGTGACTAACATTTGCAAAAGTCAGGCAAAAAGAAGCAAAAATATCTTTTGCATCTTGGCAGTATCTTGTTTTGATATTATATCATAACCATTGGTCAAGTGATTCCCGCGCCTGTAAAACGATTCGTGAAAAAATAGACAAAAAATATGTTTACATGAGCATGCTGGTAGTGTGACGTTTTTCAGGTCATGTTCCCATTGGTAGGTTGTGGTTGGTCCACATTTGGTGGTAAATGTGTTGTTAACTCCCTCTACAAATCTCTCTTTTCTCGCACACTTCACAACACACACGTTATCTGATCCCTGGGTATCGCATCTCAACTTCCCACCAGGCGGACTACTTAACTCATAACACTCATTATCAGCTGAAATCATATATATTACGTGTTCAAATACTTGCGTTAGATGGGTGTAGCTTTGTCCGGATTACAACCAACGACAGACGGCAATTGAAAAGTAAAAAAGAAATACTGTCAACACTAGTCGGTTAACAACCATTGTGTCATTATCCGTCAAAACCATAGTACATGCGACATTTGATTTTCTAAATAGTTCACCTGTACCTAATACAGAAAAACAATACATTTATGTTTTTGACATGGTGAGAACTTTAACAGTTTAACTCAATAAAGAATCTTGACCTTGACAAAAGGAGGACGTAATCGTCTTTATCGAAAGAAACCATTTATAAAGAAAATCAAATAGTAGCTACCTGTACCTTCACCGAATGTCTTTCACGAAGTTATTTACAAACAAGCTTAAATAGGAGTTTTCCCAATGACTTGGCTTTAACGTTTATATACTTTTCTGAATAAACACCGACTTATGATGTTTATTAGGTTTTTGGTCTGACGATCAATTATCAACCAAATAACTAGCCTGCGGGATATACGTACTGGTCAGGACCCCAACCTACCTAAGAATTTGTACAACAATGAACTCTTCCTAGTCATTTGGATCAGGCTCTTGTTAAGTTAAACTCTTACGGATCTCAAGTGAAGGAGCTTCTATTGAAAACTGCATTGTGTATAGATCAAACCGTGAACTCATCGAGATAAGATGATGATTTTAGTTAATCTAAGTTAAGGTTGGTTTCTGACACTGGTCACATTTGCCAGTGCCGTATCAGAAAATTTTCAGTTTTGTAACTCCTTTCCTTAATTCACCAGTACTAGGTTAGGGCTCTGAAGTGACTTGCAAAAGGTCACTCCCATGAAACCAGAGGTGTCAGATGCCCCCGAGTTCTGAGTCCAAAACCTTATAATGATCTCATAGGAATGACGGCTTTCCAAATATATGTTATAAAAACAAAATGAAAATGGCGAATACTATTGTTTACAATTATTAGATATTTGACTTACGTATACAATCTCTGCCGTTCTTATGTAGTTTGTAACCTTGATTACAGAGGCATCTATAACTTCCCACACTATTTTCACAAACTTGTTCACATTCTCCGTTGTTGGAAGAGCATTCATCCTTGTCTAGAAATAAACAGAATAATGGTAAAGTGAAATAACTCAATCTGTAAATCAATGTTTGATAACCTGTACAGGAGTGGAACATAGAAAAGCATCTACACCGGAATCTTCTAGGGGTAGATTTTTTAACCCTTTTAGTGCTTGAAGCGACTTCATATTAATGCAAACATGTTTAATCATAGGGCAGCCGCCAAGGAAATTGGTTGCTGACCTGTGATTTAACATGTTTGATACTCTGAGTATCTGGCATCATCAAAATAAAGCAGATATTTAAGGTTTTGGAACAGACGAGACAAAATCTATTTCTAAAAGAAAAACAGTTTTCTAAGCGTTAAGAGAAATACCATGTATATTTGACTAGGGCAATATGAATAAATGTATAGGAGAAACAATTGAAAATGTGTTTCATAAGAATTAAAATAATCTAAGATTTACCTTACTGTATTGTATGAACAGGTCTACAGTAGGCAACACGTAAACTTTGTATTATATTGAATAATGAAAATGGGAGTAAACATTTTGATTACACGCACAGGACATTTATCATTAGGCCAAGCGTACCCCTTTTAAAAGACTTGCTACGGTTCGATATGCAATCGTTGTTACTCGGGTATTTCCGTGAGCTGATAAATATACCTCAAATAGTTACAATATTTCGGATAAATCATCCCCGCCTGATAACACATTTCCTATGTTCGTTCACGTTGAGAAGTTCAGTGTATATGTAGATGTAGAACATCATTGAAATAATTATTTTTGATCAGTTACTCATTCATATTAGTGAAATTATAAGTTGTGATTGAAATTATAAGTTGTGATTTACTACTGTCTTCTCCATCAATTCAGATGACTTTATAGATTTTACATACGGGATCAACGTTTGAAAACTAAAGTACAATGAAGGAAGCCTTGCGAGAAACAATATGGCGACCTCCATATCACTTCAGAGGTGTTTTCGTTGGATAAACCCGATGTGTTCAGATTGTTTTCCCCTACTCACCTGCACAATGTGATATGCCGTATTTATCGTAGCCGGTCTTACAAGCACAGATGTAGCTACCCTGTGTGTTGACGCATACATGATCGCATGTGGATTTCACTTCGCATTCATCTATGTCTGGAAAATGCACACACAAGAAACATGCTGTGATACCTATATCATTTCCTGAGTTTTTATACTATGTAGCTAAAGACTAGTATTCTCCATGCTTGTTATGTAAGCGTGGTATGCCTAAAATATTTCCTAACATTTGAACATATGAATTCTAACACCTCTGCTGAGAGGATATAAAGCAAAATCACCGTGGAAAAGGTAAATTGCTCATCAAGGATGGCAACTATAAGTCCAAAGTAGTCTATGGTCGAGTTTAGAAAATGTAAACAGGTTATACAACGTAAGATAACTCTGATCAGATGTTCCAATCACCCCTATTCTCAGGTATCGTATCGGTCGATTGAAACATAAACATCACACGAGAGCGTGACTGACCTACTTTTTTTTTTCATATGGGTTTAACATCACATCAACATTATTTCAGTTATGTAGCGATGCCCGACTCTTAATGATGGAGGAAGACCCCATACTCAACTGCCCATAAGGGCTGGTCAAGGCGGGTAGAACCATCGGCATTCCGTAAGTCAGTCGGGAGACTGCCTCTCATGAAAATCCATATCCCTCTCAGGATTTGAACCCACGCGGAGAGGGGCCATGTGATTTCAAGTTCCGTACTCTAACCACTAGGCCACGGAGGCCCCCCGTGACTGACCTATACCCTATCAGAAGAGGAAGATACCGTAAACAAAGACAATACAATAAAACACGAGTGGTGTACTAATCGACATCGAAACTACATCTGAAGGCTCAAGGGACACTTGTGACATAAATCATAAATTGAGAAAACTTTTCCTTTTGCTTCATTGGCTTCTGTTATTTATCAATCGTAATCGCGGTTTCTTTTTAATTTGGATCATCCCTCGAACAGATATTACCTTCACATGTGAGTTGGTCGGATTTCACCTTGTGCCCTTGGGGACACGTGCACTCATAACCTCCCTCCAGATTGACACACCCATGGGAACAGCCGCCATTCTTTGTGGCACACTGATCTATATCTGCAGAAATAAACACAACACTTATTTATACAAGTATCTACAAAACTAACACAACAATTAGTTGTATATATAGAAATAAACACAACACGTATCTATAATTGATTGATTGGAATTAAATATAGTTTTCAACATAAAATCAGTAATGTCGCAGCTTTCATTGCACCAATTCATGCTCCTGGGTACCGATTTACTAAACGAGTAATGGAAAATATTTGCGTAAGTAAATATTGATATACATTGAAGGCATCATAAATAAAAGTAAATCATTGAAATATGTCACCTCACCTGAGCGTCTCAAAGAGATGATTCCAACGATGTGTTTGCAATATTGCCTTTCTCAGTATTGAAATGCGGAAAATATCGATTTGAACTTGAGAAAACTCTTAGCGTAAAATGTTAAGTAAACACTAAAATGGTAATTTTCTTTTACCACAGACTACATACAGACTTTCTAAGCCACTAAATGCTTTTCAACAATAACACAACTGATCAGTGACAAGAGACGAATAAATCATTTAACACTAACAACAATAAAGGAGATTTTAACCAGTCGTTCCTATCCTAGGCAACGTTTTTGGTCCTGATGAAGCTGGTATCCATAGGGACATTAAAAAGTAGCACGACTGGAACAAATCATGTAACACCGTCAACATTGAAGAAGAATTTAACCAGTAATTCTGTACCTAGACAGCTTTTTTGGTCCTGATGTAACTGGCGCCAATACAGATATATGTCTTTCTAAGCCACTTACTGTTTTCCCACATTATAAATATCAAGAGACGAATAAATCATGCAACACATACTACAATGGACGAGATTTTAAGCAGTTGTTCTGTACCTAGACAGCTTTTTTGGTCCTGATGTAACTGGTACCCATACGGACATGAACAGATAACGGGACCATCCGCGGTATCATTGCACTTCCGGGAACAGCCGCCATTATTAACCTTACAGGTCGCTGGAAATAAAACAATATAGAGGTATGGGTCCGTACATATCAATCTATGATGGCTTTGTCACCAATGACTCCATATGCATACATGGAAATATAATGGTGTCAAATTAATGAGAGAGCTAACGTTTATATAAAACTGAAAAAATGTTAAAACAGTTTAAAAGATAAAAAATGACGATATACACAAGGCTAGCTAGGACTATCTAGGTGATTGTAAATTCTACCGTTAGTGAATTTGTCAGTAAAATAATAAAAATGATAATGTCAAAATAGTGATACCACAACAGTATACAATAAACGATAACGCATCAAAATGATAACACTAACATAACAGTATGTTAACAATAACTCAATAGTATAATAACGGTACCTAATCTTATGATATTGATAACGCAACAGAATGATAACGATAACGCATCGATTATGATAGCCATAACACAAAAATATGTTAACAATAATGCAACAGTATGATAACGATAACACATCGGTATGATAACGATAACACACCGGTATGACAACGATAACACACCGGTATGATAATGATAACTCACCGGTATGATAACAATAACACACCGGTATGATAACGATAATGCTACAGTATTATAACAATTCCGCAACAATATGATGAATGAGTCCCGAGCCAATAGCATGTTATTCTACCTTGGTAAGATGATATTGAAAATAATGTTTTAAACGATCATAGGAAAAGGAGACAAAATCATTGTACACTGTAAATTAAAATAACTAACGTTTAAGTGCATGTGCCTGTCATTCGGAAAGCTCCGACAGGATGAATGGCATGCGCCTTTGTTATGTTAGCATCGGACTAAAATACCTGCATTGTTAAACCCTTAGAATGTTGTGTAATTTTCTAGAAATAGATTTGTGTGTGGTGTGCTTTCCAAATCCTTAAATATCTGCTTAATTTTAATGATGTGAAATACTCAGAGAAGCAAACATGTTAGATCACAGGCCAGCCGCCAAGTCGGTTCCAGCACTGTAAGGGTTAAGAGTGGCCTATTTTAACAAGTATATTGATGAATTATGTATGGCTGTTACCTGTGCACGTTTGTCCATCGCTCAATAGTTTATAGTCGACAGCACAGCTACATTTCACCCCGTCTATGGTGTCTGTACATGTGTGTTGACAGCCGCCATTCCCAACACGGCATGTCTCTGAAACAGGTGCGAATAGACTTCATTCAAACAACAGTTTGATTAGTATAAGTGTGACACTTAAGTCACTGACTCACAGTTATAGTAGTACACCAGTAGTCAAACGTATACATAGGTATGAAAAGATGATATAAGATTAATTAGATACGCTGGTAAAAGATGCTGTTAAGCAACGTTAAACATATCAAATGAACATAATTTACTAATACTATGCAATTCATATATCAGATGCATTAGGTTAAACATAAACCAATGAAGTGCAAGTAGAAACAAGCAAAGAAAGTACTTTACAATCAGTCGATTCTCGTTAAGGGAACAATTCCACATCAATATTTGTTTTGTTAATCAAAATCATGAAAATGACTTGTGGACGTTTTATTCTTTATCGGGGGAGGGTTGTTTGTTTCTTAATGACAAACTATAGAGCTTCAAACATATCACCAAATGTCACTTCTGTGTCAACGTATGTTTTCGAAACGTGACGATGCTTTAACTCTTTCGTGCTAAGGATCATGACAATCCTGCCTTTCGGTGGTTTAGTTCCCTGTCGTGTACCTTCATTACCCCGTCGTATACCGTTATCTATTGCGATTTTGACTTTTGTGACATCAATTTGTTTTGTGGCTGAGTGCATTCATTTGCGAGGTTTGAACCCGAAAATGAAGGGGAAAAATGACGAAAAAAATTTTTTAAGCAAAAAACAAATAGTTGACAGAACTGAGAAAACAAGACGGTGGCGCTTTTCTCGTGGGATTATGTTTTGGAACTTATCGCAAATGACTCTGAACCAGGATCAGAGGTAGATGTTAGCAATGATGTAGGTGCTTACTACGTTTAGGATTCCGTTCAAGAAAAAAACACACAATGTGTCTGTACTTAAGCCTTAAACATTTAATTTTGTACCACTAACTCATTTGTACACACAAAATGCATCTGTACACACAAAACTAGCCAAAGTCATGTGACAAATGTGTTGGCATGTAAATTGCATTGTATACTTTTAAATACGATGTCTTCCTTATACCCTCAAATATTCATCAAGATCAAACATTTTATGAAGTTTTCGGGTGAATTTCCCTTTACACAGCGTTTATATGAAAATCACCCAAACTAAATGTGCTACTGAAAATTATGTTCTATGAAAAAGAAATTGACAGCGAACATAAAGCTAATGAACTAAGATGCCCATTCAGGCTACGTACGTACTAACACAATTCTTCCCGTTAGGATGAAGTCTGTAGCCCTCCAGACATGTACACACGACGGCGCCCTGTGCTGTGGTCTTACAGAACTGCTCACACCCCTGACTCTTCTGGCACCAGTTACCCACTAAAACATAACAATTAACGTGTTTAATTTTCTAAAGATATATGGTTGTGTCGTCTGCTTTACAAAACCTTAAATATCTGCTAATTTTGACGAGCAAACATACTCAGAGTAGTAAACAGGTTAGATTACAGGACAGCCGCCAAATATCTTGGCGGCTGGCCTGGATCTAACCTGTTTGCATAAGCATAAAATCGGTTCCAGCACTGTAAGGATTAATATTTGATAGTTCGACGTGAATAAACAGATAGTTCAAGTATCATGGTCCTTTGCTTGACTAACAGAAGTTCGACGTGAATAAACAGATAGTTCAACTATCATGGTCCATTGCTTGACTAACAGAAGTTCGACGTGAATAAACAGATAGTTCAACTATCATGGTCCATTGCTTGACTAACAGAAGTTCGACGTGAATAAACAGATAGTTCAACTATCATGGTCCTTTGCTTGACTAACAGAAGTTCGACGTGAATAAACAGATAGTTCAACTATCATGGTCCTTTGCTTGACTAACAGAAGTTCGACGTGAATAAACAGATAGTTCAACTATCATGGTCCTTTGCTTGACTAACAGAAGCCTTATGATGTCAACAATGTGCTCAAAAAGAGTAATTTCTCTTTTTGTGTCAATGGTTTACTAACACTTCAACATAGATTATTCTGTTGTTCATACCTTATAACCGACACGAGTTGGTGCTTTCAATTTTGACCAGACCTAAAATCTCATATTTGTTAAACACTGTTGTCTTTTTGAACTTGTGTGCTTTCGTTTCTTAGGCTACGAAAGGTAAGGAAAACTTCAGGAACAAGTATTTCGTCCATTTATGTCAATGGTTTACTTACAATACCACAAAGAAAAGGTCATTGTTTATACTTTATAACTGATAAATACTCCTGTTTTCAATTTTGACGAGTGCCAAGATTGCATATTTATACAAACACTAGTGTCTTTTGAACTTATATTCTTTAATTTCGTGGGCTACGAAAGGCTTGAAAAACTTCTAAATAAAAAGAAAACAAGAAATGATACAATCGATGAACTGACATTTACACCGAAAATAGTACATCACTCGAATATCATAATAATTTGACAAATAACGGGTTATAGTTGAGTTTTTTCAAACAAAATCTCTGTTATTACTCACATTTACACGACTTTCCATCTTCGTTCATAGAATAACCTTTATTACATTTACAGTCAAATCCTCCCACGGTATTCACACATTGCTGCATACAGCCTCCCTTATTGTTCAAACACTCATTCCTGTCTGAAAGAAAAACGTAATTTTCTGAATTGTAATAAGGATAAACGTTAGCCAATAAGGGAAATGTTTCTAAAGAAGAATAAAAATTCTTGATTGTGTATATTTTTCTATACGCACAATGTGTTGAACATGCTCATTCCTTAGAAAATAACATCTTTTGGGATACTTATCCCATGAGTATATGGCGGTTAGGAGAAAATCCCTCACTACATAGTTATACCCTCCTTTACATTATTCGCTACGGAATACTTCTGAGACCAATGTAACAATCGATAGACTACGCCGTTTAAGTAATTTGTACTTTTACAAAAATTATGTCTACATTGTATGATATATATTTTCAAAGCATGTTGGTTGTCTGATGTCGCTCTGAACTTTGACCATTCAAACTGTCGCGTGTTGTAGAATGCTTTAAATAGTCCACAAGCTCATATACAGAGACGCTAACTTATTGTTTTAGTTTACATGATGCTAGTGACTGAATAAGTTATATACCTACCAATACAATTCCTTCGATCCAGGTCCAACTCAAATCCGGACCTACATTCACACGTATAGTTCCCTTGGGAATTCTTACAGAAATGGGAACAACCACCATTCTTATAAACACATTCATCGTTATCTGAAAACAGGAAATATATATTGAGAATGGATGAATGGGATGACATTTTAAACGGTTCTCAACAATATTTTAGTTAAAGCGCGCCGTAACTTTCTTAACCCATCACATTGATGTTCCATTACTCTTTCCTAGCTGCTGTAAGCCTTCCCACACGATGACCTCATAGATCACAGAAAACGGAATTCATAACAAGGGAGATAATGCTTGTATTCATATCGAACAGGGAAAATATTATCTTCTTTTCCTTACCAAGTAAGCTGTAGCTAAATAACGAAAGAACTGGCACTATCTTACTATCATAGTGGGCGAGAGTGGTACAGGGGAAGAGCGTCGGCCTCTAGTATCGAGGGTTCCGTGTTCGATCCCCGTTAGGCGCGGTAAAAATTGCCGGAACTTATCCGGCGCGAGTGCTGGTTTAGTATCAAGGAAGCAGTCAATTTAACAAGCTTCAAGTTTCGTACACAATTGGTGTAAAAGAAATAAGATAAATTCTATGATATCTTGGGAAACTGAATATGAAAATACCAGGTTCCATTGAACGATACAATTATTTGTGGTCAAAAAGAGTATTTACCTTGATATGAGAAATATTTTGTAAAGGCAATAATACATGACATCAGCACTACAATATTACGGGGATGTGTACACAATATATGGGCCGCGTCACGCGAAAAGGGGCACTCGGACATAAATAAAAACCACTGACTCAGCTCTTTCTTAGCGCTATTATTCCAGCATCTAGTCACGACAGTTATCATTTGTATTTATTTAAAGGTATAACTGGATGTCCTCTAAGATGGCAAACAGTGTAGCCCCAGACAAGCCGACGTGGCGGCTGGTCTGGGGCTACACCGTTTGCTATGTCCGAGTGCCCCTTTTCGCGTGACGTGGCCCTTATCTTCTCTTTCAGTTAAAGGTTAAAGCTCTAACCCATATACAAATCTTCACGGAATTTAAGGACTTGCAATAGTCTTGTTCTGTAACCATCACTCAGACACTTACCTACATTACGAAGCCTTAAATAACACTTACCGACACATTGATCTCTTTCTGCACTAAAACCTTTCTTACAACGACATTTGGAGTTTCTTACATAGTCTACACATTCAGCGTTTTCTGAGCACTTTAACGTTCCTTTGGCACATTCATTCCCTGTAAATAGAAACACAAATAATTACTTAAATTGAAAGAAAGATTTGTATTGAGCATAACATGCTCTCGAAAGAATTATGATTGTATCTGTACCAGGATATGTCATAGGAAAAATAAAGAGTAATGATTTGTCAAGCCTTTTTATTCAAATAAGGGATGGGAACGAATAATCGAATATATTCGGAAAGTAGTAACCAAATATTCGTATAGTGATTTCCTTATTTGTGTCCATCCCTTATTCAAATACATGAGACATAATTATAAGCTACTACATGAGGTGAAGAAAGAAATTACTGCTCACACGAATGCTTGAAATAACTCAATGCAACTCATTTCTTTGTTTGTCAAACTATGATTTATCTTTTCCTGTGAGATGTTCATCAGGTAAATCTTCTAATCTGGGCAGTATTTGCGATTTTTCCAGACTTCCCTGTTCGGTGTGTTGCATCAGTTTCCTCAAACTAGAATTAAGTAAGAGCTCTATGACGTGAAAATATCAACCATCAATTATGTTCTGAATATTATATCATTATCAGATCATGCGTGTCCTTTGCCTGAACTAATGTTGTTTAGGGTAGATATACTCAGTTGATGCCTCACAAAAAAGAAGAAATAGTGTTCGGTTAGAACTCGGAACATATTTTATTACTGGGGTTGGAATTGATTGAGGTTTAAGAAAGAACGTGGTTCTGATTGAATCATATCGTAAAATACCACGAATTAAAAGTTAAAGAAGATAACGTTTCATAGATTTTCAATCCCAGAAAGTCTAATATCCATCTGATGATGTCAGCAATCGGTATTAACTCATTTTTCCCAAGAAACAATGCAGTCTGAGAAAAGGTAAAATATTGTATACATCAATACTTGATATATTTATTGGCGTTACTGATGTTGTTTCTTTATGTGCTGTGCTTTTAAGGTAGAATACCCATAATCCGCCATTTTGATACTCATGATTTCGTCGGATATCTTCGGTATTTGTCGGTAGACATCGGTCACGGCTGGACCCTTTCGGTGTTAAGGGAATAGTTCCGAACCAGATAATATAGACAAATGAGGTAATTGAATAACCATCTGCCAGTCTCTAGAAGTTGGCATTTACAGGCATGAGGGTGCCCTTATAGATACTATAGACAGTCAGTGACAGGAACTGATGAATATTGAATGTAAGTCATTCTATTCCTAGACCTAATCAATCACATCGATTTTTACCATGTGGGAATGTGTAGCAGAAAATGGAAATCCGATTTATCAAATGTATGGACTTGGATAGACACCATGATGTCAAAATCATAAAATAGCTGATCATGAACGATGTCTTGGTGCAACACATTATTTACTTTTAGATACTCCGCTTTTTTTGTCATTCAAAGCGATGGTAAATCAATGCTTGAGTACAATATAAGTAGCCACACCGCAAATGTCTAAAAACCGTGTAAACTAAAAATTAGTTCAATTGCTGTTTCTGCTGCGGAGGACTTTAAACACATTGGGACAAACCTATTAGTTTATTATGAAGAATATTTCGTAAATTTCTTGCACATTTTCTGCTTGATAGTAAAAAAAACTTCTTCATTCTATTTTTACATATGTTGTTGCTTTCAATATGGACCTGGAACAAGGTTTCAAATTAGCAGAATTGTAATTGACGACTAAATTATTTTGGACTGGTTGAGGAAGAATACCCATAGTCCGCCATTTGAAACTTATTCTTTCGTCGGATAACTTCGTTCTTTCTCGGATAACTTCGTTCTTTCTCGGAATACATCGGTCGGGGCCGGGACAATTCGATGTAAAGCGAAGTAATTTCTTTTAACAAGATGTTTGCAGAATAGTTTCCCTTTGATACAACTATAGCCTGAGTCGTGACTACTCTGTACTATTTTACAAATGAAAACTATAACTGTATTAACTTTTTATCTTATAATTCTCTGGAATTTCCTTATCGAAGTGTTGCTGTTTATACATGTGTCAAAATATATGTATAACTTTTGTAATGACTACAAGAATGCTTTGTGCTATTATATGCCTAATAAAATTCAAATAAATGGAATTGAATAAAAACGTCTGATAATTAAGCTATGACCACGAGATGCTTTTGTTAGATTTTTAATTACAAGAGTTATTCAGTAACCCATGTAAGCGTTAATATTGATATATGGAATTGAACTTTTGGGACCATAAAGATGGTTTGTACACTTGTACCAACGGATTGATCAAAGAGTTGTGAATTCAAGAGACATTACTGTCAATTAGCAAAGAAATGGGATTTTGTATACTTAACCGATGATGTCTGAGGGTTATTTCAAATTGGATAACTATAATTTACCTATATAACGTGATCGGTTTACTTCAAGTCAAATTTTCTTCTCTTTATGACTTGGAACATGATCCCAATTTAAGTTACTCTGATATATCAAAAGGGAATTCGATAGATATATGCAAAAGATCTAAGTAAAAAAGGTCGTTAGGTAAAAAACATTAAAAGTATTTCTCTGATTTATTAATACATCATTTTAAAAGATTTGGATCATAAAATTCAAGGAAAGAAGAAAATCATTGTATTCTTTAATAAAATTTTGATTTAAGTTTAATCTCTTTCAACCTCAAATATGTTACCTCTTACACTGACACGATTTGTGCAAAGGCAAATTTCAGTCTAAACAAATTTGAAGCTATACATAAAGAGGAAGAAGTATTGCGTAAAAATGGAAAAACAGATTAAGTGAGCCTTCCTTCTTTCTTACACACCATTCAAACGTAATAGGTGAATTGGCGTCTGGCCTATGATCTAACCTGTTTACTACTCAGGGTATCTTTCCTCGTCAAAATTTAGAAGATATTAAGGTTTTTCGAAAACAGACGCCACAACAATCCATTTTTGGAAACTTACCCGACATTCTAAGGGTTAATGGAAACAACTTTTCAATAATAAGTATACTCTGCACAAAATCTGTTCATAGCCTGAAACAATGGTCATAAAGAGGTTATCATTTCGGTAGCATCATATGACATTTTTCATCATAATTATTAAGGAGAATAGTGGGAAAAAACGTTTAAAATCCGGGATGTGCAAAGATATATTTACAGACAAATTATAAGATGTATTTATGGACAGATTATAATATATATTTATGGACAGATTATAAGATATCTTCATGGACAGATTAAAATATATATTTATGGACAAATTATAAGATATCTTCATGGACAGATTATAAGATATCTTCATGGACAGATTATAAGATATTTTCATGGACATATTATAAGATATCTTCATGGACAGATTATAATATATATTTATGGACAGATTATAAGATATCTTCATGGACAGATTATAAGATATCTTCATGGACAGATTACAATATATATTTATGGACAGATTATAAGATATATTCATGGACAGATTATAAAATATATTCGTGGACAGATTATAAGATATCTTCATGGACAGAAAATAAGATATCTTCATGGACAGATTATAAGATATCTTCATGGACAGATTATAAGATATATTTATGGACAGATTATAAGATATCCTCATGGACAGATAATAAGATATATTCATGGACAGATTATAAGATATCTTCATGGACAGATTATAATATATATTTATGGACAGATTATAAGATATCTTCATGGACAGAGTATAAGATATCTTCATGGACAGATTATGATATATATTTATGGACAGATTATAAGATATCTTCATGGACAGATTATAAGATATCTTCATGGACAGATTAAAATATATATTTATGGACAGATTATAAGATATATTCATGGACAGATTATAGAATATATTCGTGGACAGATTATAAGATATCTTCATGGACAGATAATAAGATATCTTAATGGACATATTATAAGATATCTTCATGGACAGATTATAATATATATTTATGGACAGATTATAAGATATCTTCATGGACAGATTATAAGATATCTTCATGGACTGGTTATAAGATATCTTCATGGACAGATTATAAGATATCTTCATGGACAGATAATAAGATATCTTCATGGACAGAGTATAAGATATCTTCATGGACAGATTATAAGATATATTTATGGACAGATTATAAGATATCCTCATGGAAAGATAATAAGATATATTCATGGACAGATTATAAGATATCTTCATGGACAGATTATAAAATATCTTCATGGACAGATTATAATATATATTTATGGACAGATTAAGAGATATCTTCATGGACAGATTAAAAATATCTTCATGGACAGATTATAAGATATCTTCATGGACAGATTATAAGATATGTTCATGGATAGATAATAAGATATCTTCATGGACAGATTATAAGATATCTTCATGGACAGATTATAAGATATCTTCATGGACATATTATAAGATATCGATCGTTAAGAAATCCAGGTACGAGGCGTATTTCCCTTAAACTTCTTCTACACTGTTTCTTTAAACCCTATATAGTGGGTACTCATTAGAATAGTAACGATAAGACGGTTCTAATGGTTAACCATAACCCAAGATTTGTTTGATCATTTTTGGATGATCCCTCCGAAGGTCACATATACTAAGATTCCTTAATATCAATACCAGTGAAAATTGACCACACAATTTGTAAAATTCACTACAAAAAATGCATGAAAACTAAAGTGCAATACAACTTTAACTGATATCCTATACAGAAAGAAAACCCACCTAGTTGACTTAAAAAGAAATAAATGGCCAAAAAACTTGTGCATGTCATCCGTAAAACCATTCATGTTTTTATAAACCACAACAAAAGATGTGTTAACCACCACCAGCGGCGCTGCAATTTACTGCATCACATACTGGGTGTCGTGTTTCCATCGCATTCTCTACTTAACACTCATTCCTTAACCCTTAGAATGCTGGGTAATTTATTAAAAACATATTTTGTGTCAACTGCTTTCGAAACCCTCAAATATCTGCTTAATTTCGACGAGGAAACATACATGTACTCAGAGTAGCAAACAGGTTAGATCACAGGCCAGTCGCCAATTTACTTGACGGCTGGCCTGGATCTAACCTGTTTGCATAAGCATGAAATCCAGCAATATAATGGTTATGGCGCAGTCGGGTAAATTGAGGCTGGTGTAACATCGTCTCGATGATATTCAGTTATATTGCAAAGCTAGTGTTATAATCGATATAGGAAGCTTTACCACCCACTAGGATTTGTCAAGCCATGAAGACACCAGTGGGTGACAGTAGTGCAGTAGTAGAGCGTTAGCCTCCTGTACCGAGGGTCCCGGGTTCGATCTCTGCTAGGCGAGGTAAAAATCGCCAGGACAAACACATCGGCTCGAGTACTGGTTATAGGAAGTAGTTATCGAGAGTAAATTCTGTAAGCTTTAAGTTTCCGTTCCAATCGATGTAAAACAAATAACTTTAAACTAAGCCATGTAGAACCACCGAAATTCCGTAAATTATGTTGGAAACTACATGTATATCTCATAAAAATCAAATCAACGATAATTGTGATATGAACCGACGCGTTAAAGGGATTATTTATTTCAAGTTATGTACTTACTCTTACCATTATGCCAGGGAGTCCTCTTCATTCTGAGTTACATAGATTCCATAATATATTCGGTTTTAAGAAGAGTTTGAATCGCAATTTTTAACCTTTCTAGTGCTAGAACCCACTAAATACTTATGCAAACAGGTTGGATCCAGGCCTGCCGCCAAGTAAATTGGCGACTGCCAGGTGATCTATCCTTTTTGCTACTCTGAGTACCTTTCCTAATCGAAATAAAGCAGATATTTAAGGTTTTGGACAGTAGACGACATAAAAGTATATTTAGACAATTTCCTAGCATTTAAAGGGTTAATATGCTTAAATCAAAGGTCGTATGTACAATTTTCTTTAGTGTTTTGACCCAAACCCTTACCTTTGTTTGTATTGTATTGTCAATTATGTATCGAATCGACGTTTATCATTGAAATTTAGCACCGTTTCCAATATTCCCCCGAATGTTGAAATCATTCACTTGATTGACGACATTGTTGTTTCGCATATCAGATACATGATTTATTGTCGTTTTTGAAAGCAGTAAACGGCTTGGAAAGAACAATGTGCATGCTGATTAGTAAATACCTTGAACTTGGATAGGTAAGTATGTTGTCTGTCAAAGAAAGGTTTTGTTTTTGTGGGCGGGGGAGGGCTAGCCCAAATTCATAATAACAGTTATATGTTATATACAGCAAATGATTTCCGATGTATGAAACCTTTCATTTTCTCCGTTATATTAGATTGAATCACCTGTGTCAAAGGAAGAAATTGTCCGTCACGAGTCAATTATCCTTTTTTCACCCTGTATATGAGAGCAGGATTGCATTCAATGGACGTTGTTCAAATCGCAATTATGATATCGTCGTAAATCTGTTTCGAAAGAAATAAAACTGACGGTTCGCTTGGAATGATTTCGCAATACTTCGAAAGCCTAAAGGAACACGTTCACCACACTAACATAGTGCCCATGGCGAGCTGTATGCATTGTATTCGTGCTTCCCAGGGTTGGGTCTTCGCTCAACATACACAATTTATCATCTTTCCGATTTAATCAATGCTCTCAAGCATCTTTGTCTAACATATTTGATTGTATTCGGAACACCTCGACAATTTCTTAAAATAACCTCAGAGGTAATTGGGAGCCATTTTGAAAGTAGTCCGGCAATATGGCGGCGACGAAGTCAGTCTGCAATCATATATACAATCCGGGTATTGCCGTTTAGATACGATTAGATACGATTAGATACGATTGAGAATATATGGAACACAGATGTGTTGATATGGTAATCTAAAATGAAATAAGTAAATAAAAAACCAATCAATTGTTATTTTCAACAAATTTGTGTGTATTTACATAAATATTTAGTCAATGTGTGTAATGTTGTAATAAAGAATGTTATCCTGCGGAAAACAGCCGAATTGCCCCAGGATTTCTGGTGTATTTATGAACTACCTACGCGGTATATCTACCGGCTTGTGCCGGGCGTTGCCGAGTAGATACGATTGATTTGATTGTATCATACCGCAACATTTCGGATGTTTACTCGCTGGCAATATTTTGCTTAAGAAATCAAGAATTATTCGGGCAACTTTGTAAATTCACAAGCGATAATACAATATTTC
This sequence comes from Cerastoderma edule, assembly GCA_947846245.1. Taxonomy (NCBI): domain Eukaryota; kingdom Metazoa; phylum Mollusca; class Bivalvia; order Cardiida; family Cardiidae; genus Cerastoderma; species Cerastoderma edule. The sequence goes on along the minus strand of OX401416.1, from coordinate 7,125,938 downwards.
GACCGTTATCCCGCTTTCAATGTTAAAAAGATGTCAAAAGTTATCTGAGAAGTATTTTCAAACATTTTGAGCGATAACATCAACGGATCGATATGTTTCGGAATTATTGCAAACTTTGTTTGCCTTAATGCGTTTTCTATATTGTCGAATTGTTGGAAACGTGGTAAGCGATTGATCTTATGATACGTTTTGAAATTATTGCAAACTTACCTAGCCATTATGTGTCAGGTATTATTGTAAACTTGATTACTGAGTGTGCGTCTAATATGTAGTGAAATCATTGCAAACTTTATTAACGACAATGCATACGAAATCTTGAAGACTGATTGCAAGCTCGGTATGATATGTTGGAAAATTGTAGTATAATCCATACACATGTTCTACCTTAAAGCCATACGTGCGCTTATTTTCACTTCAATTATGAAAGGTATGAAGAATTGAAAATTAACTTAAAAGTACTTTAAATTATCTTTTACAAAGGTATTGAGATGGTAACATGTTCAGTTGTTCACATGTTGCTTTTAAACGACTGAATGATGTAAGATTTGTTAACAATTAGCGATAATAGAAGGTCAGCCGAGAAACGTTGGGAACCAATCAAACACAACAAATTCTCAAATTTGAATGTTCACGTTGTTAATGTTGAATAGATGACAGTATTTTATGTGTTTCACGTGATTTTTCTAACCAGGTGATCGCCACTCATTAATCTGACCGCTTCTTGCTATTTTAGATGTTACTCGAATGTAAACAATGAGTTAAATTTGTGGGCACCAAATTTGTGAAAATAGCATTTTGAAAATAGGTATCAAATAGTGCAGGCGTTATATTGCCATGGTATTGTGGGGTTTTCGCTATGTTTCAACATATTCTATTAAAATTTATAACTCATTTTACCCAGTATTGCAGGTTTTCTTGAGTGCTAGAATGCTTTTAAAATCAATATTTCGTAACGGCTTGGGGTAGGAAGGGATGTATTTTGCGCACGCGCGCTCTAGGTTTATTGGAATTCCCTGCGAATTAAACGCGCTTTAGCGATTCATCCGTGATTTTGATGGATCACTTACACGTGAAAAGGCGTGTCTGAGAAAACATACATCATTTAATTATGACAACTTTATTGTTGTACCATTTTAACATTAATTAGCGCGTTACTCCATTGAATTTCTATGTGCATGTGTTGAACCTGTAGCAGACGATTTTACACCTGGAAGAAGCAATCGTTTCATTTACAGCATTAAAATTATTTTCAGATTGAACGGATCAGCGATATCTATATAATATATACTATGTGATAATCTTGTATGTCGTTATAATTTGTCTTTTTATGTATATGTATAAGTCGAAAACGAACATGTCATTTTCATGGTATGCATGTAAATATAAAATTGTAATAACTATGAGCATATGTGCTTAATGTTGAAATAAAAGTATGTTGTGTTATGATTTTATCTCACCATATTATAACTGGCTGATTGTCCAAATTAAAAGCGACTGTATTTGAAGCAACAAAAATACGTTTTTCGGGTATGATACTGTGTAGTAGTAAATGCGATAAAGGAATTATTTGTTCATTCTGAGTAATCTATACATTTGTCGCAGTGTTTGTTAAGGTCTTCCGTAGAAGATGTGGCATAGTGGGAAAAATGAAATAAGGGACAAATGTTGCATTCTGTTCGTTTTCACGATAACTTCTACGTGATTAATAAACATAATTAACTCTTTCAGAATAAAATCGTATTCCGATCCATTCGCTTTATATTCGATATATTTATGTAACGTCTTTAGATCTGTGCTTTTGTTTTCAACTGTATTTCAAATGTACCATGTGTGCTGGGTCTGACATCATTATTACCTTGATTCGAACATCTACCGTACTGCGAAAGTCTATTGAGACTAGGACTATCTGTTCGATTAGATATTCCATGCATCGTCATTGGCGAATTGAAATGGAGCGATTATGTCATTTTTCCTAAGGAGATACACATTTTTAACCCAATACCTCACCAAATATGTAGCAGAAGGCTTTTAGATACAACTGTGACACAAGGACATAATGATCTTAGTGAATTATGTGTTATTGTTCCTTTTTTATTATTTTTGGCATCTGCTGTTGCTCTGAAAATTGACCAGTCACAACGTTCTTAAGAAGCACTCGATAAAACGCGTAACAAAATTTTCAAATATATAATCTCGATAAAACGCATAACACATGTCTCGAATATATAATCTCGATAAAACGCATAACAAAATGCACGAATAGCCAATCTCTGTTAAACGCATAACACATGTCTCGAATAGGCAATGTCTATCAAACGCATAGCACAATGCTCGATTACACATTGTCTATAAAACGGATGACAAATTTGTCGAATAGACAATCTCGAAAAAAAGCATTACAAAATGCTCGAGCAGCGAAATTTACGAATGAAGTTATTTCTCATAATAAACTATTTTGAAATCTGCAGATATTATCAATACCCTAGAATAACCATTTCGTAATTTTACATTCTATTTCTGTAGCCTTAGGTGGTCTCTATAGCCAACATTTTACGGGTTCTAACTTTATCCATTAGAATGCTGGGTAATTCTATGAAAAATATATTAATGTGTCGTCTGCTTTCTAAAACCTATAATAGCTGCTTAATTTCGATGAGGAAAGATACTCAGAGGAGCAAACGGGTTAGATCATAGGCCTGCCGCAAATTTACATGGTGGCTGGCCTGGATCTAACCTGTTTGCATAAGCATGAAGTCGGTTCCATCACTGTAACGGTCAACCCTCTTTTGAAAAGTCAACGAGATCGACAGGAATCTCGAAAAGGTTTGTCTTAAACCAATTCCCAAACAATAACGACATTTAACCAGTTGGTTGCAGACGACTCTTGAAAACATTGTAGGAAAAGAAGAAATTGCTCTAGACGAGCAATTTCTCCTTTTTCCACAATGTGTTCTGCCCTTTCAGAAGATAACTTTTCAATTTCATCACATTTTGAACTGTCGCTGCAAGCTCTTTCAATTTGGGACAGTCGAAAAGTTTTGAAGAGGATTAAGCCAAGAGTTAGCATCTTTCTCGTTTGAATAAAGGTTATGCAACCTTTTGACTTTTCAGTTGCAGAAATTCAGGACATCAACCGATTTTTTGAACACCTTGAATGCAAGACATCATTAAGAAAATTGATGTTAAACGATTATAGTATATCAGGAATCGGTAAGTAGTGAATCGGTCCAACAAATGGTGTTTTGACTGTTCTGTGAGAGGCAGTTAGTTAGACAAATTAATCAAGAGCCTCGTTTCCATGACATAGACGCTATAAATCATATCAAAACAATTAAAATCACGAAGTTTAAACAGCATATTCCCCTACGGTTTGATCAGACAACTCCCAGCTGCAGTTTTGGCAAACACAGAAATTTCCCCTCGCTTTTTTGTCGAGTGTAGGAAATGAGAAGCCAGCCATTCCATGCCAAAAAACCCATCTCCACTTATCCTACAGTCTCTGTAACGAATTAATAATAGGATATGCCGCTTCTTCGTCCTCCTCAAGGGACAGATATATAGCGTTTTGGTTTCGACATAAGATCGGCCTCTTAAGCGCTTTGGATCAGACCTCACGCACGGAATATATTCAAATAAATCACACTCACACATAGAACACCCATAGAGCATGACTTTGAATACCGCAATCTCGTCGCCCTAAACGGACAGATTCATAGTTTTGGTTTCAACATAAGATCGGCTTCTAAAGCGCTATGAATCAGACCTGTCACACAAAGAAACTATACAATCAAATCAAATTCCACCCATAAAGCATACATTTAATATTTGAGAAAGTTTTAGTCGGATCAGCTTTCGTGATCCCGATCCTCTCCATAAAATAGTTTACACGAAAGGGTTAACTCACATCGTTATATAACAGAACATTCGTTACTATGTTAACCATTAGCATGCTCCCTGTTTTCTGAAAATAGATTTTTGTGTCGTCTGCAGTCCAAAGCCTAAAGTTTTGCTTAAAATTGATAAGGAAAGATATACAGAGTAACAAACAAGTTAGATCACAGGCCAATCGCCAATTTACTAGGCGACTGGTCTGGATCTAACCTGTTAGCATACGCATGAAGTCGGTTCCAGCACTGTAAGGATTAAAACCCCGACACATTACATCGGTGAGTTTAAATTTTACGGGAATGTGTGATGATGTTCGGGCATGCTTTATTCTGTGACGCAGTTGAGAAGTTGCGCTATGCGTGTGGCCTATTGCCGCTCAAATTACTTAGATTGTCTTCAAGGGTAGGTAGTTGGGAACGCGCTTTTCTACGCATGCTCGCGTACTTCTTTCACAACCCTTTGCTAAGAGTACAATGTTTGTGTTAATGAACAGAATTGTTACCCGCAGTCTGTGATAATTATATGGTATGTTTGAAAACTTTTTCAATATAAAGAAGGACACAATACTGCGACAGATTTAGAATTTTCATGCCACAAGCAAATCATACTTTCGAACCCGTGGCTCTCCGCTGGAAATTCAGAGATAATTTTTAGTATTTCCCGTCTCACCATTCCTTCGGGTGAGAGTTTGAACCGAAAATGAGAAGCCTGTATTGGTTAATACAAAATGGAAGTAAAACCACCCATATTGCTAAACTAATGATATATGGGATTATAAATAGCAAGTCCCTTATGTCTCAAACACATATACATAACGTTATGGGTTAATTTCTTTACAAACGAAAAAGCGTGTTCGATATTCGACACATTGTTTAATTAAATCTTTGAGAATATTGTAGAAAAGACGAAATAATTCCGACTCTCTCGATGTTTGCAAAAATAAAATATTACTTTCTCTCTACGTGAAAAATGGTTCATCGTATGACTATTAGCCGAACTATGCCAGACTTTTACAGTGGACAACCTTCGAAACTTCCGCGGGGAAGTAGAGAACATAACTCATTTTCCAGAGAGCTGTACCTCATCTCTAGGAAATGAAAGTTTCGCTTCTTTAGTCAGCCCACATTTATATACTGTTTATGTTGGAAAGGAACACTTTCAATTAGCATTGGTATTAACTGACGTTTTAAACTAGTACATACACTGAAACATACAAGATGCACATAAAACTTTTCACGTGGGAAAAAACCTAGCGATTCATCTAAACATAAAGCTCGGGTATCCGGTCAAATGATTTTGATACAGAGAGAAGAGAGTGCGAAAACGGGCATGTCTCTATCTTGTACACATGCTCATTTCAACCACTGTAGATATTTTCAACGAAAGAAAAAAGGATTATTAGGAATTTTTTAGGAAAGTCTAATACGTCTTCTGTTTCAAGTGCAAAGTAAGGATACACCTATAACAATTCCAATCTGTTTTCAGTAAGATGTCACTGTCTTAACTATGAAGTTTGAGATGCTATGGAAGCTCTCTGTTGGCCTCTATGCTTTTGTAGCTTCGAGTTTCCAGTTCTGTATAAACTAAATATTGAAAATGTTCTGGAAAAGGGAAATGTTGAAATACGGATAAGCACCGACAAAAACAACGAATAAAACACAAAATGGAAAATCTTTCTAACACCGTTGTTTATTGAATGAAGACCACGAATCAAAAACGGTGCCAAAATTATATCTTCGAAATATATCAAATGATAATATACCACACAGATGGAATACGTTTATCACCAATCTATAACCTTAGATGCCTTTTCAAAACCTAGACGTTTTTGCATGCCATCAGAGACATTAACGTTGAACATTAAACGTATGCGTGCATTAATAATACGAAACGAAAGTTATCACGAATTTCAATTACGATTTCGTGTTGTCTGAGCTTTTACACGTGTCACGGGTCGTGGCATACAAACTGCTTGTTTTTTTCGATTGGCAGAAAAAATAACTATATGGTCCCATTGAAGGGACATGTTAAAGATTTTATTTCTTATTTCTATATCCTGAAATATATATTATGTACCAGCTTATCAAAACGAAATTCAATTAATTTCGAACGTATGGTTTTTATCAATTGTAGAATATGACAATACTTTACTTGAGGTCATATAAGAAATGTATGAAGACAATCAGTTAGCACAGTAAGGAAGAAAGAAAGAAAGAAAGTAAGAAAGAAAGAAAGAAAGAAAGAAAGAAAGAAAGAAAGAAAGAAAGAAAGAAAGAAAGAAAGAAAGAAAGAAAGAAAGAAAGAAAGAAAGAAAGAAAGAAAGAAAGAAAGAATAAAGAAAGATGGAAAAGAAAGAAAGAAAGAATAAAAAAAAGAAAGAAGGAAGGAAAGAAAGAAAGAACTGTATTGATATAAGTCAACCGAATTAAACGTCCTTAAAGATTACTGAATGACACCTTCCTGAAAAGTAGAAAAAAATGGCAATTCATTTCGCGCGGTGGAGACCAGTTAAACTTCTGTAAAGAGTGCTTCAACCTTGTGTGGATTCCTTTCCCAGCCTGGTAAAGATGTGTGGAGTGCTACAGGTTTGGGTTAATTAGTGAAATAAACCAAACAAGTGTGAAGTGGTTGGAAAACAAGTACTCCACGTATTTATAAGATTTAACCCTTGGAATGCTAGGTAATTTTCTGAAAATTGATTTTTGTGTCGTCTGCTTTCTAACACTTTAAATATCTGCTTAATTTTGATGCAGCAAACAGGTTAGATCACAGGCCAGTCGCCGACTTACTTGGCGGCTGGCCTGGATTTAATCTGTTTGCATAAGCATGAAGTCGGTTCCAGCACTATAAGAGTTAACCTCGTTGCTCTCAACAATGTTCCTCTTTACTATTTCGAAGGAATCTTCCATGTTTATCAGGATAGATTGAACACATCTACATATATTTGTGTATGGTTGCAGTTAGAGCAAACAAAGGATCGATTCAATGATTCGAATAATATAGCATTATCCTTACTCAAACTTGCATATTGTACATTTTTAGTGGTACACACCTTGTCTTAAAGGTGCCTGTTCACAAAATACACATTTTGAGAGTTAGAATAAAATGCTGTTGTCACAAGACATTTGTATTGTTGTTTGATTTACAAGCAAAGGTAGCTTTTGAAAGCATATTCATTTCAGGAATCGTCAACCCAACTAAGTTCAGGTATCATATATACAGTCTGTATGCATTAGATCTCAAAAGCAAAGTCATGCCTTTGGACAAGACTACATGTTAATTTAATGACTGCACCCTACGCACTTTAAAGAATAAAAACAATCTAACTTTGCTCCTAATGAAAGTACAGAATCGTACCTGTATGTACAAAATCGTATCGATGTGAACAGAAGTACAAAATCGTATCTGTATGTACAAAAATCGTATCTGTTTGTACAAAATCGTATCTGTATGTACAAAATCGTATCTGTATGTACAAAATAGTATCTGTATGTACAGAATCGTATCTGTATGTACAAAATCGTATCTGTTTGTACAAAATCGTGCCTGTATGTACAAAATCGTATCTGTATGTACAGAATCGTATCTGTATGTACAAAATCGTTTTTGTTTGTACAAAATCGTATCTGTATGTACAAAATCGTATCTGTTTGTACAGAATCGTATCTGTATGTACAAAATCGTATCTGTTTGTACAAAGTAGTATTGGAATTGCATCTATGTGAACAGAATCGTAATTTGGTTTACAGAATCGTATTGACCCTAGATCATTGACTACAAGACAGATACTTGTCTTTAATTAACAATTTTACGTCATCTACAATCAGAACGTCGGAGAATGTTGACCGCGATGCAGTGGTATCAAAACCGAAAGTTTTATGTACTTGAATATCAGGATATGGTGTTTAAACTTATGCTATTATTTAGCATAAGATATTTAGTGAATCGCTACCCTGGTGATAAGTTGTCAAGACCGTTGACAGGTATACTGTCCATTTGTCTATTCACGGGATTTCAGAGCAATAACAAGAATTTAAAAGAAAGCAAGTATTCGGTCGGCTTTTAACGCTAGAGTTATGTTTACAATCATAAATACATTTCTTTCGGAGATTTAAGTTGGCGACTGTGTATTTCTGATAATGTTGACACTTACTAGCAAGACTATAATTTTCTTAACCCTCATTTAGGGGTTTAACCCTTATAGTGCCGGAACCAACTTAGATGCTTATTCAAACATGTTAAATCCAGGCCAGCCGCAAAGTAAATTGGCGGCCGGCCTATGATCTAACCTGTTGGTTAATCTGAGCATCTTTCCTCGTCAAAAATAAACAGATATATGATGTTTTGGAAAGAAGACGACACAAGAATCTGTTTCCAGAAAATAACCCAGTATTCTGAAGGCTAAAAACTCGTTCATTTTATGCATTAGTAAGGAGAAGTGATATTTCTCCAACCTGCCAAGCACACCCAGTATATTATGTATAATGAAGGCATTACCCCATCATAAATAATCAACACTCATAGACAACTGTCGGAAGGCGAAGGAGTTCAGCTTTCATTATAGAATAACTTTCTGTTAATTGATCCAAAATCATATGTATATACGTTGGTCTTAATCTTCGTTGGTTTAGGATTAAAGTATCGACTGAGGATTTTAGATGTATCAACCAAAACTCCATTTGATCAGTAAACTTTAGCTTTTAGTTTTAAACCTTTTTTCACATCCAATGTGACGGATGCTTGGAGCTTATGTAATTCACTCTCGGTGACTGCTTCCTGGATACTAAACTAGTACTCGCTCCGATTATTGGCTTAGTTTCGGTAATTTTCAACTCGCCTTACGGGGATTCGAACCTTGGCTCCTCGATACAAGAGGCCGACACTCTACCACTGCACCACTGTCGCTCCTTTAAACTCTAAGCTAATGCTTAACGCTCCGGGAATAAACGATACTGGTCCGGACAATTCAAAATTGAGGCCAGCATGTCTATAGGCCATAAGCATTTAATTCAAGTTGTGGTCATTTTCCATGTAGTCGCCAATATTGTTACGTAAATTCTTTCAATCAACAACCCAGAAATACAGATTTTCCCTCCATTGCAGTCGGACAACGCATTCTTTATAGTTGTTACGTTACAAAATGTACTTAAAACGCCTTTGCTACCAATTAATATGATACATTATCCTCACTAGCCCCTTTATCAGTAACCTTTCATTGAGGTAAAACGCCCATAGTCCGCCATTCTGAAAATATTATTTTCGTCGGAATATTTTGGTTGTTTTCGGTAAACATCGGTCTGGGCCGGACATATTCGCTCTACACCGAATAGTTCCGGACCCGACCGGCGTATACCGAGCACAACCGAAGTAACCCAACGAAAGAATGATTTTCGAAATGACGGATTATAGGGATTCTACCTTACTTCCTTTATTGTTGTCAAGTCATCAGCAATTAACATTACCATCAGAGGAATATAGCCCGTCTTGGGGTCATGGAGGGGAATTTAATTTATTTTTGGAAAATTCCTCCTTGACACAAGGCTTCAAATGCTGATTTTTCTCATTGTGATTACAAATATCGTGCGTATCTCAGACAAATTTCTCTACGAAGGATGCAGAATTCGGGAGTTTCAATTTACCCACGACTAATTGGGTTGGATAAATGTGAATGATAACACCCAGCTGCGAGTGTTTTTGAACGGTTTATGTTTCTCCCCTATCGTTGGGGTTGCGTAAGAATGCATTTTATTACGTCTTATATATAATAATGATCGAAGTTTTTTCTCCTTTTTTTCTCTCTCTCGGTTTTCATTGCTTTATAATTCCATGGATTTGTATGCAACATGTTTTTTTTCATTTTACGATTGAATGCCGTTCATATATCAATTACATACGTTTCTAAGTGTGTTTAACCGTTATCAAACACATAATTGATTAGCGTTATGGCCAATATATTGGTAACATGACGTGTACGATAGGATAGAGTTTTTGTATATAATTGAAAATGAACAACTAACAACATAACAGCCAGCATGTACAAATATTTGCCCATGCATTTCATGTGGAAACCTCACCAACAACTTGTAACATGTAAGGGTATCAAACCAGAAGTACGCATAAAATGTTAAATACAACATTTGATATATCCTCGTCCTTTTTATATTGACGAAACTCCCTAAGGCTCAAATGTTGTTCAATTAAGTTGCCAATTTCTGTCAAATTTGGATCACGAATACCGAGATAGTATTATCTCAAACTGTAATTCTCTAGGAGCAGCAGATGAGCCTAGGAAAACTACAATTAGGAAATAATAAATAGATGAACAAAGCAAATCTTATCAGAAAGAAAAAAGAACTTGGTATTGATTTATCAAACCAACAAAGAATGTGTGCAATATGGACCAAGTCTTAACAGGCCATTAAGCCTTTTCTATACGTGATTAAATAACATGGAGAGCAGAGATGGACAAAATGAAAAAGCATTGGAAAATATATCTCCTGTAGTATGTGTGGTAGACGATATAATGCAAGAGGGAAATGAGATGTTTTGCTCACACTTTCTTATTCTTTAAACTGTTCCCCGCCCCCTGTTGTAATTAGAAGCCGGGACGTTTTATACAAAGTGTAGAGGGGGCGATGTTTTGACTTAAAAAGGGTAGATCCTTTTGCAGCAAGATATTTTTTCTTTGTCACCGTAAAAGCGTAAAGCTATATCTCCATTACAGGTATGAAAGTGATGCAACTATTCTGTATTTAGCGCTCCGTTTCGTAATCTGTAAGAGGAGATATGTATGGTGGTATTTTCACCACCCATTGCAGTCAATTAATCATATTTTAATTTCTCACTCACCCCTTCGACGATTGTTGAGGTTCAGCCCGGGGTCCCGGGTAACGTTTTACTAAACAACTTAAGGACAATATTTGCGTATGTCAGAACTCATAAACATGGATAGTATCGTCTATGAAAGTACAGTATTGCAAAGTGACACTTCATTGGAAGCGTCTCGGAGAGAAGTTTCCAATGAGGTGTTACGTTGCAATGTTGCTTTGCGTAATACTGAAATATGAGGAATTGTTGTTTTAGACTTACGTAAATCTTAAGCGTAAACTGTTTAGTAAAACGGTACCCCGGTCCATGCTATGCGTATTACCCGCATTAGGCTAATGCAGTGTATACGCATGGACCGGGACCCAAGGCTAGTTGAGGAAGTACCTTTGTAATAATTTCCAACAGTACAGACGAACAATCACCTGTCTAGGAACGAGCATGTTCATATTCGTTCACTAGACGCATTGGCCGTCTGTTTATGACACGTAATCCACTGCTAATGAATGTTTCATGAAAAGCCAACTAATGGAACTTGACGTTGGGAGAGGAGCTAAATGTCTAAAATAGCAAGTTTCCAATTTTCTTTCAAAAAGTGTAGTAACTGTTTACTGCATAACGGTAAAAGGGAGTTGATAAGATGGAAAAGCAGCCACGTATGTACGTCTGAAACAGCATGAATCGGTCTTTGGTACAAATTGTTCTCTATCGAAGACTACACTTGTTCAGTCTTTTTGTGGGCGCCAGTGGTGCAGTGGTAGAGCATCTGCCTTTTGTACCGAGGGTTCGATCCCTGTTTGGCAAGGTGACAATTGCCGGGACTTACCCACAAATCGGCCTGAGTAGTTGTGAAGTATCCAGGAAACAGTCATCGAATTTAATCAGCTTCAAGCTTCCGTCACAATAGATTCAAAATAGATAAGTTAAAACCATTTTGTTGCCATTCTTCCTGGAGTTCTCTGTACAGTGAACCCTCGTTTATCCGAACACGTCCGTTCCCAACAAAATGTCCGGTTTACCGAATAATCCGGACTAATGAAGCAGAGCATGTTCAAATTGTCGTCTGTCCCAAATTGAAAGAGTTTGCAGAAGACATATCAAAACGTGATGAAATTCAAAGATAATCTTCTGATATGGCAGAAAACATTGTGGGTAAAGGAGAAATTGCTCGTCACGAGCAATTTCTCCTTTACCCACAATGTTTTCAAAAGTCGTCTGCAATAAACTGGTCCAATAATTCCGTTCCCTTACAATTTTGTTCGGATTGCGAGACATCCGGATAATCGGTGTCCGGATAAACGAGGGTTCACTGTATTCATATTTCAACTAGAATTCGTGAGAATGCGGTTTACAGATTCATTCGCAATTTTCAATAAAGACATATCGCTAAAGTAAACAATCCACAGACGTTTATTGATAAGCATGCACCACGTTCCGAGATTTATCTATCTGAAATAATACAGGGGTGGCGAAGGAACAGTGAATTCGTATTCTTTTTCCCAACATAAATTGTAAAATTGAGCGGATATGTGCAGATTTGCTGTTTTGAATGAGAACAGAAATCGGACAAGATTAAATCTTGAGTACTTCGCAAAGGGCAAACCCCTGGCGGCTGGCCTGTGATCTAACCTGTTTTTTACTATAATAATCTTTCCTCAACAAAATTAAGCAGATTTTTATGGTTATAGAAACCAGACGACACAAAAAATATATTTCTAGAAAGTGACCTAGCATCCTCAGGGTTAAAATCAGTTGATAGACATGATATGATTTTCATTCAAGTGCTGCAAAGAGCCTGACGGGAACAAAGGGTACATTTTATTGTTTTTACGTCGGACTTTGTTCGATAGAAGAGCATCAAAATGAGTTTGCCTGTAACATTGACCCTTTTCACCATGTATAAATTAGACGGTCAAATTGAAAAAGACAAAAACTTATGCCCGAAAAATAATACATTTTTCTGTGACGTTTAGAATAAACGAATGCGACAAAAGGATTAATTGCTCATATGGAGAATTTTTTTCGCATGACTCTATTTTCTTCGAAAGAATTTTTCAACATTTTTGTTGAAGTGGGGTTACGTTTATTAATGGAATAAAGGGAAGGGTTAAAGTTTAACTACCCGCAATTACCAGATATCCGAGGTTCATCACAACGGGTTTACGGACAATATATTCGCACATATGATATTTACATATCATCATATACCACCTGTCTTCATCAGCCATAGTAACCATACGTTCATTTTTTAACAGATTTCGATTACGGTCTAGAAATATAACACTTTATAAAAGGTCGAATTACCGATTTAAGATATGTATACACAAGTATCAATGTAGTTCTCCCTTGTACAGAGAAAAAACACCCAAATTAATTTAGATAAAGGTTATTGAATGCGATTTCATATAACGGCGTCTTTGTGTGTTTCGTTTGTAATTTGACATCGTTTCAACGATTTATTCGTTTATTGCACAGTTTACCAGATCATTATCACCCCTTCTGTAGTCTTGGTCGTTTACTTGTTTTCCAGTCAGAATGATGTCATAATTTCCCAGAATGTAATTAAAGGTAAAGTCAGTTTAGTTTACAGTTTATTCATATTCTTTTGCAAAAGAAAAAGCATTCACATGGTTTCTGTACGACAGTTGGTAAAGTCAAATACCGTTAATGGATAATTACTTCATTCAGATGACTGAGATACGGCCTTTTAGTCGGATAACTTCTATGATAGGCTACCCCCATCAGTTGAGTGTCTGTAAAGGCCAAGTCGTAAACGTTTAATGAGTCAGATAAAATACATAAACCCCACAATACCACTCGTCTGTCCCTTTACACTACAGTGATGTACAACCGCTCATGGCGGTCGGAGTAGATGTGGGCGATCTAACTAGTGCCTCCTTTATCAGTATCATCAGAAGGTATACATTGAAACGTCAACTACACATATCAGATTATCTTATCATCAATATGGTTTAACATCAAAAGTTTTACTTAAGAATGTATATACAGTGAACCCTCGTTTATCCGGACACCGATTATCCGGATGTCTCGCAATCCGAACAAAATTGTAAGGGAACGGAATTATTGGACCAGTTTATTGCAGACGACTTTTGAAAACATTGTGGGTAAAGGAGAAATTGCTCGTGACGAGCAATTTCTCCTTTACCCACAATGTTTTCTGCCATATCAGAAGATTATCTTTGAATTTCATCACGTTTTGATATGTCTTCTGCAAACTCTTTCAATTTGGGACAGACGACAATTTGAACATGCTCTGCTTCATTAGTCCGGATTATTCGGTAAACCGGACATTTTGTTGGGAACGGACGTGTTCGGATAAACGAGGGTTCACTGTATATTGCTGGAGTGATGCAAAGAATATTAAACATAATTCTTATGAATCCTCTTTGTAGCATTGATCTAGCAAAAGCCGTCACATCGTTCAATCGAATAGGTATATTTGTGGGGTTTTAACCCTTAAAATGCTGGGTAACTTTCTAAAAATAGACTTATTTATGTTCTCTGCTTTCCAAATCCTGATATATTTGCTTAATGTTGATGAGGAAATATACCTAGAGTAGCAAACAGGTAAGATCACAGACAAGCCGCCAATTTCCTTGACATCTGATCTGGATCTAACATGATTGTATAAGCACCAAGTCGGTTTATTATGAAAATCGCATTACTATAAACGTAAAACTAACGAACTAATGTGACAATAGCAGAACACCTGATCGAAGATTCAAACCAATCATTTTGCAGCGACGGTTTAATTATTTGTGAGATGCTATGCGTACATGTAATACATCGATTGCCCAGGGTCATCTGCAATAGCATAGACGTGGCTGGAACCAGGGATCGAACAAAGGTAAGCCGGTTTTAAAGTCCCGAAGCTTACATATATCGTGTAGCAATCGTAACACTACATGCAGTTCGGTCCAGTGGTTATTGTGTTGGGCTTAACCCATTACCAAACAAAAACAACATTATACCACTTTGTCGCAGACGACTCTGGAAAAGATTGTGTGAGTGGAAATGCTCGTATCGAGTAGTAAATCCTTTGCCCACGATGTTTTCCATTATATCAGAAGATCATTTTCCATTTTCAGCACATTTTGAAATGCTGTCTGCAAACTCTTTCAATTTGGGACCGTCGGAAGTTTGGTGTTTGGTCAAGGATTAAAGGTCCGGGGTGCCAGCGACACCACCAGTACCGTTCATTACAAACAAAGGTTGACAGGGTACTAAACCCCATAACCCTTTAGCAGACGACATTCCAAAATGCGATGAAAATGAAAAAAAAATCTTCTGAAAGAGCAGAAAACATCCTGGGAAAAGAACAAATTACTCGTCACGGGCAGTTTTTCCTTTTCCCACATTGTTTTCTAGAGTCGTCTGCAATAAAGAGGTTAAATGTCGTTATTGTTTGGTAATGGGTTAAGAGACAAAACGGAATACAAAAAATAGCCCGCTCCGAGAAACCATCTTTTCCAGACATATCAGAGTATTAGGAGAGATGTATGACAACGCAGGTGGTCTAAATAAATTGCGTTTTTGATTTTTTTTAGAAACGCAGTATTTCAAAAAGAATACTCCTGCATAGATTTTATTGTGTTGGTACACATTTCAAACGTCTCTTTCTTTGAGACTATTCGAATAACTACCGACAGCACAGGATTAAAAGAAGCTATAAAGAAGATGACAATAGGAAAGACTCGTCATATTTTTACCCTTGATACACGTTTTAGATAGTCAAACATGAGGATTTCTCAACAAAACGACCAAGATCTCACTCCATACCGATGGTCCCGGGAAAAGTCAAGTATCGTGTTCGAAACCTGGCTGGGTAATATCGGTACAGTATTGATATTGATATAAACGCTGGTATTTCCCTTGTCTTTAACTCCTTACCAACTGCAAACGACACTTTTTTGCTTGAAGCAGACAACTTAAAAAAAGCTTGTAAACATGTGAAAACTATTTAGTTCTGTTCTTGTGATATGTGAATAGAGTGACAAGCAATTTCCACTTTTGCTATAATGCATTTTGAAAGTCGTCTGCTGCAAGTAAAAGAAATGTCGTCTGCAAGTTGTAAAGAATATCAATACTATTGTGACAGGCAATTTCCGCTTTAGCCACAATGCTTTTTGAAAGTCGTCTGCTGCAAAACGCCGAAATGAGGCGTTAGGTGTTAATATGTTAACAACATCTGTAAGAAAAAAAACCGAATCGGCTTACCTCTTGTTTTATCGGAGCGCTTTGCTTGGACCAGCGTCACGGTGAAATAAATAACCACTATCACACACCCAAATCCTCTCGTTCGATTGATTAACATTTTCCGTTTTAAATTCCCCACACAAACACACACTTAAATAATCCACACGGTTGGGCAACACAAGTTTTTTCCTCCCTCTCGCACTCAGCTTTCGATAATCCAGTGGAAGTCACACTGTGAAAGTCTGGCGAAATTATTAACGACCGCTTAGAGGAAAATATCCGCGAGAAATAATTTCCTCACTAATAACCGAAATCTGAGTTCGCTTTTAGTTTTACATCTTAAATCAATTAATCCACCCAAAACTCCCGAATATTTTACAATCCCAAGCGCACTGGGAGTTTCGAGGGATAGTTTGATGTAGTTTTTTGTATTTATAAAAGGGACGATACCGATATGGTGTCATAAATGTTTTACAAATAATTTATACGGTATCTCAAATAACCGCAAAAATATATACAATGTAAATGCCTCCTTCGAAGTGAAAAAATGCAATCTCTAGACTACTGATTAAAAACGTTCCCTTTTCCTTTTTTACCCTCTTCTGCAGGTAAATGTTCATTTGTACGTGAACGAGCGTGGAAACAAATTATATCGCATTATAAACTCCTATTATATATTGTCTTAACTCATTAACAATAAACACGGACTTAAATCAATCAAATTGGAAAAGTAAGCAAACGATAATTATATTCGAATTGAGTTGGAAGACATTCGCCTATAAGATTATAATGTTTCGTTGGAAAACACCTTGTATTCCATAACTCAGCCACGGATTTCCTGTCAATATACCTGAATTGTCTAAAAACTAACCCTTTACTCTATATAGGAACTAAAATCGTTATTAGATTCAACAGCAGCCGTCAAGTTAATTGGCGGATGACCTGTGATCTAATCGGTTTGTAACTCTGATTATCTTTCCTCGTCAAAATCAAGCAGATATTTAAGGTTTTAGAAAGCAAACGACACATGAATCTATTTTTAGAAGAATTACCCAACGTTCTAAGGGTTAATTTCCCTCCAAGCAGCACCTAGAGTTACATTCGCGTTCACTATCTGGGTGGTTTAATCTCGCTTTACTCTCTATCACTATCGGAGAAGTAATTCTCCTTAACACATTACCACCTAACGCCACATTGTTGCGTTTTTCAGCATACGACTTTCAAAAAGCATTGTGGCAAAAGGAGAAATCGCTTTTCTAAAGTAATTTCTCCTGTTGCAAAAATGCTTTTTCAATCTATTTACATACCACAACAGAATAACTGAAGGGTGTTTTATGTGTTTACAAAGCTTTTCTAAAGTCGTTTGCTTCAAATGAACGGAATTGTCGCCTGCAGGTGGTAAAGAGTTTATGTTTAGAACAAAAATCTGTGTGAAAAAGAACCCTTTGCAAACTAATACTTATCGAATTCACAGAATGGACATTAACCATTCTATCGTTGAATTCATGGGGAAATTTAGCTTAGTATTGTGGCAAAATGATAAGCATGTCCCTTTATTTTATATATATTCTATTGTAAACATAATTTGAGGCTTAAGATATTATTGTTGAGCTGTTCATCTTGGATGCAATAAAAACTATTTGAGTTACATTTCACTAGTGGGTTTTTTATGTATCATGACAAATTGAAAGGTGTTGTGATTTGGTGGTTCTCAAGCTATAACAGAACTTGATGCACAGTTTTCCTATTTCCTGAAATGAAAGTGTTTTGTAATCTATTCCTTAAACAGTTTGAGTATTTGATTTCACGGATATCGAGAAAAATGTGGGCCTTATAGGTTAACGGCTGATATATGTAATTTCTATTGAGTGTGAAACCGCTTATCATTTAACATGTCTTTTACATTTTTTGACTTCTTTCACAATGAACTAAAACTCAAATGGTATTTGTCATTAAGGTTAAAAGCTGATAAATCGGTCGATGAAAAAGGGACTACATTCTTCCTCAAGTGATTATTAATTACGCAATTAGTGAACTAAAAGAGTATCGGTGTCAGAAATAGATTGCTCATTTTTACTACTCCATATGATATAAAGCTTCCGATACAAGTATATATTTTTATCTCTTTTTCTTTGAAAACAAAACACTGACATGTGAGTTTCGCAAATCTGTATTCTTTGGAGATTGTTTTGGAAGAAACCATTGAAACATACAGAAAAATGCTCCTTCCAATTATTGAAATATTTCATCTACACGTGATTTAATATTGTCGATCCTTGATGCTTTGACGCGAAGAAGAGAGGACATTGTTTATATATTTATATCTTTAAAGCATTCCCTCAAATTCAAACATTGAAATAACATGTAACCCGCCTCTGTAGCATCTTTACAAGATCATAAAGAAAACGTTACGTTCAAGAGAAAAAATTTCTGCATGTTACTACTGTAAATCTGGACCAATTAAAATCTATGAAGGAGAGCTTATTGGTTAAACGGTCAAACAGGGACAATTCGTGTACGAAAGTGCTGAATGAAACAGAAGTAAATACAATCTTTGTGTTTAACAACGACAACACGTCAAAATACACATCCTTGTGAGAATGGGAGATGTCATTTTATGTCGGACGAAAATAACTCTTATCAGTCTATGATCAACTTCGTGATTGTAGGAAAAGGCACGAATTTGAAGCCGTTTTCAGCCGTATTTAAGCTTTATCCATGCTC
Source organism: Cerastoderma edule (assembly GCA_947846245.1). Lineage (NCBI taxonomy): Eukaryota > Metazoa > Mollusca > Bivalvia > Cardiida > Cardiidae > Cerastoderma > Cerastoderma edule. The sequence continues at coordinate 7,107,284 of OX401416.1, read as the reverse complement.
CTAGTGTTTCTTTTCATACTATTCTTAACCAGTAAAGTGTTGGAACCGACTTCATGCCTATACAAACAGGTTGGATCCAGACCAGCCGCCACGTAAATTGGCGGCTGGTCTGTTTGATACTAACCTGATCTAACCTGTTTGATACTCTGAGTATCATTCTTGATTAAGAGTAAACAGCTATCTAAGGTTTTGGACAGCAGACGACACAAAAATGTATTTTTGAAAATTGCCAAGCATTCTAAGTGTTAATCGCCATTGACTGTTTTACACATCAACATAACTATTCAATGGCGAGAGACGAGCCAAAAGAATGGCCCGACTCTATCAAACACCGATGTTTTGAGAGACGAACTACACGAATGGCTCGACTCTATCAAATATCGATGTTTTGAGAGACGAACCAAACTAATGGCTCGACTCTATCAAACATCGATGTTTTGAGAGACGAACCAAACTAAAGGCTCGACTCTATCAAACATCGATGTTTTGAGAGACGAACTACACGAATGGCTCGACTCTATCAAATATCGATGTTTTGAGAGACGAACCAAACTAATGGCTCGACTCTATCAAACATCGATGTTTTGAGAGACGAACCAAACTAAAGGCTCGACTCTATCAAACATCGATGTTTTGAGAGACGAACCAAACTAAAGGCTCGACTCTATCAAACATCGATGTTTTGAGAGACGAACCAAACTAAAGGCTCGACTCTATCAGACATCAATGTTTTGTACTTGTGATTCATGTCTTTCAAATGGATCTCGCTTAGTCGAATGAGTATTTGGATCAAGAGAAAAATTGAACTAAGCGAGATTATTTTGAAAGACAGGAACCACCCTGACGGATGTACATCAGAACATTTAGCTACAATGGTATCATCACAATGTTTTTATATAGAGTATACCCTTGTAGACCTTAACTGTCAAATATGTGTTTGTTTGGGAATCTTAGACCCCCCTTTTTTCTCCACCTAGCCAAAATGTAAATTCATAACCTATATGCTAATAGGGACTCTCCCATGCGAGGATCTTCGCTGATGAGTGCGATAACACAACCTTACTGTCTGAATGTATAAAGTGTGGGGCCGGATAGGATACATTCAATAAACAGTCTTTGTTAAGTACCTAGGGTATAATCATACTTATAAACCATGCCTGCTTAAACGCCGAACCAAAATGAAGGAATGACCCCTAGAGTACTGAATTTTTTTTTTAAAAGAAATAGATTTTTGTGTCGTCTGATTTCAAATACCTTAGATATCTGCTAAATTTTGTTGAGAAAAGATACTCAGAGTAACAAACAGGTTAGATCATAGGGCAGCCGCCAATTTCCTGGATATGACATGTTTGCTTAAGCATGAAGTCGGTTCAAGCATAATAAGGGTTAACGTCATTTTGGGTGTTATCTGTTTCTATTGGCTTTAATATCGGGTGAATAGTTTTTCAGTTATATCAAAACTTTCCTTGGATTCATAAGTACTTGGTTAGGGTTTCGATTGATCCTTTCATGATACACCGAAAAGGGTGCCAGTGACGGAGGTGGGTATAAGACCCCGGGCCTCTTCCCAAACCACTGGGTCTCGAAAGGTTCATACGCTCTTACAATAACACTGATGCTAATGTGATATATCGACGTAAATCATCAAGTGGTTTAGTTAACGACGGTCCACATATTACAAACGTGATCTACTCTGGTGTAACGGTTAGCGTCGGGGATAGGCTTTCACGGGTTCGATTCTTGATGGAGATAGAATATTTCACCGTGAAGTGTCCTTTGAACAAACATATATCCTAGCCTAGTGCTGGTAGGTCGTCCAAGAAATATTTACTCAGTGTCCAAGAATGAGCGCCGTGCATTAAAAATTAGAAAATGGTATTGTCTTCTAAGGTTTTAGTTACACTACTTTAAAGTAAATTGATGAACAAAGGGGTCCATTCGCTGTGTCAATGGCTTTCTTGACTAAAGGAATGCAAGTAAAGCGACTTGCGAATCTTCATATGCGTGCACTTTGTATCCCATACGTTGTCACCTTACCCTCCTTCTGGGTGGTAAAGGGGGATCACTCCAACGTACGATATTCTTTTCGCGTTTGTAACCCTAGACAGAGTGACAGTTCGTGAGAAAAGCTGCATCATTACCATGCGTTCAATAAGGACGAATAGTTCATGAACTGGTCGAAGAACGTCGGATTTAACGACAAGTCTCCGCTAACGAAGGCTGTTTTTGCGACCGGAAGTTGATTCTGAGTCATTAACACTGGCAACAAAAGTTGGACGGTTAGATCGTCACAGACGCCTTTCCTTTTTTCTAAAGCTTTATAGCGCTGAAACTGACATCATACTTATGCAGACAGGTTTGATCCAGGCCAGTCGCCAAGTAAATTGGCGGCTGGCCTGTGATTTAACCTGTTTGCTATTCTGAGTATCATTCCTCATCAGAACAAACCATATCTTTGAGGTTTTAGAAAGCAGACGACACAAAAATCTATTTTTAGAAAATAACCATGCATTCTAAGTGTTAAGGTATTTTTCCCAGGACTATTGTATCTAATAGGCTAATGTAGGCTTATTACGAACAACATAAACACATTCATATAAACGCAATAACAAATCCTTAATGAAGATTTGAAAACGAGACTTGTACGAATTAAAACAACGGAAGACGCAAATGTCAACAGAAATGAAATTCGTTTTCTGTTAACTATTCAATAAAACATTAATGTGAACAAAAGGACCCGTTGCTTTGTAGGAGCGATATATCCTTTTTGGCAAAGTATTTCTCAATTATTCTGCTGAAGGTGTGCCAAACTGTGGAATTATCCAGTAAGGGTTGAACATCGAAGTGCCAAAGAAGAACTTCCCGGCTGGTATCAGATATCACTTTCTAGAGAGATCAAAATCCAGGATATCAGACACACAATCGTGTCTCTTTAATACAATCTGGAAAACATTTCTTCTGTATTCATTACCTAAACCATGTAAATAAGTACCGGATTAAAATATTCTTGAATAGAAGTTGACGTATTCTCTTTACCAAACCACTTTTCCAAATGTCGGAAAAGTCGGAATTTATATTGCAAAATGAATATCAACATTTATGTCATTAAATCAATAGTAATTACCTCCCCTTAATTATCAATTTTACATTAGAATTAAAATTACATGAAAGAAAGGTGGCAAATAAAAATTTAAAACAATACAAATTCTTATGCTATAATGTATTGATTGACATAGATTAGCTTGGATATTTCTATACTAATCGTTCATTATTACGATGTCGTCTGATAAAAGATCGTCTGGTACAAGCAAATGGTTAACTTACAACAAAACTCACACGTGGCAAAGTGATTGATACCACGTGACGTCATCTTGGAGGTTGCTAATTGCATTAACAAATTAACCTCTTCCTCCTACAAGCATATTTAGAAGATCGGCATATTAAAATGGGACAATACGTGATCACTATCTGTCTGCTGTAATGCGTAGACGTTTCAGCAGCCTGGTGAATCGTGCTGATTTAAGTATTAATGTTTATCTTGCATGTTACTTAGATAAGTGCCCTACTTAAATATCGTATGAAAACACTTAGAATGGTGGGAAATTTTCTAAAAGAAAATTTGTGTGTTGTCTACTTTCCCAAACCTTGAATATCTGCTTGATTTTGATGAGGAAAGATACTCAGAGTAACAAACGGGTTAGATCCAGGCCAGTCCCCACTTGGCGACTGGCCTGGATCCAACCAGTTTGAATAAGCTTGAAGTCGGTTCCAGAACTATTGGGGTTAAAGCTCCCTTAATCTTCAATGAAAGTACAATATTGCAATGTGACACGTCATTGGAAGCGTCTCGGAGAGACGATTCCAATGATGTGTTACTTTGCAATATTGCTTTGCCAAATATTGAAATAAAAGGACTTGTTGTTTTAGACTTACGCAAATCTTAAGCGTAAACTGTTTAGTAAAACGGGCCCCTGGTCCACTGTCCTCCACAAATGAGGATTTTGGCTCCATCAATTGATGATGGTGTTTTTCTCATAACAAATATTTTTACCTAACCCCACACTGAATTTGAAAGTCGTGTGAATCAAAATTGATGGATCCAGAACTATTTTGTACAACGGAAGAGTAAAGGACGAAGCATTATATTTCAATATGGTTGATTGTCAATATCGTCCATCAATACTGTCTTATGTGATTTTCCCTAAACGTAATACCCATTTCTAATGATTTGATGATACATTTTAAAATCTATCTAAGTACTTTGTCTAGTATAATCGACTTCGACAACGCTTTAAAAATATTTGAATACACTGGGAAAAGATCTTTACGATAATAACGTAACGATACTTCTTCCATCGCAATGATTCCAATGTTATGACTCGTGCAAGTGTTTTTTTTGTTTTTTTTTTCTTTTTTTTTCTTCCGGGGGTAGTTTGTAAAGAAAATAATAAAATAATTTCTTTCATAAAACTACCCACCTACTGCAGATGGGTTTAGAATCTACAGCCAAAAAAAAGAACGATTAATTGCTCGTTATAAACATTTTTTGGTCACTGTGGTTATCAAAATAAGCGTTTCGATTTTATACTTTTCATTCCATTGTGTATGTTTTTCTCGCGCTATTATGGTCGTCTGCTGTTGTTTTCAATTTTGAGAAGGCACAAATTTCATGAAAAGGAATCGGTAAAGGCTGCTGATAACCCTTTTTTGAACGCCAAATGTTCGACTGTCCCAAAATGGAGGAGTTCGCAGACGACATTTCAAAATGTGAAGAGATTGGAAAATAATCATCTAATAGAACAGAAAACATTGTGGGACAAGGAGACATTTTGTTTTCCAGAGTCGTCTGCAAGAAACTGGTAAAATTTCGTTATTGTTTGGTAATTGGTTAATATCTTTATACAAGACAGCACCACAAGAAATGATAAAACATTTGGCCGCAGAAGAAAAGACATATTTTCGAATGTATACACCCGAATCAGCTACTGAATGAGTTTACAGGCTGATCGAACTCTGCACCTTACGCAACCACAAACTCGCCTGTTTTCTTACGAGATTCCATTTTTTGATGGGCGAGAGAAAAACTATCGAGACAATATATACGAGGGTGAGACGCATACATCCAGACCACACATTATGATATTAATAAATAAAATGGCCCCGTAAAGCGAATCCGCCAATTTCACAGGGATGTAAAATCACTTTACGCCGCGGGACGGGGATATGTCGAACCGATATCGTCTGATCACTATCATCCTTTATATCCATCAACCTTTGTGCAGACGACATTTACGATGATATAATAAAATACGAAACCGCGGCCACAAAAGAAGCTGCATATTCAAGAAAAGTATTTTTTCTATATTTGTTTTTCCTTTTTCTTCTTAGTTTCCTTTTTCAAGAACAAGACAGAGTTGTGAATTTTGCACTGGAATGTTCGTTTGTCTATTCGGAATAACAACTTTTACTGTGATAAGTTAATAATCTTATTGATCACAAGTATTCTCCATATTTTCAATATAGAAATTATAGTCTATTTTGATTCCATCCTATGTATTATTATTTACAAATTAAGGATTTTTATTATCATTTCTGCGGTGCGGTATTGTTCCCATAACAAAATATGGTGGTGGTGAAGAAGAAGGTGATAAAGAAGAAGGGATAGAAGAGAAAAAAGAAGAAGAAGGGGGAATAGGAGGAGGAGAAGAATGAGGAAGACGAGGAGAAGAAGGAAGAAGAAGAAGAAGAAGAAGAAGAAGAAGAAGAAGAAGAAGAAGAAGAAGAAGAAGAAGAAGAAGAAGAAGAAAGAAGAAAGAAGAAGAAGAAGAAGAAAGAAGAAGAAGAAGAAGAAGAAGAAGAAGAAGAAGAAGAAGAAGAAGAAGAAGAAGAAGAAGAAGAAGAAGAAGAAGAAGAAGAAGAAGAAGAAGAAGAAGAAGAAGAAGAAGAAGAAGAAGAAGAAGAAGAAGAAGAAGAAGAAGAAGAAGAAAGAAGAAGAAGAAGAAGAAGAAGAAGAAGAAGAAGAAGAAGAAGAAGAAGAAGAAGAAGGAAGAAGAAGAAGAGAAGAAGAAGAAGAAGAAGAAGAAGAAGAAGAAGAAGAAGAAGAAGAAGAAGAAGAAGAAGAAAAACAACAACAACAACAACAACAACAACAACAAACAAAAAACAAAAAAATAACAAAATTAACAACGATATTAACAACAAGAAGAAGACATTTTACTATGACGCTCAGCCGATAAAACGAGTTCTATTTAACACCCACAAAAATATGGGTTAAAAATGCATACGTAATTAACTCAACAACAAGGCTCATGAATGAACTCCATCTGTAAACCTTGGGTTACTCGGTGTACACTGGAAAGTCATTAAACATCGGTCTCTAGTAGAATGAGAACGTCTCACGGTTAACCCCTTACTCCATTATGATATACTGTTGCTAAGATGATACTAACGGATTAATTAGTCCTTTAGTTTCAAATGATTTCAACCCAAAGCAATTAAGAAGATGATTATTTTTTTATTTTTTCGGTTATATGTTTTTCTTTTTTATAGTTTTTAAAAATGGGTCAAACAAATTCCCACTTGAAGAAATGAGTAAAGAAAGCTCTCAAAGGGAAAGGTGTTTGTCGCCTTAAACAAAGAGTTTAATCCCCTTTCTAAAGAAGTAACTTTCGGACAAAGTCAATGTCGCAAGTTGTTAGAAAATCTATCTATGGTCAAGAGTCATGATATGGGCGATCTCCGACTTCTGGTAATATAAAAGGTGCATGATTCTCATTTTCATCTAAATGTTTCACCATAGGGCGTAACACAATCATATTTTGGCTAAATGTATCAACACACGGCGTAACAAACTCATTTGTGGCTAAATGCATCAACATTGCGAGTAAAAACTTCATTTTTGAATAAATGCATCACCACATGGCGTAACAAAAAACTTTTTGGACAGGGCGTGACAATATCATGTTTGGCTAAATGTATTACCAAAGGCCGAAGGAATACAATTTTTGGCTAAAAGCATTACCACAGGGCGTAACAAAGTCATGTTTGGCTAAATGTGTTACCAAAGGGCGACGGGAAATCATTATTGGCTAAATGTTTCACCACAGGGCGTAACAAAATCATGTTTGGCTAAATGTATTACCAAAGGGCAACGGAAAACCATTATTGGCTAAATGTATCACCAAAGGGCGTAACAGTGTTCATTTTGGGTAAAAATATATCACCAAAGGACGTAGTTTATTCACATGCGGACGAAGAAGCTTCCAAAAGACTTCACGTCTAATGCACAGATACTTCGTTTGACCGTTGTAGTGCTGTAACCGATTTCATGCTTATGCAAACAGGTTGGATCCAGGCCAGCCGCCAAGTTAAATGGCGACTGGTCTGTGATCTTACATATTTGCTACTCTGTGGTTCTTTCCGAAACAAGTTTAAGAATATATTAGAGGTTTTAGAAAGCAGACGACACAAAAATATATTTTTAGAAAATTACCCAGCATTCTTAGGGTTAAGGAAACGGATGTAGTATGATAACGAACATCGACTGTCTGGGTTTCTGTCAGAAATGGTGAACATGTGTATACCCCTGATCTATCAAACTTAGATGGTATATATCTATACTTCTACAGAAAACCTACAGCTGCCTCTTAAATCCTGTCTATAAGTTATTGATTGCGCATAACCGTTAATGTATGCTCGTGTATTACTTTTCCCTGTTACATCGAGGTAGTGATAGCCAACGATTAGAGATTCATAAATTACAGAAAACACTTTTATCACTGGAATCGACTCCATGCTTATCAGTGCAAACAGGTTGGATCAAGGCCAGCCGCCAAGTAAATTGGCGGTTAGCCTGTGATCTAACCTGTCTGCTTCTCTGAATATATTTCCTCATCATAATTAAGTAGATATTTAAGGTTTTGGAAAGCAGACGACACAAAAGTCTATTTTAAAAAAAAATAACCAGCATTCTAAGAGTTTAAAAACTTTTGACGCATTCTATCATCAACAGAACTAGATAAGCAAGTTACCGTCGGTAATTGAAATTTGACAAGCGTGCCCAAATTGGTGAAACGTGTTAGATAGGGACTATTTTTCTTGTTGATTTTTGTTGATGAAAAGAACATGCCTCAAACGATAAAGTTCTCCGCTTTAAACAACACACACATTTTCTCATTTTTCATGTCTTTACCCTAAGAATGCTGGGTAATTTTCTAAAAATAGACTGTTTCTAAAACCATAAAAATATGCTTAATTTTGTTTAAGATACTCAGAGTAGCAACAGATTCCAACACAGGCCAGCCGTGAATTTGTCTAGTGGCTGGCCTGTATCTATCCTGTTTGCATAAGCATGAAGTGAAGTCGGTTCGAGCACTATAAGAGTTAACATTTAATTGGCAGGACGCTTTTCAAGCTTGGACGATATTCATTACAGCCTTTAAATGTAAATCACATTTTAAAATGATTCAATCTTTTAATGCTATCATTTTAAATGCTATCATATTGCCTTTTCAACATCACGACACGTAATGATCAGAACGTGATCAGAAAAAAACATCAGTCAAAACTGGATGAAAGTTGGCAAATGAAATTCGGTTATAAAAATAAAACTTTACTGTTTTAATAAATTGGAAATTTAACAAAACACTTGCAATTTTAGATTGAAATTTTAAGTAGATAGGCATTTTCAGCTTTTGACTATTGTAAGAGTGATGTCTATATTTTATACATGCTATCTTGTTTGCTTCTTTATTTCCCTTTCGACAGGGTAAAGGTTTAAATAAGTTGGAAATTAAACAGGACACTGGTTATTTTAAATTGAATTTTTAAAAAAAATGCCATTTTCAGCTATTCACTATTGTAAAAGTAGTATATATTTTTTTACATGCTATGATGTTTGCTTCTGTGTTTCCCTTCTACAAGATAATGGCGACAGAATGTTTTATATAAACATTAGAATAAAACCACGACATTATTATGGTATCAATATGCAATTAGATAAGACTATTCCATTGTCGTAGCGACCTTCAACATTCATACAGTACAACGACTAACAGCTTGGATAAAAGAAGGAAATGATTCCCAGAAATATAAAGCGATAACTGATGAGTCTGTAACACCAAGTAGTTCGTTTCTGGTATGAATAAGGACAAATATCAACCCCAATGTATGAATTCGTCTTAACCAGGCCTGATCTTAACAAAGTTTAGAAACATTCAGGAATTTGGAGATATATTTCATGAGACATTTCATTTACAGAAGTAATGTACTAAACAAAAGTACGCTAATGAACACATTACCACCTAACGTCACATATCTTGCAGCAGACGATTCTCAAAAAACATTGTGGTAAAATAAAAAAAATACTTTTTCAATCAATTCATATATCACAATAGCAGAACTAAAATGTTTTTCACATGTTTACACAGATTTCCTAAAGTCGTCTGCTTCAGCTTAAAAAATTTCGTCTGCAGGTGGTAAAGAGTGAAAACTTTACTGAAGTTCAAGGCAGTTGGAGGGAATTAAACCGGTTTATTCTGATTTTGTCCAATCTCATCTCTTTTCTCAGATTCCGTCTCGTTTGGTTGTGCCAAATCACGTCTATGCGATAGAAATGAATTTCTTTTGGAACTGCGTTGAAAGAAATGGCCTTAGTTCGTAACTTTTCCCAAATTTTGGTTCCAGCGTTAAAGCTTGTGTTTCCAACTTTAACTGTGAACAATAACCATACTTAGCATGATACAAAGTTCTCTATCCAAGCCAAAATATCGCCTATTGTCGCTGTTAAGAATAAATACATATAATCCGCCATTTTGGAATTTATTCTTTCGTCAGATTACTTCGCTCTTGATATACAAGATATACCCGACCGAAGTACACCGAGAAAGACCGAGGTGTTCCGACGAGAGAATGTGTTTCAAAATGGCGGTTTATGGGTACTCTACCTCAACAAGGATTGTCGTTCCACCTCTATATCTTTGAAGGAGATTCGACTTTTTGTTAAGCATCACTGACTTTTATACCTTTGTGTAAGTCATCAACAACTTCATAAATCTACAAACGTAATAACCATATCGTGGTCCTGTAACTGTTCATACGTATAATCGCAAACAAACGTTCGAGCGGAGATCGAAAAGCAGTTAAATACCGCTACAAACTAAGCAAATGCTTAGTGTAGTTCTATTTTAAGATTGCCGTTTTGCGCGTATGAAGAAACGCACGTTTAACGAAGGCGCGATCTGTGCATCATTATTAAAAAACCTGAACTCTTCATTTCGAAGGCGCACTTATCGTTACCAGAAGATTATTCGGGTTTCTTAAAATAGTTCAAAGATCCATCATATTCTGTCGGAAGTGAGGTAGATTTATCAAGCGATCTAGTTTTTCAGGAAAACCACGTAAAATAGTTCCACTGTATCAAAGCCGTTACTGCGAACGATGTTTGTAGAGGCGTTCGAATGATTTCCTACTCTCTCCCAATCGTATCTAGTCGGCAATCCCTGGCACAAGCCGGAAGATAAACGTCGTAGGTTGTTCATGGTTACACAAAAATACTGGGGAAATTCGGCTGTTTTCCGTCTTATGACACACTTGATTACAACATACACACAGGGACTACATATTTATGTAAAAACACACATATTGGTAATTATCACGATTAATTTTTTGGATATTTTTTTTAAAAAATCATTAAATATTAGCAGATGAATACATCTGTGTTTCATATTTTCTCAATTATATCTACTCGGCAATCCCCGGCTTGTGTCGGGGATTGCCGAGTAGTTACGATTGTAAACGGACCTGCCCTTCATCTTGCCGGACTATTTTCAAAATGGCTCCACATTATCTCCTGGGTTATTTTATGAAATGGCCGAGGTGTTCCGAATGACTCTCCCCATGCCACGTTCACATAATGGTGACGGAGAACGAACTCTCGTGTGAATTTCCGTGAAACGCGTGATTTCATTAATGTCCTCAAATATGGCGTTAATTTGATATCATCCAGACACATTTGTCATATTTCCCAACAAGTGACAACACGTCGCTTTGTATAAAAATAAACAGCTTGTGTTTACAACTATTATCTTGCTTTTATAACCTTAAATTCGCTTCTTATAGTTTCTAACTTGTTTAACGCAGCAAAGTCAATAACAAAATAAGATTTGCCTGAAACATACAGAAATCATGAGTGGTATCCGAAACTTTATAGGGCACGATGGCTAATTTTGGATTGAACATTGGGCAATTATCAGGAAGTGTTATGATACACTACACTGTTTGTTTGGTCGAGGTTAAGAATCCAGTATGAAAAGGAATTAACTAATACCAAGGATTTATTCATCCTTTTGTAAAAAAATGTACTCTGCTAAATATTGCTATATGGTTTGTCAACCTAATAGTTGTCACTTAATATTGGTCTAAAGTTTTATCTATTCCCACATAAAGCAATCAGTTGATAGAAGTCGAGATAAACTGTAAGCGAACGATCTGTTAATCTCGAGTGAAACTTTAAACGTTCATAATCTCGCGAGAGTTGGGATAAGAAAAAAGTGACAGTGTGCCCATATGACATTATCCACCCAGAAATATTTTCTTTTATACTGTATTTGACATGAATTGAACAGAAGGATAGAGTTTTACTAAACATCGTTCGGTGATGGTTCGCATTATTAGTTCATGATATATCATCATATTCAATATTGAGATAGCAATATTGTTGACTAACACGACATTGACGTCATCATCCCGTGACGCTTTCAATATCATTTCACATAACAATACTTTACTTTTGTTTAAGATAACACACATGCATACTTGTATTGACAAACCAAGTATTATTAAAGGTACACAATACATAATACAAGTCGGTAAACGTCGCCAATTTAGACATCATTCGAAGAATTTACGGACATCTCTCGACGATTTCCGCAAATGTCGAGGGGTAATATACCATAAGCCGTATCATAAAACACTGCCCTGGACGAGTTCTGTGAGATGATTGGCTTGTGTGTATTTGTCTGATATGTGGATTTCTGGAGAGATGATGGTAAACCGGGGAACAGAACTCGTATTGAAAATCATATTGTTTTCCCAGAGTTTAACTCCCTTTTATCTAAACAATATATTCAGATTAAAATCGATGTATAATTGTTTTGTTTACGTAGAATACCCATGATCTGTCATTTTGAAACTCCATCTTTTGTCGGATTACTTCGGTCGTTCTCGGAATACATCGATCGTGGTAGGAACTATTCAGTGAAAAGCGAATAGTTTTGACACAGACCGATGTATACAGAGAACGACCGAAGTAGTACGACGGACGAATTAGTTTTTTGGTATTCTACCTAAATAAAGGATTATAACGAAGCATTAACAATCATCTGGACACGCATTCAGAGTTCAAAACAACAAATGTGTTCACTCCTTGCAGTATTGTTCTTCTTTTAGAATAGTCTTGGTTAAAATAAACCGTCATAGTAAGTTATAAAACATCTGAGTTAAAGTCATGGTAAATTTATTTTTATGGTTTTGTTATGGGGTTTAACATCGTGTATATAACTTTTCAGCTATATACGGTTTTTCTGTGCATTGTTGATTGCTACTGAGATTCAGGACGCCATAATATTTGGTACGCAGGTTTTATTGTGACCCTAGGCTTGGTACAGCCAAACGGGGGAAGTATCATTCTAAACGAAAACCACGTTGTTGACTGCCATATCATTACGTGTAAATCGGTCATTATATATAGCCTAGGGTTCCCGGGTTCGGTCCCGTATCTCGCCACTGAAAATTTCAGAGATATTTCGGAGGTCCCATCCAATGTGAAGCCATTGGCTATTACAAAACGTCTACGTGAAAACGTATTTGATAATTTCTGATTGATATAAAAACAACCGACACTCTAGTGTGTCATTATATCTCATCACTTTCATACATGTGGAGGGAAAAGGTAAGATAATTCCTGGTAGAGAATTGATCGATTCATAGGCGATCCATAGCTAGTTTACTTATTTCTTACATCAATCTTTGTTATCGATTACAGGGAAACCTTTAATATGAAACATGAACTATACGAATTGAAATGATGGTGTTGATGCCTTACTAACATATGGTGTTAACATGATACAAAATCAAACCAAACTTACCGGGGTAGGATATCAGTTTGATGTTCACGGAACAAAGTCCCGAACCATTCCGGAAATTTCCGGCCACGACCCGATTAAATCCGATGTACACGTCATAATCTACGTCACCATGGGTCGGTTCCTGACCATTCAGTGTAAACAGGAACTTAGACTGCAAAAAGTCCTTAATCTTCCCGCGTGTCCATTCTACCCGCTCGTCGCTTAACGTCAGAACAGCTTTCGATCCCTTGGTCACGAACCCGTCTATAGTACGGATCAGTAATCCACCATCGCTCGTGGCGTCCATGTAACCAGGCAACATGTTTCCATAGATACGCATTTGTCGGTTGTGGATCTGAACTTCCGCCATGTTACTTGTGGTTCCGTCGTCCCCGCCATACCCGTCCCCAGTCCTCGAGTCGGAGATATCAAGCGTCCATAGACGCGGACTTTTCCCATAATGCATCACAAGCTCCGCTCCTTTGTACGGACCGGAGAAGTCTATCTTTATGACGGCCTGACTGTCACAGCGGCCATTACCGGAAGACGGGTGTTTCACGAAGGTGATGTACTTGCTGTATCCCCGCACAAACCCAAGCTGTAAGTCTATCTGCACGTTCTGGACATCGAAACCGGAACCAGACACTTCCGTAAGGACTGAAATAGAGGTTATTACAGGATAACTACGTGTGCCATTTTATAGAACAGAACATAAATAATTTAATTGACACAAACATTATGTAAGTTTTTGGTCATTAACATATGTACAATGAAAAATATTTATCACATGAATCGAGAAAGAAAAGAAAGAAAATGAAAGAATAAGAGAAAACGATTGAGAAAAAACTCAGCAAAAATATATATTAATATTATATAAGTTAACTTATAGGAGGATAATCAAAATGGAATGGTGTGTATTAGATTATAAGTGTCCTCATAAATATACAATTACAAGTGACATATAACTGCGTGTGAATCTTTCATTTTTCTTCTTTTTTAAGATTTATGAAAGGAGCTAGGAATGTATTCTTCTTTTCTTAACCATTTGTCGGTGGTTAAACCAGAAATACAGGGTAAACATTTTCACATTGAGCATGTCACTATACATTATAACTTCGTCTTTATCAGGTCCAATGTATTTTGATCGAGTGATTAGGTTTAAAGGAAAGCCACCAAACTCAATATTATAAGCTTTTGTCGCGTCTTCCGCAGAATTCATAAGAAACCGTTATGGAAAATTGGTTAGTATTAGCCCTTAGAATGCTGGGTTAGTTTCTAAAGATAGATTTTTTGTGTTGTCTGCTTTCCAAAACTTTAAATATCTGCCTTATTGTGTTGAGGATAGATACTCAGAGTATCAAACAAGTTAGATCACAGGCCAGCCGCCAAACTTGGCGGCTGGCATGTAATCTAAACTGTTTGCATAAGCATGAAATCGGTTCCAGCACTTTAGGGTTAACGATGATTTGACTCACTGTTTCATACTGGATTTTACGAAGAAAGTTTATTTCTATCTTTTTATTTGTGATGTCTACTTCATCCAATAAAGAGCAGCCAAAGATTCCCAAACCGGGAACAGGTAAATAATTGCATATAAGAATCATCGGCAAACATATCTCTTGGAGCTAAAATAAAAGCTCCTACTGACGAAAAGGATTACAAACGCCAAGGATATTCATTGATCGTGTCTATTAGATTCTAGATGCTTCAACAAAAGTGAGTTTTACTTAATCATCCAAATATAAGCCTGTGATTAAACTGTTAATCCGTCCCAGGAATATGAGAAGTGGCATTAATTGATGCTGATATACAATCCATGTAATCAATCATTAATCGCCGCATGCGAGGGAATTTTACTCACACCAGCTCGTGAGTGTAGTGCAGGTTGGTCTGGGCCGATATTTTACGTGCGGATGAAATAAACTCCTTTTTGTTAATTTATCCCAGTCATTCAGTTTTCATTACTGTCTGAGAGCAGTATTTACTGCAGATCTTTCACTCGTCAGTTTATTTAATTGTTGATCTTTTAATTGGTTTCGAGGGATGGGATGATATTCTGGCATCGTGAAACGGAGCCGACTGGTGGGTATTCTGCTGAGAAATACAAACAGCATGTCCTTAGCCTTTATTCAACCTTACTTTTTTATTATTATTGAATTTGTATGATTGTATTGTTGGTCGTTGGCCTATTGACTCCATACTAACTTTTGTATCTGTATTCATTTGAAAGCGTTTTTCACATATTCTCTTATTGGGACTTTATGACTTGTTCAAATTGAAAGTATTAACGTACGATGATATTAAAGCATCAAATCTAACATTAACATGTTTCTTGTGGTCTCTTGAAGAAACCATTGCAACAACACGTTCCTCATAAGGAGTAATTCACCTTTCATTGTGGTTTCTATAAGTTTCTGCGGCAGGTCTTACCTAGACATTAATCATAGTGTAGTGGATCAGACAAGAAATGAGATGTGTGCGTCAAATAAATTTATTGCTACCCTAAAAGCGCTGCATTGCGAATGAAATGGTTTCATTTAGATATTTTCATAGTAAAAGATTCATATAAAACACGTAATCGAAATATTACCGACTGCAATGCGTATTGAGGCCGAATAATCCATTCTTCTATATTGCCTCTTTGATAAATGGACCCTTAAACAGGTCTCAAGAAAAGACTGTGTCTATACGTAAAACGGTCTATTGACAGAACAAATAAGAACACTTGTCATTCTTCACAATGATAGTGGGGAAATTAGAGCTTTAAAGATATCTCATGAAACGATTCATAATGGTAATATATTCAAAATACGGGTAATTCTGTAAAAATAAATATATACGAGTTTAAGTAGGCAAATATATCAATTTGCAGAACATTGCATTAAAACATTTAAGTTGCAATATGCCACATATCTTAAACAATTGCTTTTACAAAAGAGGAAAATGCTTATCATGGTCAAAGCCTACATTTTGTGTAGTTATAGATGATGAGCCACAGGCATGTGCAATCATTCCTGCTGTCACAGTACTTTCAGCTATTCTCCACCACCAGTCCATTTTGATCACGGGAAAGCGGTTTCTACTTGGAACATTAACACATGTCGCGTTTCCTGACAAGCAGGCCGAATGTTTCCCCGAAGCGTGCATCATATTAGACTTTTTCTAAAACAGACTGATTATAAACAAGAGGTGGAAAAACGCTACGCAGTGAATCATTAATTGGTCTACCGATGAACCATTTTCGGCTGGGCCGCTTGATGTATTGAGTCTAGACGCACATTATCAGCAGCCTGTAGTAAAAGTTTGAAACGTTCGTAATGAAACGATAATTGCCTACTAAGAGCATTGGAAACCACCGTACCTCCTTCCTTCGATAGATTGACGTCCGAGTTTTTGGGTTTCACAATGCTGTATTGGTAACTGCGATGAACCAAGGATAAACCCTGACAAAGTTCTCTTTAACAGCATGAACCGGTTAACATATCCACGCTCGGGATTGTTAAGAACTTTAACCCATTATCAAACAATAACGACTTTTTACCAGTTTGTTGCAGACGAGCTTAACGAGCAATTTCTCCTTCTCCCACAATATTTTCCGCCCTATCAGAAGATTATCTTTCAATTTCATCTCATTTTGAAATGTTTCCTTCAAACTCTTTCAATTTGGGACAGTCGAAAAATTGGCGTTTGGTAAAGGGAAAACTCACGAAAGCTTCAAAGGTATTCTCAATCATTCTTACTTCCCATTGTTTCCTTTCTTTCTAGAAATACTTCGTGAATGTCCAAACTTAACCGTTAAGGTAGGCCGAATTATCCAGACGTAGATATTTAATTCTACACAGTCACAGCTTGGATTATCCGAGTTACCGTGAGTGATCCATTTGATAGCCTAGCCATCTTATCTTTCATATGTATATCGGTTAATAGATTTTACAATTTGAAATAAACATAACTTGCGGCCACGATGGTCAAAGATCAGGTACCAACCTTTATCATTCTAGCCCCTGATTTTCACATTATTTTTGCGGCAAAGAACCAAAAGCTTTTGCCTTTTCAATTTGAATTACATGGCATTCAATAAATTCGAGTCTTAGAACGTCATTGATTACCTATATGATAAATTAACAGTTTGTTAATGGTCTCACAAATACAAGTTTTCTCTATCGTATTTACCGTTACAGTTTACCGTTTGGTACAGGATTAACCCATTACCAAACAATAACGACATATGACCAGTTTGTTGCAGACTGCTCTTGAAAACATCGTGGGAAAAGGGGAAATTGCTCATAACGAGCAACTTCTCCTTTTCCAACAATGTCTTCAGAAGATTATTTTTTTAATTGCATCACATTTTGAAATGTCGTCTGCAAACTCTTTCAATTTGGGACAGTCGAAAATTTGGCGTTTGGTAAAGGGCAAAGGCCTAAGTCTGTGTCTCCTATGGCTTTCATGGATCCACCAATACTAGGCTAGGTCTCTAAAGTGCCAAGCCAATGGCAACTAGAACGAAAACGAAGACGTCGTAGGGGCTCGAACCTGTGACCCCCGGTTTTGTCCACCACCCCACCCACTGCGCCACACAGGACCCCATTTGTAGGTTAAAAACGTTGAGAAGGCCTTAAGCCCAGGCTCCGAGCTTTACGATTTAACTCAACATGAGTTAGCTTTGGTTACTAATTGCTCAATAATCAGTGATGTAGATATCGGCATGAAGCTTCTGAATTAGTAGCAAATGTTAAAGGCTCGTACGGTGAGCCATGGGCGAATCGAATCGGATAATATTCCGAAGCTGAGCCCGATAATATTGCATTTTCAGAGACACCAACCATCTACTCTTTGTATTCTGTTACCTGCATGGTGTAAAAAATAAAAATAAAATAGAAAGTGAATAAAACAGATAACAAATACTGACAGGTGGGCGCAGCGATCACGTGATCTAGTGACGGTTATCAAAATTGCTATACGACAACCTGTTATCGGTCTGCGAATTGCCCTGTGACAGAATAGATATGTATACATACTCTCTTACCGTTGTGATAAGATGTAAATACTGTTGAAAACGGTTTTATACTTCAACCTTTTTTAGAATTAAGACAATAGAAAGATTTTCCGTTTGGTCCCACTTTCCCAAGTCGTGACAGTCTCACAACTGAATAAGCATAAACACTGGTTGTCAATTCGTATTATTGAGCGCGTCAGTTTACCCTTTTCTAAATATTACTTAATCAACTTCTTCTGACGACTTTTAGAAATATTGTTCGAAAAGAAGAAATTGCTCTTCTTTTCATCCAATATTTCTATTTGGTTAAATTATTTCTTAAAATTATGTCACAATCTTATTTTAAGGTTTTGATTTCTTTTTTTTAATTTGGGACGGTACCAAAATACCAAGTCATTCGGTACAAGGAGTTTTTTCACTGAAGAACAAACGAATGTGTCGGTAGATTTTTTAGTTAGATATCTCACGTAATTAACACATTAATTTTTGATAATGACCCCGAAAATAAAAACTTAAGGCGTTTTTTTCCTATACATTGTTCAAATGCTTTCACTTGTAAGATTTATCTTAAAACCCTTAAAAACTGAGATACATTATCCTAGTGAGAAGGAATTCATTCAGTTATTCATTCATTCGCTCTCTCGTAATATTGTTTGTTTGTTTGTTTGTATGTTCGTTTAATTCTCCTATCATCGAATTCATTTATCTAAACAATAATTCATTTATTCCATGATTTCATCAATTTCGACATTTCTTTGTAAATGTATATGGGTACTAATTAACTTAATTATTAATTTATTCGTTTGGTCATTTGTTTATTCATTATAACATTTTTGCAAGGAAAGTCTTTGACGGTTTTAGACGTTTATTCTCGAACTAACATTTATTCGTTTCAATCAACATGTACTAGGGGCAAGTAAATATATGTTTAGCCCTCGCTCAAATCAACCAGTGAGTTCATATACATCTTAAAAACGTGGCTTTACGCTGTATACAACAGTGGTCTTCATTCAATCCGCGGTGACAGTACACCTATTATTGTTTTTCTCTACCGGTCAGTGTTATGCTAGGAAAATGTTTCTTCATATCTGAAATAGACCCTGGACAGACGAACCTTAATCCCTTCACCAGATTGGAGCAAACGACGGATGTAAAACATTGCCTGTGTCTACATGCTAGAGCTATGAGGACAGTGGTCCAGAGTAAACCGTCGGCTTCTTGATACGAGGGTCGTGGGTTCGAACCCCGAGTATAGCGGGATCTGCCTTGCGACCTTTCATTAATCCGTATTCGGCGCGAATACTGGTTATGTACCAAGACAGCAGAGTCGAGAGGTATTTATTTAAGTTGTAAGAACTTGTTTCACTATCAATGTACAATGAGTAAGTTTGAAGTAAACATGCCAGGGCGTGGATATGGCGGGCCGATAAGGTGCACTCCTTTGATCTTCAATCAATCACGGGTGAGATGTAGACCTGTAAAACTAGAAACAAAGCATATCGAGTTTCATGGTGTTATAGATATCATATATATTTTTTTCTATTATAAGTTGTAAACACGCAATCACAACATACTTTTACTTGAACCCCGTATGTCTACTTCACCCCAAATTTTTATGTTTAGATCTCAACACCGGTGTCCCTAGCCCGAGACCAAACGGTACCGAATTAATTTTTTATGACATATATAGCAACTTATCATTATTCAATTTCGCCTACTTTGTTAAGCAAATAATCATGTCTTTGTAAATGTTGTTTCTTGAGGGTTTTCTCTGTATCTGGATTAATGTTGAAAGTCACAAATAGAATTCATGTTTATGCTCATCTTCCAGTGTCTGTGGACGCCCCAATGATAACATTATACCTTCATGTCGGTGGTAGAAACATCGGTAGATGACTTAGTAGATGTATGAATCTATCCTTTATTGCAGTAAAAGTTTTTCCCATTTACTTTACTTTCTCATCTGTTAACACCTAAATATCTTAAAATTCATAGGCATATCTATATGTATTATTTTGTCTTTCCCTACTACATTACGTGTACATTTGGCCCTTAATTTGAATTGTTTCATACCTCATGCTGTACATATTGTACCTGAGATATTAAAGAAGTATTCTGTTCTGTTCTGTTCTCAAAACCTTTTGAAAACTGTTTTACGGCTGGGCTTACGAAAGTTCGAACCTTAAGCCAAAACTTGAATTTAGAAAAAGCCGTGACTTAGGAAGAGATAGATATTTGAGAGTTTCCAAAAATTACGAAGAAGGCACTGTTGAAAACTTAAACTGCGTTCCATTTTATGTCTGAATGTCAGAATGAAATGTAGTATTGAAATCAATTTCACCTCAAAATCTGTAGACAATTTCGATAGACTTCTGTCAACAAAAGATGCTTATACAATGAAGCGAATTAATTTATCTTTGTGTGAAGCTTTCAAAGAACATGTCAGATGTATCCAATGGACACAGGAATAACCGTTCATGTGAAAAGGAGCCACTCACTGACAAATTAGACGCTTGTACACAGGTTTTACATTTTTACCATATACGCCCAACAAAAGTTTAAAATAAAAACACAACCATCATTCTTAATGAAGCTAAAATAATAATGTTCTTATTCACGGGACTTTGGGAAAACGTGCTTAAGGCGACGCCATATGTCCAACTGTCAGACTGTAATGGCAACGCAAACAGACAGTAACACGTCTGTAAAGGAAGACATTGTAAATTGAATTACGAGTATCGCTTAATTGAACAAACTCGACATTCTAGGATGACTCTAGAATTATGGTCTATTCAAAACCTAAAAGGTCTACTTAATTTTATTGAGGAAGCAAACAGGTTAGATCACATACCAGTCGCCAATTTACCTGTGCATAAGCACAAAGTTTTATTTATGGTTGTGGAAAGCAGCAGATACACGAATCTATTCTAAGAAATTACCCAGTATTCTAAAGTTTAAGCATGTCGCTTTGATTTCCATTTAGTATCACAAGTTAAAGTTTGCTTTTTATTCATAACGAAACAGATGTCAGAAAATCCAATTTGAAAGGTGTGTTATCGTTGGTTTAAGAACTACACAGTTTGAATTGGGATATTTGTGTAATCGTGTTATCCATATCCAGTAATCCCCATCTGCCATTCATAAACCGGAAGTAGAGGCGGTGTCGACACAATAAATGAGTGGGTCATAGAATATTCACGTGTGTCATACCCAATGGATTATTGAGTGGCAAAATTTGTATCTTGATACTGAGTTCGATGCTTTGTTTATTAACAGGCTGGGAAACTGAAATTAAGCGTCTGTTTCCAAACCCAAATTTCGTTACAACCAATAGAGTTTAAACCCTAAGAATGCTTGGTATTTTTCTAAAAATATATTTTTGTGTCTTCTGCTTGCCAAAAATTTGAATATCCGCTTAATTTTGAGTAGCAATCAAATTAGATCACAACCCGGCCGCAATATTAGCTTGGCGGCTCGCCTGGATCTTACCTATTTTGCATAAGTATAAAATCGGTTCCATCACTATCAAGGTTAATGGTGGCATTAGTATATAGACTATACGTTATGTGCACAACGAACAGTTTCATGTAGCTTGACTCAATTTCAAAAGAACAAAAACATCCCTTCCAAAACATTAGTTCTGCACTACTAGGTACCTCATTCTAAAACAACTCCCTGGTTCCATTGTAATTTGAAAGAAAACTTCTACAATTCCGAAAGATTCAAAAATATTGTTTTACACTACAAATCCACAAAACATGATAGAGTTTAGGGGAAGACCAGTAGGTTTCAAACATGCAACCCAGACTTTATCTTTATTAGGTTCCGGACGCTACCGATATTTTCGGATTTTCATGCAATCGGCTGATTATGGCTAACGGAATGCCGAGTATTTTACAAAGATGAATCCAGCTCATCATCGCTTGTTTATATTGTTGATACGGTTCATTTTGTTAACAGTGATATATTATATCGTTCCTGCAAAATCACCAAAACAGGTAATGGCTTCTGGACCCATGATTACAACAGGGTTAGATGTCGAAACTCTCATCACATGCCCTTTAACCCTTTACCAAACGCCACACTTTCGACTATTCCACAGTGTTTTCCAGGGTTGTCTCGAACATAGTGGTAAAATATCATTATTCTTTGGTAATGGGTTAATAACCTAACACATTAACTCGCATATTGTTTACCCCTACAAAAAAACGTAATGTGGAAGTCGTTTGTATTTTTTCTCAACTTGTCTCTCTTTGCTAAATATTAGAAATGCAATAACTCCTATTTTTAGATATATTTTGCATTTAATATTTCTCTGCCCACTAGTTTTTTCGATTTGGAACGATTCAGAGAAAAGACAGAGATAATACCAGTCATTTATTTTGCACGCCATCTCTATTACTTGCCTTTTCAAATCAATATCTTCGATTTGGAACGATTCAAAGAAAAGACAGAGAGTATCCCACCCATTACTGTGAACGTCATCCCCATAAGTCTCACACCTTGCCTATGACAGATTTCTTTTCTGTTGTTCGTGTAGACAACCTCAGTGACTCAATCCTCGTCGCCCCGGGATTTATTATCCGTGTTTATGTCGAGCCTGTTCACGGGACTGTCACCATAAACCGGCGCGAGTGTCAATTGACTTAGCGAAAAACCCGCGTCCTCAGACGACCATGGTCTCCGGAGTTTTAGTCAGACACTTCTCCTAGAAAAAAGGGGCGTTTGGTCCGTTAAACCAAATACCAAACAACAACGACATTTGACCACTTTGTCGCGGACGACTCTTGAAAACATTGTGGGGAAAAGGAAAATAGCTCTAAACGAGCCTTTTCCCGTTTTCCCACAATGGTTCCTGCCCTACCAGAAGATTATTTTTCAATTTTTCATCACATTTTACAATGTCGTCTGCAAACTCTTTCAAGTTGGGACAGTCGAAAACTTGGCGTTGGGTAAAGGGTTAAGTCTCGAAAGTAGCGTTGGATACCGACTTACTACCTATGTATCGAAACATGTGACGAGTCGTGAACCAGGAATTTTAACAGACTCTCCACGTTGGACTCGACTCGATACTCATAGACATGATGACAATAAGTACACTCAAATAGTATTCTATATATTTTATCCAGTTTCAAACATATAGTGCTCTTCGCTAGTACCGCGCCATTGCTGATACCGCAATACGTCCAGAAAAAGACTAATTTGCATAAAACGCGGTCTCTTCGACTGTTTACTGCAATGAATAATGGAATTAATAACAAAATCTCAGTACAAAGAACAAACAGTATTTTAATGTTTCTCTTATATATATATATATCAAACGTACCATGAAATCATAAGAATAATTTTCCGATGCCTACTTTCAATTTGGGACAGTCGAAAATTTGGCGTTTTGTTAAGGATTAACAAAGATAAAATAGAAGTATGATGACCATGTAGTTGTCTGTCAGCGCCTAAAGGAAAGACTGATCCGAATTTATATTTTATCCTGTCACTAGTGCCATTTTGAGACCGATAACTAGGTGCCGTATAACATTTGTGATATCCGGCACTAACCATATAATACATGCACGCGACTAATCATGACGTCATAAGAACGATATGACGTCATTTTCACATCATTCTCTACTTATTTTTTTCCGTTTTTCTCGTGTTTTATTTACATTTTGTTTTTTAAAAGTATACATAAAGGTAAAAGGATAAAAAGAATAGATGATTGGTGTCTTTGAATAGGAAAAGTTATCGGGCTCGGCATCGGAATATTATCCGTTTCGCCTTCGGCTCACCGGATAATATTCCTAAGCCTTGCCCGATAACATTTCCGATTCACGACACCAACCATCTATTCTCTTTATACATAGAATACGTTTACAAGTTTATTTACGATGGTAGCAAGGTGCGAGACTTCATTATTGTCTGATGGGATTTGCGCGATATAAACAGTCATCGGGCCCGCAAATATATGTGTTATATCGGTGTTTATAAAGTCTGGCATCTGGTTTATGAGATGCCGAGGTTTGTTTTTATTTCCTGGGGGTTCATTTGTATGAAGAGAGATCGTTTATGTAGCCTGTATGTTGAAAGTTATGTATTGTTAGACGGTCAAACCGTTTTCATTTTCTGTCTTGCTTTGGTTTCAACAATTAATTCTTACAATTTCTTTATTGGCAAGCATCGACAAAGTTTGTCTCTGGCAATTGTCAATAACATAGCATATGGCTTTGACGAAAAAATGATCAACAAACATTGAGCACAATTTACAAAGAAAACGAGATTTCAAGAATGGTGATACTATAAGAATGGAGATTGTCGGTGGAAAACGAACAGGAAAGGGGTTCAAACTTTCATCACGAATAGCAAAGCTCTCCGAAAGATAGCTACACATGCTTGGTATTGTCTTTCTTTTATGTTGAAAACTGAACTCGTTTTCTGTCAAATTTTCAAAGATTTCTCTGATCTCCTGTTTTACCTGTGAGGTATATCACAGCAAATACTTACATGTCTTTGCCATTATGTTGTATTTTGAGACTGCTATTGCGTTACGACCCACTATGGATAGTGTTAGATATTAATAAGAGTTTGTTGAATTTGTGTTTATATAATAGTTGTGGGCTATTCTGGATTTTCAAATTAAACATTTGCTAATGACAGAATTGCAACTTGATGCAGAGGCCATTTTGATTTGAAAAAAGCAGAAATCATGTGATACAAAAACTAGTTAGATATTTTTTTGAAATCATAAGTTTTATAAACTGATGTGAAATACCGTGTTTGTCTAACTAAAATAGGTTTCTCTTTCATTAAACGGATGTTTCACTTTATTCTTAAGCTTAAACTATGACTTATACTTAACCGTTAGAATGCTGGTTAATTTTTCAAAAATGATTTATTTGTCGTCTGCTTTCAAAATCCTTAAATATCTTCTTTATTTTGATAAGTAAAGTAAGAGTAGCAAACAGGTTAGATCACAAATAAATTGGCGGCTGGTCTGTGATCTAACCAGTTTGCATTAAGCATCAAATCGGTTAAAGCACTAACATGGTTAAGGTTGACTAAGATTTATTGCTTAAGCTCAAGTTTGGTAAAGATGTTTCGTACGAAAGTGCATCTCAATGACCATAAAATTAGTGAATTTCAGCAGGAATCTTTGAGCTAAAGCAAAATATCAATTACGTTTCAAGTCTTAATTTCGTTTTTAAGACAGGTGGTTTTGCATATAGTTCTGAGCAGTGCATTTTCTCGGCTAGTCGTACCAGTCGCTAATGCCATATTTAAACATCAAACATGATGCTATTGATGGTGTTCACTTTATCATGCGTCTTATCCAAAAACACAAGGGTACCGTTTAACTAAACACCTTAAGGAAAATAGTTGCGTAAGTCATAACTGATAAACATGGATAGTATCTTCAATGAAAGTACAATATTGCAATGTGACGCGTGATTGGAAGCGTCTCGGAGAGACGATTCCAATGATGTGTTACTTTGCAATATTGCTCAGCCCAATATTGAAATGAGAGAATTGTTGTTTCAGACTTACGCAAATCTTAAGCCTAAACTGTTTAGTAAAACGGTACATAGCTCTTCGCGATCGAGTGTTTGTAGGGTCCCAGTGACCCGTGGCAGATACATCTGCTATATAATACACACATAGGCGAAACAAAAGGTTCAGAAAATATAGATGGTAGTGAAAGTGATTGAGAAAAAGATTAAAGGAGACGAAGAAGGAGGAGGATGTGCCGAAGACGATGAAAAGTTAGAATTAAGAAGAAAAAGTGAATTGATGGGTGATGATAAAGATATTAATAGTGACCAAAATGGAAAAAGGAGAAAGAAAAGCAGTAAATAAGACGAACAGTAGAGAAAATGCATAAAACAAGAAATGAGATGTTAAAGAAACAGCAGGACTATTGAATGAGGCGACTATTTGCAGGTAAAAAGTGGGGAAGAAGTAGAAAAAGAAGAAGAACAATAACAAGAACAAGAAGAAGAACAACAACAAGAGGAAAAACAAGAACAAGAACAAGAGGAAGAAGAAGAAGCACAACAACAACAACAACAACAAGGGGAAGAACAAGTAGAAGACGAAAGGAAGAAGAAGAAGAAGAAGAAGAAGAAGAAGAAGAAGAACTAGAACAACAACAACAACAACAACAACAACAACAAGGGGAAGAACAAGTAGAAGACGAAAGGAAGAAGAAGAAGAAGAAGAAGAAGAAGAAGAAGAAAAACTAGAACAACAACAACAACAACAACAAGGTGAAGAAGAACGAGAAGAAGACCAAGAACAAGAACGAGAAAAACACGAAGAACTAGAAGAACAAGAAGAAGAAAAACAAGAACAAGAAGAACAAGAAAAACAAGAACAAGAAGAACAAGAAGAAAAAGAACAAGAACAAGAAGAACAAGAACAAGAATAAGAACAAGAAGAACAAGAAGAACGAGAAGAACAAGAAGAGCGAGAAGAACAAGACCAATAATAAGAACAAGAAGAACGAGAATAAGAAGAACGAGAAGAACAAGAAGAGCGAGAAGAACAAGACCAATAATAAGAACAAGAAGAACGAGAATAAGAACACGAAGAAGAAGAAGAACCCGAAGAGGAACACGAAGGACAAGAACAAGAAGAAATGTTGCACAATACGACGACAATGATACTTTGTTAAAGGTAGTCATTAATTTCGTCTCGTATAGAAAACTCAAGCACTCCATCAGGAGTGAACATATTCTATCATCCTTGACGTGATATTCCTCGGTGTAAATCTTTTATTTGTGCCTTTTCTCCTGACACAGTTCGCCAGATTTCTCCCAAGAAGAAAGATCAAGACGGAGCAGGGTTTATCTGGATTAATGTAAGGTAACAGGTCCCTCATTATAGCTCCGTAACGTGTTATAAAATAACAATAAAACCCGCACAGACGGTCAATTGATATTTTAACGGGGAAGTCTGCTTAATTTGAAATTTAATACCAGGGCTCTCATTAACCATGCTTTTTTTTAAATTCATACCTTAAGTCTTTAATCAGGGCTTTATTTATACGATAGTGGTTAATTTTTTAAAGAAATTGTAAATAGATACATCATTCTAGAATGAACGGCCAATACGTATTGGGAGCTTTTTTTGAAAGTACAGTTTAAGTCAAGTTTCTTTTTATCTTGACCCATTTACACTTATCCATTTCCATCCATATAAACCGGTTTTGTAATTTCAATTTCTTGGTAAAATACACTCGAATCAAAAAACTTTGGAAAAATATTTAGAAAGAAAAGAAAAATGAAGTAATTGTTGACGTGCCTGTTTGTCTTCAAAGCCTTATAAAATGGGAGTAACTTCATCTGCAATTTCCAATTAATTCTGAAGCATATTTGAAAGTCATAGCATGAAGAGTTGTTGTGTTACCGTACGACAGTTTTATTTGTTTATTTATTCCACGGCCGTCTGCCTTCAAAAGGTTAAGTAGCAGACATTTGTTCTAAAGATATCCTTTACTTTACGTAGAATCTCCATAATCCACAATTTTGTCGGATTACTTCGTTCGTCCTCGGTATACATCGATCGAGGCCGGAACTAATCGGTGTAAAGCGAATAGTTCCGGTTCCCACCAATGTGTTGAGACCGAAGTAACCGACGAAGGAAAGAAATTCAAAATGGCGGATTATTGATACTCTACCTTAGTAAGACTTATATATGGACTGATATCAATTACAAACATTGTGAAAAATTTCAAATGTGCGTTGCTGTTGTTGTTGTTGTTGTTATTATTGTTATTGTTGTTGTTGTTGTTGTTGTTGTTGCTGCTGCTGCTGCTGTTGTTGGTGGTGTTGGTGTTGGTGTTGTTGTTATTGTTGTTGTTGTTGTTGCTGTTGTTTTTTTGTTTGTTTTTGTTGTTGTTGTCGAAAAAAGAATTTTGTGGTCTTTTTATCCTTTTTATCAATTTAATATTTTGTCTCTATGAGTATTTGAAGTGTATTTCGTCCGCTGCGAATTATACAAATCACTATTTGTCATGAAGGAACAAAATCCAGCGGAAACCTTTGCCCTTACCACATCTTTTTCTCAAACAAAGGCAGACGAAAAGCAGAAACATACATCTATACACTATAACATAATCTTTGTATCTCGCATTACGTTGACTGCATTGTAAACTCTTCTTGTCTTCACTTCATGTACCTTTCCGGAATAAATACGAATGTATAATTGTATAGAACCTATAATAACCTTTAAACTAAATTCACAGATCCAGACCTAAGACAGATTAACATAAAATATTTTCACAAGACGAAATTCAGACTCTGATGCATTCAAACCCATCGTAAAATGGACATAAAACCGGTATAAAACTGACATTAGCTTCATTGTGTATAGCCAATGGGCCAGAACATCAACAATACAAAATCTGCAATGGAATCTGATCTGAACTCATGTTGAACACATAGCAGTTAGGTAGAGAACAGACACGATTGGGCATCTGACAATTCATTTCGAAAAGTCGGCTCAATCCACTGGTATTTTTCTACATCAAAGACCCAAAAGTACTTCAAAGTCTGTTTGTAAAATATTTTCATGTGTACATGTAATTATCTACAATTCGTTAGAGGTGTTTACTCGCATGATTGTGCATATATCGTCTTCGATGAGAATAGGTAGAAGGGTTTGTATCACGATCATACAGATACAAAAAATGTTTGAAATACAATCGAAATGACAGAACTGCTTAGCAAGTATTTTGTATTGATACAACTTTTCACGCATAACCATAATACTGATTGAATAAGTATGATAGAAACAGCTTTAAGGTATATAATCCCTTTTAGAATTCTGCGATCATTGCCAGTTCCGACATCGGCCAAAGAGTTTACGGACGTCACTCGGCAATTTCCGCGAAAGTCGAGGACCAATCGTATCTACTCGGCAATCCCCGTAACAAGTCGGTAGATATATTTATAGATTATTTTAAGAAATGGCCGAGGTGTTCCGAATGGTCGAGGACATTCTCGGAAGTTGTCGAGTGGCGTTCGAAGTTCCTTCGGTAATTGTCGGCGTCTTCCGAGTTTTGTCAACATTTGTCGATCTTTATTAGGGGTGATATACCTTAAAGGGTTAGACTATGCCTTTTCTAATTGACTATAGGAACAGGCGCAGTTCCGTTTATTCTATTGAAATACTACACCTCTTTGAATAGTTCGTTTTGGGTAAGCTTTAATCCATAACACATCACTTAACCTTAAATGCTGCTGAAGACTTCAGAAGCTATATGTTTAAAGCAATTACTCTAAGAAAAAAAATGCCTCTTCGTATGCCATCGGTAAATGCGAAGTAAAACAATGTGTTCATTGATTATAAGTTATTATTCCCTATCATATACTGTATTCATAATTTTGATAATGTTAAAGAAAAAAAGCGGAACTAATTCTTCAATATTACCTACTACATCGACATATAGAAGGGTTTGATAAGCAGAAGTTTGAGGTATAGATGTTCTACTGTAATGTAGTCATCAATTTGATATTGTTAAAAACAGTAGGGGAAGAAGTTCTGCTACATTGTTTTATGGTTCCAAACGATTTCGTCTTTTAAGTTTTGGCGTCAACCCATTTCTGCACTACCTATAACTC
Organism: Cerastoderma edule; assembly: GCA_947846245.1. NCBI lineage: Eukaryota > Metazoa > Mollusca > Bivalvia > Cardiida > Cardiidae > Cerastoderma > Cerastoderma edule. The sequence continues at coordinate 7,077,546 of OX401416.1, read as the reverse complement.
CATGTTAAAAAGACATCTAAAGCATTGTGAAAGAATGAGAAACTGCTTTCAATAAACAATTCAAGCCAATTTATTGCAATTACGGTTGTTGTAGAGATTTGATGCTAGGGTACATCGACAAAAGATCCTTTCTGAAGTCGCTTATTTAAGTTGTGAAATGTATTTTGAGAGAACTACATTGTATTGAAGATGGTAAGTAGAGTCTTCTTCTTTCACATTTGGAACATGATAAAGGGACCATCTTACGAATGTTATTATATGAATGTTTTTTCAAGAGATATAATATGCTCTGAGCGCTTAGCATATCAAGTCTGTTATTTCTTCATGCACTGCATATACTCGTATACCCTTCGGATAATACAAAATGTCAAATATTTATTGTTTATTCCTAAGAACTACAAACGTAAATATGAATATACGTACCTTAAACCCTTCACTAACGCAAAATTTTCGACTGTCCAAAATTGAAAGTGTTTGCAGACGACATTTCAAAATGGGATGACATTCAAAACTAATCTTCTGATAGGGTAGGAAACATTGTGGGAAACGAGAAATTGCTCCCACAACATTTCCAGAGATGTCTGCAACAAACTGGTCAAATATCGTTATTGTTTGATAATTGGTTAAGTGCCCAAAGGTAGCTATATCATTGTTAGCCACATTGCCTGTTTACTGTTGCTCCTTGGTTTCCACAAACTGGGCCATTTGTCTACCATCTTGACAAGGGCTAATTGGGTGAGTGCAATTTGTTGATATAAAGACGTTAGTGGAATATAATGGAAAAATTGTGTTTATCTGATAACCGAACACCCTTGCTTATCTGTGTGGGTCGAGGGTCGGGTACGCGACCCACTATACACTGCCGTAAAGTGGGCTTTCGAAGTGTTTCGTTAGATTGGATGTTTAACCCTTTAACAAATGCCAAATTTCCGACTGTCCCAAATTGAAAGAGTTTGCAGACGACATGTCAAAATGTGATGAAGTTGGAAAATAATCCTCTGATAGGACAGAAAACATTGTGGGAAAAGGAAAAATTGCTCGTTATGAGCAATTTCTCCTTTTCCCACAATGTTTCTAAAGTCGTCTGCAATTAAGTGGTCAAATGTCGTTATCATATGGGAAAGGGTTAACCCATTACCAAACTAAAACGACATTTGACCGGTTTGTTGCAGACGACTATTGAAAACATTACCAAAAGACTTCAGATAAATATTTGCGAAAGTCAAACCTGATAAACGTGAATAGGATCTTAATTGAAAGTACAATATTACAATGTGACATGTCATTGGAAGCGTCTCGGAGAGATGTGTTACTTTGCAATATTGCTTAGCTCTTGAATAAGAGAAGGTATTGTTTTGAACTTGCGTTTTTAGCATAAATGTTTAGTAAAACAGTACCCAGTTCTCGAACCCAGGATCTCTGTTTTAGAGGTCGGACAGGTTGCCAACTGAACCAATGGGGCTTACCGTCTCTGATCCTTATGCACCACAGTAGAAAAGCTAATCATATGCGACGCTAATTACTGATGTGTCGGGTAATGAAGAAGAAGAAAATACTATATTGACGTTAGCTTCTAGACATAAACATACATGTACATATACATATACGTAACTATATCAACAATTATAACACATGACAATAAACTGTCATTCTAGAAGAAGAGTCGCTGTTTATGATTGACATGGTTAGAAATTTATTTCTGTATGTTGTATTGATAAAGTTCTTTCTAATTTCAAAAATATATTTTATTAAGTCTAAAACTACTTTTACATTTTTGTGCTGTGACAATTGCATACGTTCAGCTTTTGCATGTACATGTATGGGTGTAAATAGTAATAGTGTTTTATATATGTTTTTCTTAAATTATCATCTTTTGCCAAAAAGAATAAGAGATTAAATTCTTCTTTAATATATATGCTTGTGAGTCAATCTCCATACGTAAATGCGAAATGTCCAAGCATCCGTTGTCAATTTCTTTTTTATCAACGAAATATAATACAGTTTTGGTCATTACCAAGCGAGATTAAGTGAGGAAGTTGTCATGTGTCATTTTTAAAAATTCAATTTAAGATTTTCCATCCGGATTTAAAACAAATGCCGACAAACATACACGATCATTTAAAATAAAAGTTTATGTGAGGCCTTGTAATTTAATTGGGAGTCTTCAAGTCGCCATTTGAACCCTTATAGTGCTGGAACCGACTTCTTGCTTATGCAAACAGGTTAGATCCAGGCCATCCACCAAGTTATTTGGTGGCTTGCCTGTGATCGAACCTGTTTGCTACCCTGAATATCTTTCCTCAACAAAATTAAGCAGATATTTAAGATTTTGAAAACATAAAAATGTATTTTAAGAAATTTACCCAGCATTCTAAGGGTTAAGTATGGCCTCATTTCAAGGCATATAAAACAAAACAGAGTGACAAAAGAGCAATGCATAAACGACTATAAGATTTTACTGATTTTTCCCAAGAACACTATGCCAATGTGTGTGTTGTAGATCTTGTGAGGAGTGCTGTAAAGGAAATGCCATTCATTGCTTTTTACATAATATTTTAGTATAGATATTTATGAATAAGCCAGGTGCAAATTGGATCGGAAATTTCCAATTTCATAGGTTTCCAATTTCAGAGGTGGAAACGCATAACAAGATACTTCTTTTTAAAGATATATCTATCATCTTCATACTGCATTTAAGAAAAGGTAAGGTCACGTTAGCAATACCCATTTGACGACTTTTTCTTTCAAAAGTCCACCAGGTAAGAAACGGTAAAGGTTGTGTGAATCATAGTGTCGCACCTAGTGAAAGGGCCAGCCAGTTTGGATTATGTGACATTTTTCATTGAATATACCGAGTAACTCCCAACTTCATTTACTTTGACAGGCGCCAAGTGGATAAAAGTCTGTAACCTTTAATTGAACTAGCTCGCGGCTCACGAACTTGCCACTTCTAAGCAAGTCTCTTGAGAAACATTTTCCGAAGAAACGCCTTCCGTTTGGCTTAAACCTTCGACCTTCCTGTCCCGGGGCGGACACCTTAACCACTAGACCACGGTGACGGTATATATTTACGTTAGGCTGACGGACCTGAGAAAACAAGTATACGTTTGGTGTCATACCAAATAAATCACGATTAAAGTAACGACTTAAAAGGGCTACGGATTATACGTGAAAGGAACGCGTTCTATTGAGAAAGACATAGAAATTACCTCTACATACAAAAGCTCATATAAATAGAAAAAGTTGAAATTAGTTCAATAGTGAAACGAATTAATTAAAACTGAATCGAGATTTAACACACAGAAATACTCCGAGGTAAAGTGCGACACTCAGCAATCTCTACCCATAAAACTTCCTCTCTATTCGACCAACATATGTAAAAGGCAAGTCAATTCGCGATTGAATTTGAAGACTATATTTCAAAACATATCCTATGTATACTATTCAGAACCTGCTGCACATCAAAATAATTGTACCTTGAGCAAATAATATCTCTCTGAAGGTAAATGAAAAAATCATACGAAAAAGAGAGAATATTCGTTTATTCAATTTTCAAGCAACAGTTCTAAAGTCTCGGTATGTATTTATTACTCGAACGGGGTGTATAGACTTTGTGACAAAATTTTACATCTAACGAAAACACATATATTGTATGTCATGTTCAAAATGTAATATAGAATATAGAATATTCACTTATATATTTGAGAGAACATGAGACATATGTGAGGTTCGCAGAGGAATACAAAGCTTTCAGAGCAATTTTCCTTCCCCAACAAATGTTTTCAAAAGACTTGCATTACTTTTTGAACGATGTCCAACGTGTTAAGAATCAAGATTGCCATCATGGGACTGAAAATATTTGTTCGAAACCACTCATGTCAGAAAACAGCTCGTCTTAAGCGATTTCTCCGGGGTTTTATATACATATATATATCTTACTGCAGGAGCGTTTACACACGTCTTTATGAAGAAGTGAGAATACAAATTAAACAATGTCAAAGGTCCGTAGGGAATCAGGGATTTGTTTTTCACCCATACTTTTTTAGCATAATTCTTAATGGCCTACATGTTACCACTACACTACACATTTACACAAGCCGCTTAGAGACCGATAGACACGAATGTATCAACGAATTCAATAAGGTTTAGTTCTATTGAACTATTGACATCTTTCTTTGTATTGCATCGATGGAACAAAAATAAGAAATAAGTGCGAACAATAAAGGGACGATAAATTTGCCAACAACAGCAGCATTGATTATCTTCTATATTCATTTCGATCATTTGACTCTTTATAATTTGTTTTGGTTGCCTTTTTATTCACAATATTTCAGGGTGTCTTATGATGGCATACAAAAACGGAAGATGTAAGATATCGTAAATAAATGTATTTTGTTGTCGGACTGATTCTTAAACGGTATTACAATGAGGTAAAGTGTGGTAGAAATACAGACTATTTCGCATTGTATTTGACACTACTATATATTGCTGTATGCCGTTTTATAATGCTGTCAAACGAAATCCATTTATGTATTATGATATCCATATAATGGAAGACATAACGACAGTTTCACAGAATATTGTCCACTGCAAAATATTGCCGTATACTATCAAATAATGGTGTCTGGCAAATAAAAGTCGTGATTGGAAATCATTTACTGCTGCGAATCACCTTTTGCGTCTGCATATGTTTCAATGATAAACTGGTAAGAGGCAAACTGATATCGATAAAAACATTGAATCTATATTGTTTTAGAGAAAGATTACAGGCGGAGAGACAGACATTCATCGGCCAAACGGACACACATATACAGGCATATATCCAGACGCAAAGGCAGACACAAGGACACACATACAGACACGTAGACAAACACACAAATACAGTCAAAAAGATAACAAGAAAAAGACGCAGGCAGACACAGACGGACTAACACACCAACAAAGAGACAGACACATAGGTACACATACACAAAACACGTACAGATACTCAGACGCGCAATGACATAAATCAAGATAGATACAGGGATATATACACAGACAGACACCCATAGACACACAGACAGATACACAGACAGACACCCATAGACACACAGGCAGATACACAGACAGACACCCATAGACACACAGGCAGATACACAGACAGACACCCATAGACACACAGGCAGATACACAGACAGACACCCATAGACACACAGGCAGATACACAGACAGACACACAGGCAGACTCATGGGCAGACACAGAGACGAAAAGACTGACAGACGCACAGACACACAAGCAGATTCATAGGCAGACACAAAGACGCAAAGACTGACAGACGCACAGACACACAGGCACATGGACAAGCAAACATGTGCAGACAGGCACAAAAAAAACACACGGACACAATGACACACAGACATACATGGACGTACATAGACTTACACAAAGACAGACACATACATACAGACAAACACGCTGTGGGTGTCGCACTCTTCGACAGCAAACAAAAGACATACTATAAGTTAAGTGTGAGTGACTTAAGAGAAGATTAAACATAAATATAAGATATAATAAAGGACTTTTTTAAACATCGAAACGAAACTAATCTGTTGTGTTTCCAATATGTCGTGATAATTCATTTGTTTATTGGTGCAGAAGAAATAAATTTCCATAGACAGTAACATGGAGACTTGATTCCTCTCTTTTTATAAAGGAAAACATGTATCTTAACATCATTATCGAGAATGATATGGTCTTTTCCAAATGAGTTTATTCACTTTATAAAAAGTAATAACATAAAACGATTTACTTGAAAATCTTGGGAACAGTTGTTCCTGCATGAAAATTAGGGCTAGATTAGTTTCCTTGGCGTGATGAATGGCTCATAGTATTTATCATTAACGTTTTCTTCTATTCTATTTTGTAGCCATGTATGCGCTTCCTATGCCAGAATGAACCAACTTACAAATACCCTTTTTGCCATTATAAACAACCCATTGCCAGAAGGGACTCTAGGCATAACTGGTGAGCAGTAAATAAGATGTTTAGAGCAAAGAGTACATACTAAGGAATTATCACATTGAAGTAAAAACTTAAAGTACAAAAGAAGACGATCACAATGTTATTCAAGCGCTACTGTTCCTAATACATTGTACATAACACATAGAGTCAAATCCAGCATCAAATTGCACGAATGTCTTCAGGGTTTGTCAACATTTTTTGACAACATGTTACACATGCAATACAAACGTCGGCTAATCAAGCTAAGAAAGCGTTTGTACCGAAAACAAAATAGGAAATACTTGTTTAATGGGTTAAGTTTGATCTCTCTTTTCATCTCAAGTTTTTTTGCATAAACTGTTTTGTCAACTAATTGATTTATGCCCAAAGATGCTTTCAGTCTCAACCAATCGCACTGCCGGGTTCGATTCCCGTTAGCGGAGAGGTGAAAGTTGTCGGAACTAGCTCACAAATCGACGCGAGTACTGGTTTAGTATCCAAGAAGCAATCATCGAGATTGATTTGGGTAAGCCTCAAGCTTTCGTCGCTATCGATGTAAAATGATTAACTTTGAACCTACCAATCACAAAATAAAAACGTATTATATAGAAGAGATATAAAGTACATACCTGTTAACAATGTAATCCAGCGGAGTAAGTCCATCTTTGTTCTATGGTTGACCAACAAAACTTGTCAAATCACGACAAAACACGTATTTAATGTTTTTTCTCACAAACACTGACTTTAATACACTCCTCGCGATAAACAATGTGTTGATACTGATGACGGCGATGATACGAGAGTGCAGTTTAAGTTATTGTAGTTTCGGATTATAACAGTGTTGTTTAAACCGCTCGCCATTTAAACGTACTAGCGAAAGTCGCTCGGTGCGAATCATTGCGTATACGTTGGTAGTGTGTTACTTTCGTAATAACCCTGCGCCTTAACGGGGTTCACTTCCGATCGATCAATCAATCGGTATTCTATTCCCCCATAGAGGAATGTGTACCTCGTCCAAATCGGAAGGATAGCAGACGACAAACAATTTCATACAAAAAATCTCTTAGATATACGGAAGGAATGATTGTTATAAAAGGATAAATTGGTCATAAGGAGTAATTCCTCTCTTTGTCACAGTGATTTATAAAGAGTTTTCAAAAACGCATCAACCCATTTGTGGGTCAACTAATTCAGATGAAACAAACAAAATCAAGTCAATATAATCTTAGAAAATGATTAAAATATGTGAAGCTATGAAAATGGTATTGAAAACTAAACTTTGAATAAAGAGCTTCCAATTTTTAAAGAAGAAATTGTCAGGTGCAGTCTGCTTTACGATTTTATCTCCTTCTCAAACATTTCGTGTAAAGGACATCTGTTCAATGATGACCAAATTGTCAATTATTTGAAATGCTTTCATAAACACGACCAGTTCTTCAATTAGAACTTACGTACATGTATATATATAGACATGTCAGTAGGAGCAATTTCTCCCTTTGTAACAGTGATACATAAATAGTTTTTTTTACTCCACAAAAACCCATTTGTTTCAGCTTATACAACCAACATCAAGTCTACAGAATCTTAAATATTTTTTTTCTTTTTTAAAATATGGGAAGATGATATAGAAAACTGATGAAAAGCTTCCAATTGTCCAAAACCGTCATTCGCATACCAGTTAACCAATTAATCTCCTTTTCAAGCATTACGTGTAAAGAACAACATATCAATGATGAGCGAATTGTCAATTATTTTAAATTCTTCCCCAACACGACCAGTGCTTCAATTATAATGTACGTGAAAGTTTTTCATAAACCTACTAAGCCTATAAACTTAGTATAATATATTCTTGAAAAGAGTGTATAACATATTAACGATTAAAGGTATCTTTAAGAAATTGCAATTGAATTTGCAATCTTCCATAAATTTTCTAGTGATTAACGTTAACATTTTTATCAGTATATTACTTATAGAATTCCAGACGAATTTGGATACAAAACACATGCCTTGAGTTCTATCTTCTACTTTGGTAAGCCAGTTAAGCACCTAGCATTAAACATCAGCGTAGATTTGCACTGATAAATATCTACTAATGCTAGTTTCAAAACAACTCTATCAACATATCGCTTTTTATCACACCGAATCACAATCAACTAGAAAAAGCCATCGTCACACTGACAAAAGCCACTTGTCTTTAAACACATAACCATTTATCGCAACAAATTTGCGTCTTGTAGCAGACGACTTTCACAAAGCATTGTGGCAAAATGATATATTGCATGACACAATCAATATATCCTTTTTCCACAATGCTTTTTCAATGAATTCAAATATCACAAAAGCAGAACTGAAAGGTTTATCACATGATTTCAAAGCTTTTCTAAAGTCGCCTGCTTTAAGTAAAACAATGTTGTCTGCAGGTGGCAAAGAGTTAAATCCAAATCCTGTAAATCCCATTACTTTGTTAAAACCACTCTCACCAAAATCATTTTTTCTCATTTTTCCTTTGCAACTATTTTTGATGCAATTATCAAGAACATGTATAATTTTTATATTGACTACCATATTCACCGCATGTAATCATACATGTATTGACTACGAGCTTGTGTACTTAATGTCTAAATAAAGTATGTTAAGTTATATACTTCCTTCACGACAGGTGATGTTTCCACATCGAAACAATGTCAAACTTTTGTTTTATTGGTCTAAGGATAAATACCAGAACATTTGTTTTTCTTTCCACCAACAATTAGGTATTATAACACGCCATACTATGTCTACAATGGTGATGACTGGGTTATTCCGAATAGAATATAGTACATTCATATGTCGTATTTACAACGTTTTCAACAATTTAGAACAGCTACTTCCTTCCATGGAACTCTGGGGACACAGAATATATTTAGACTTGATAATCCTATTCCTCGTCAAAAAGAAAAGAACTAGTTTCTTATCAGTGAAATATGGGGGTATTATTGAAAAAAAGTGTTAACTATAGAAAGAAATACTTTGTTTATCAACTGTTTACAAGTGTTGGTTCTTTCCCGCTATAGTAGTGTGTATTCTAAGATAGTATTTTGAATTCGAAACTAGTTACACTTCAAAAAGAGTTGTAAAAGTTTGACACCCCGACACCTTTTATCTTTTACGAGACGCCTAACTTTCGACTGTCCCAAATTGAAAAAATGTGTAAATGAAAGAATATCTTCTGAAAGGACAGAAAACATTGTGGGAAAAGGAGAACAATTTCTCCTTTTCCATAATGTTTTCTAGAGTCGTCTGCAACAAACTGGTCGAATGTCGTTATTCTTTGGTAATGGGTTACAGGAGTGTTGAAAACAAGCAAATACATTCCAGTGCATGGCCACTATCAAGTGAGAATTCAAGGTTACTGTCAATTATAATCAAGTTTCGGCCATGAGGATATCCTTAGTGACGACGAGACTTATGAAAGACCCGGCTAAATACTGTGGCCGACAGTGGTGCAGATGTAGAGAGTCGGCCGCTTGTACCGCGGTTCCCAGGTTCGAATCTTCGATAGGCGAGTTGAAAATCACCGGAACTAACCCACAGAGTACTGGTTAAGTATCTAAGAAGCAGTCACCGACAGTGGCTTTGAACAATCTTTAAGCTTCCTTCACAATCGATGTAAAACAATTAAGGTAAATATACACCCTTTCTAAATGGCTTATCTAACGATATGACGAGATAAAACCTGACCCACCCAATATTCTCTACGGCATTTCAATAACTTCTATGGTCTATGATATATTTGTCTCTCACCACTGATATTTTTTATGTGGGAAATCAATCGACTGCTTTAACAGAATATTATGTAGCCCTAGATGCGAAATATAAGGAGCATGGGCTACCGATATAACTAATCACTGTTGAAAACGGCAGGAAACCTTAAACCAGTAAACATACAACCATATAGTGGAATGATAATAGATCTATGTATCGTAGACTTTGCATATTATATATGTATATTATTCTATATTGACGAGGTGGAAATATCAATAACTCGGATAGTTGCGCCAACAACCGTGATTTGCTTGAAATACTGCTTAAATTTTCATTAAAGTACAGGTTCATGTCAGTTGGTTTTCCCGAGAATCACATCAATCAAGTACGACAAATTACTGTCATAGTACCCACACACATATCTTCTTCATTGGTGCATTTGTGGTCTAGTGGTTAGAGTCCTTGGTACCGTGTTACTAGATAAGTTACGCTCAAACTTTGCGCAAGTTCAAAACAACATTCACTCTTATTTCAGAATTGGCCTTAGAAATATTGCAAAGTAACACGTCATTGGAATCGTCTCTCCGAGACACTTCCAATGATGTGTCACAATGCGACATTGGGTTTTCATTTAAGAAGATATTTATGTGTATCAGTTTTGACTTACGCAAATATTTTCCTTAAGTTTTTTAGTAAAACGGTACCCTGAACTTTCAACCGCATGGCCCACTCTGTTTAGGCTAAAATAATGAACGGATTATTCTAATTGTAATGAAAGGTAATCTTCCAAATGACTTACGGAGTACCGATGGTTCTACCCATCTAAAGCAGTCTTCATAGACAGTTAAGTTTGGGATCTTCCTTCACTATACTCCGTGTTGAACTGGTCACTATAACTAATGATGAAGCGATATCAAACCCCTATTGTGGAGGGCAGTGGTCGAGGGGTAGAGCATCGGTTTCTAGACACGAGAGTCGTGGGTTCAAATCCTGTGAGCCTTGCAACCTATCATTAATCATCAGTCGGCGCGAGTACTGGTTATGTAGCCAGAAAGGAGACTCGAGAGTGATCAATCTATGTTGTAAGAAGTTGTTTCACAATCGATGTAAAATAAATAAGTTTAAACTTAACTAAACCCCGATAGCAGAAACACATTTTTCTCCTGTCTCGGCTAAAGTGTTTGTGTCATCGGACCCATCCCTCTTTTCGGACCGACCGACAAGCCTATCCTTAACCCTTTACCAAACGCCAAATGGTCGACTGTCCCAAATTGAAAGAGTTTGCAGACGGCATTCCAAATGTGATGTTATTAGAAAGTACTCTTCTGGTAGGGCTGAAAACATTTTCGTCACGCGAAATTTCTCCTTTTCCCAAAATGTTTTCTATAGTCGTCTGCAACAAAGTGGTTAAATGACATTATTGGTTGGTGATGGGTTAAAAGAAAAGAGAATAAACCCTAAATAAAAGGCAATAATCCCGATGAAAAAGAAAACCACGTTAATCGTAAACGTCCACTTCCAAGCTAATTGCATTTGACAAGTACAAAATATAGGCCTCCAAAATGAGTGGTTTTGGATAAATTGGGCTTCATGAAAATCCCAAAGGCTTGTTCTACCTATTTCCGTTTAAGATCTCATAGTGTGGGTCCTGTCCGAAGCAGTTCTAATGAGTATCAACAACCTTAAAGTGTGCTGTGATTTAAGAATATTACAAGGTACATGTAATTAAAATTTCAATATCATAAACTTCAGAACAGAACAAATCTTTATTTCAACCCAAGTGCATAGCATACAATCGCAACGAGTTTTTTTCCCGACATATTTAGCAGGACCTAGCTTCTCCTAAGCGACATTGATTCGAGATGAGAGCGGTGCGTGTGACGTGTGTTTACTCCAAACCCGAACAACTGCCTCGTCGAGTGGTTGACGTACTTGAAACTACAGTCCCTCTCTTTGTGGGTTCAAAACATCATGGCTTCTCTACGTATGTAATTCTTGCATGATAGCTATAAAGTATGAAATTCTCGATCTATCATTCTTCAACGGCTGCAGCGGTGTTCTTTCATTCTGTGTTTGAACAAACTTCGACAATACTTAAGCTTTGAACAGTTGTAGCCGTCTTCCATTCTGTGTTTGAACAAACTACGGCGATACTTACATGATGAAGAGTTGACTTTGATCCTTGGTATCAACAGACATACGCAGTATTATACTGACACAATGCTGTAACATGATGGCTAGTCGCATAGTTGTCTGTGGTTGAACATGCTTCAGTATTACTTTAACAAAGTCAACCATCGTCTACCTTTCTGTGTATGATGTACTGACGAGGGACTAAATTAAAGAACAGTAGCTTGCTTTTCTGTGTTTGAGTATACTTACGCACTACTAATATTGGGAACAGACGTCTACCTTTCTGTGTTTAATTATACGTATGCAATTCTTTCTTAATGTATGATTGCTTTTCTTTCTGAGTTTGAATACACTTACGCAATACTAACATTGTGAACAAACGTCTACCTTTCTGAGTTTGAATATATTTACGCAATACTAACATTGTGGACAAACGTCTACCTTTCTGTGTTTGAGATTACTTACGCAATACTAACATTGTGAACAAACGTCTACCTTTCTGTGTTTGAGATTACTTACGCAATACTAACATTGTGAACAAACGTCTACCTTTCTGTGTTTGAGATTACTTACGCAATACTTACATTGTGAACAAACGTCTACCTTTCTGTGTTTGAGATCACTTACGCAATACTAACATTGTGAACAAACGTCTACCTTTCTGTGTTTGAGATTACTTACGCAATACTAACATTGTGAACAAACGTCTACCTTTCTGAGTCTGAATATATTTACGCAATAATATCGTAATGTAGGATTGCTTTTCTTTCTGTGTTTGAATATACTTACGGAAGTCTTACATTAAGAACAGTAGCCTTTCTTAATGTGTTTGAATATACTTACGGAAGTATTACATTAAGAACAGTAGCCTGTCTTAATGTGTTTAAATATACTTACGCAATACGAAAAGGATGAAGAGTCGCAATCAATCCATTTCTAAGTTATAAACAAATCTTCTCTTTTTATGAAATTTGTAACAAATCCAAATTAGATGACACAGCATATGACAAATAAAGCAAATACATTGTCGTTCGGGTTTTTTTTTATTTTTTTATTTATTTAGAAACCATTGTGACAAAATGAACAGATTGCTAATATAAGTGGCAATATATCATTTTGATACATGGTGTTTTAAAAAGGTCTACCAGCAGGGTACCGTTTTACTAAACAGTTTACGCTGAAGATTTGCGTAAGTCTAAAACAACAATTCCTCTGATTTCAATATTGGACGAAGCAATATTGCAAAGTGACACATCATTGGAATCGTCTCTCCGAGACGCTTCCAATGACGTGTCACATTGCAACATTGTTCATTCATTGAAGATACTATCCATGTTTATCAATTATGACTTACGCAAACATTTTCCGTAAGTTGTTTAGTAAAACGGGCCCCAGATGTATCCAGTGAGGTATGATGGAAAATGGTGTAATACAATGGAGTTATGTGTTATATGATGTAGGTGGAAAAGGGAGATATGAATCGCTGTATGATTTCTATCGTTATCCCATTAATGTCCAGTTGCGGTGATGGTCTATTCAATCTGTATCCCACAAACTGACATTCTGGACGGAAACCTACGGGAATAAACATCGCGACGGCTCAGTCCCGTGACGTTTATGTTGGGCTAACCATTTACCAAACACCAACATTTTCGACTGTCCCAAATTGAAAGAATTTGCAGACGACATTTCAAAATGTGGTGAAATTGAAAATTGATCATCTGGTAGGGTAGAAAATATTGTGGAGAAAAGGAGAAATTGCTCTTAACGAGCGATTTATCCTATTCCCACAATGTTTTCCAGAATCGTCTGCAACAACTTGGTCAAATTTAGTTATTGTTTGGTAATGGGTTAAATGTGACTTTCCGGTTTATGCGCACGGAGTTGACGAGAACTTAGATAACCCGAAAACTCCTGCCTTCTTGATTACCACACAAACATCATCTATTCCTCCCTCTATAACTCAATCCCTTAGTCGCTCGCTTGCTCACTATGTTCTTCCTTACCTTCTGTATTCTCGCTTTCTTCCTTCTTAACACTCGCCCTGAAACCCACCATCCCTCTCTCTCACCTTCTCTCCGTTCCCTCTGTCCCTCTCGTGTTCACTATGTTCTTCCTTACCTTCTGTATTCTCGCTTTCTTCCTTCTCAACACTCGCTCTATAGACACCATCTGTCCCTCCCTCTCACAAGTTCTTCATTCCCTCTGTCGCTGATCTTTTGTTCACTACATTTTCACTTGTCCCTCCCTTCTCCTCTTTCATTGCCTTTGACTCACGGTCGTTCCCTCACTTTACCAATCCCTTGTGGAGAAGAGTGGTCCAGATATAGAGCGTCGATCTCCAGACACGAGGGCCTTGGGTTCAAATCCCGTCAGAAGCGGTTTCCGCCTTGCGATCTTTTATTAATCCATATTCGGTGCTAGTGCTTATTATGTTCCAGGAAGCATAATTGTCAGAGATTTGTCTTAGTTGTATGACCTTGTTATACAATCGTTGTTAGATTAATTGGTTTATACTAAAGTATCAATGTCCCTCTTTATATCCCTGCGTCTTTCACTTATGATAAGCAATAAGCAAATATGTCTTTTTGCCATAGTGGTTTCAATTGTTGTCTGTTGTATAAGTGTTTCATGGGCTCCCTTCCAATTACAAGTAATTAATCAATTCTATCTCACATTGACATACCTGCCATGATGAGAAAACTTGGATGTCTTTTTGACAAAGGGAAACAATTATCCTTATGAGCATTCTTTTTCTTTTGTCACGGAGGTTTCTTCCAGATATGATAAGGAAGTGTACTTTTCTTCTATCTATCGTCTGTTGTTACTTTCAATAATGAAACAGTCACAAATTCTCTCATAGGGAGAATGGATTAGGTCGAGGAGAATAGAAAACCACATGCGAGTATTTCGGTGCATTAGACACTTCAAAGCCCAATTTTAGAGGTGATGAGTCTCAGTAAAAGCTGTAATATAACTGAAAGACTAAACATTATACAAAAGGATAGGTGTACTGTTTGCCCATGGTGAGGCCACAAAAGGATAGGTGTACTGTTTGCCCATGGTGAGGCCACAAAAGGAACCAGTGCTTATTTTAACTAAATAAAGAACTGGATTGCTAATCAGCGAAGAAGTGCAGTTATTTGACAGAATACATCGTTCATAATTAAATCAATTGAACAAACAAGTTTCTCCCCGGTAGTTGATTAATGCAATATGTCAATCATTATAGTACTCTATGTAATTTTTTAGGTGGGTCGCAGATATTAATAAGGGGATTAAGTTACACAAAAACGCGCGTCTGAATGGGTCGTTCAAAAGAGGGTCCGTTTGTTAAGCTGTATTAGAAATACGTGTTTTCAATTTCATTCAACAAAAAGGTTAATAGGTATAGTTCAACCAACTTAACTCGAGACTAATTAACTTTCGTGAGACTTTTCGGGTGTTTCCGTATTCAATGAATAACCAACTCGTTTTTATCAAACGAAGTTACCCAAACAAAAGGTTATTGCATACGGCATCTCCCGAGTAATCTTATGTTCAGTTGTCTAAATGTTATTTTATTTAATTCATAAAAAACCTTTATAATCTATAAAATAATTTATAATATACGTTAAATAGTGCCTCTGGTGACCTTACGTAGTGCATGGTATGTTGAGATACATTAGTTCACAACAGATATTTCTTAAATTGTAAGGTATTTCGTTTTAATAATTAGAGGTGTGTTATTGAAATAAAATGCATATACTACTCAGTCAAGAAGTCGTCGCCTTATAAAGTGACACTCAAAAAGTACCTTTTTTACGTGACCGAAGTTATCTAAATAAATATACGATTTCATTATAGCTTTACATGAGAAAGTATATCAATCAAAGACAACCCGATTCTTTAAGGCGATATTCCTTACCTTCTCGTGAAATTCCTTTCATTTAAACACAAAAATGATCTTTAACCCATTACCAAACAATAACGACATTTAACCACTTTGTAACAGACGACTCTGGAAAGCATTGTGGGAAAAGGAGAAATTGCTCTTAACGAGCAATTTCTCCTTTTCCCAAAATGTTTTCTGCCCTTTCTGAATGTTGTTTTTCAATTTCATCAAATTTCGAAAAGTCGTCTGCAAACTCTTTCAATTTCGGTCAGTTGAAAATGTGGTCTTTGGTAAAGGGTTAAACGAACGGGTCTTGCGAATCGAATAGTCGTCCAAGATGAGAAATGTAATCGTTTTGTCACAATGATTTTCACGCGATAGCATAATGAATACACATAAATATCGATGTTCAATTTGTGAAGTCGTATTCTGCATGAATTTGAACATTCACACATCTTCATATGAAGGTATGAGATAGGTTCAGATAAGTTCACTGAGGACATGAGATCAATTCAACTCTAACAGACGCCTTTAACACATTTATGAACAACTTTTCAATAAAGTGTGAGAAAATTTCGGTAGCAATCATTTCAATAATTATAAGCCAGGTAATCAACATTTCAACAATATGTTTCCCCACCATGATTTGAATGCTGTAGACAATTGCTTGGACTGATACCTTCTGTCTCGTGATAATATAGTCACAGAATAAGGAAATATATTGGAGGATCGCTTCGTTAAATTCGTCAAAAATATTAAGTATTCATCATACTTATAAACGACAAAAGTGGTTTGCGTTTTTCTTTTTTTCTTTCTTTCTCACCTTTTTTTCAGAGATAATGCTCTTACATGAGTCTACATGCTTTTCCATTGACAAGAGAGGAAAAAATTAAATGAAAAAAAATCAAAGCGTTTATGAAATGGAATGTTTTCTTTTCAACTAGGTAGAGGTTACACGATCGTCGTTAATTATTCTCACACAAGATGAAATGCGTTGTGTCACGTAAAGGGGGTCTATTGAAATTTGCTCTTGCTTTAAGCTCTTAAAAATTGCAACAACATAGTGTTGCGTTAAGTAGCATTTCGTGCAAATTGGCACGATGCTTTGACGTAAGGAAACGCGAAATAATACTACTCATAGTTTTATTTATACCACCGATATTATTAAATGTGCGAAAATGAAAATTGAATAGACATCGACATCTTTTATCTATTTTATTTCCAAACGTTTGGGTCATAAATTAAGGAATTAACTTTTTTATAAGTTTTATCAAAGGCACTCAAAATGTGTTGTCTGTGAGGCACCAACGTTTAAAGGTGATTAACTGATTCCTCATCACTAAACAATTGACCATTTTCAATTTCTTTATTTCGAAAATGCCCTAACCCTTGAATGCTGGGTGATTTTCTAAAACTAGATTTTTGAGTCTTAATATCTGCTTAAATTGTCCAGGAAAGATACTCAGAGTAACAAAGAGGTTAGATTACAGACCAGTCGACAATTTTCTTACATGTTTGCATACGCATAAAGTCGGTCCCAGCACTATATGGGTTAAAACAAGTGCTTTCACATAAAGAAATGTATCTCGAGCATTTTGACCTTTAGTGCTTTGATTGAGAATTTCGCTAGTGTGTGGACGTGGGGTTGCCCTCTGTTCTCACGTGCTAGCGACATATGATTAGAAAGTCGACCCAGTTCGTTGTCGGTGTCACAGACTCTTTTACGCACTTCGATAATTTCGCATGACGAAAATAATAGATACCGTTTACGAAATAAACGGTTTTAACTTGGCGGCTGGCCTGGATCTACACTGTTTGAATAAGGATGAAGTCTGTTTCAGCCCTATAAGGGTTGGAAAAAAAACAAGTTCATTTCCGCCAATGGTTTAACCAATACATTCATTTAGGATTTTGAGATTGGATGAGGTTGCAATCTATTATTGAGAAGTGGAGACCGTTGAGACAAAAGAAGAAAAATCTCATCATAATCAACTTTCTTTTTGTAATAATAGTTTCATGAATAGTTCATAGCTGATACTTCCGACATCATATTCTTTGAGCGAATGGCTGAATAACCGACCCAGAAATATGTTTGTTGAGCATAAGACACATAGGTACTTCTATAAAGTTATGTTTGGAACCTGAATAACGAATAACAACAATACAATCCCAACCCCATATTGTCCCAAAAAAGGCGAATCGTTAAGTATGTTTTATGATTGTAAATTTAAGTGCATCTTTAATTGTGAACCGCCGTACAAACTATTTCACAAGTATACGCGAAAGCTATCCGAGACGACAGTCCCAATCAAATTTCGGGGTTTTACACGTAGCCGGTAATTCGCATCCACACGAGAACGTACTTAAAATTCATTGAAAATCATTAAAGTCATTGACATAAAATGTTGATTTTCGGCGGTACATATTGTCCTTGTGAATTGGGGATTAGAAAAGTGAAGCAACCCAGACTATCTTTGACATTTTCCTCAAGCCCACCAAACCAAATACTCCCATTTGAATGATTTTGTTCGTTAGGATTTTTCTTCTCTTTTTTTCTCATTTTTTTCTCCAAAACAGTTTTACTTTTTGAAGCAATCCCGTTTTAAATTAGTCTAAATGATCCAGACGTAGATATTTCATCATACACAGTTATATATTGGTTCATCTCAGTAAGGGGTAGTGTTTTGCGTTTTAGTAAAGGATTAATCTACACACGGAAAATGTGAACATCGGTACAATGCCCGCGTCTAACGATTGCTTTTTTTTTTAATATCAATCAGGCATCAATGTCATATTTCCCTGTGACTTCTCTTAATGATAGCCTAGTGTTCGTATGCTTCATAATGTGTCTGTGTAGCGTAGGCCTACTCACCAATTACATTTTAAGCTACCCGATAAGTCTAGGGGGCAATTCTCTATAAGCGTGGATGACTCGCTAGATCATCTATCAACATCGACGATATGTAAAATAGTGTATGTTTAAACTAGATAATGTATGTCCTTTCGACAAAACAGACTTTTACATAAGCCATCGAGGTCCCGTCCAATGATTAGCCATTTGCTAATACCAAATGGACGTAAAACCACCGATGTGATGTCATATGATGAGCAAAATCAAATTTTAAACATGTGGCATGTGTCAAATTGGCTTAACCTGATAAAGCCGAGTAGTCTTGATCGATCTAGGATACGAATATTGTAATGCTGTGGTATCGTTTTACATCTGTAGCGTATTCTCCTAACCCCTTATAGTGCTGGAACCGACTTCATACTTATGCAAACAGGTTGGATTCAGAAACAGGTTGTGATCTAATCTGTTTGCTACTCTGTGTATCTTTCCTCGTCGAAATTAAGCAGATATTTAAGGTTTGGGAAAACAGACGACACAAAGATCTTATTTCAGAAAGTCACCCAGCATTCTTAGTCTCTATTGGGCACATTTATTTCAGGAATATACAAAGAATATAACAAGTTACACAGAACAGCTTAGCTTGACTGTTGGGGTTATTTTAATAACTCCATGGACATAACAGACTATCTTTACTTAAATACACTTATACACATATATAAGGATATATCCTTAAAAAATGCTCCACACCATTAAAAGCTCTGATAAATTTTATCTGGGTGCACGAGTTTGTATCGATACCAGTATACACCAGAGTGGTAGAATGCATCTTTTTATTCTCGGGGAAGCATGCCTAGACCCTATTTGATATAACATACTCTCCGACGTTAAGGGTTCGTCTCGTCAGAAATCACAGCCTCTGATATCGGGTCTATCTGTCTCTCTTAGGGTAAGTATGTAAATTTATTATCACACCTTGATACTATCTCAAAAAGTTGAAATAGTGCGGCTGTAACTATATCACAAACGGATATAACTGACGGTGGTTTCTGTAATGAAGGGAGGTTACTCTTACAAGCATGAATGGTATATACTTAACCATAATGACTTTTATCTCCCTTGTTCGATTAGAACCTAATGATCGCTTAGTTACACATTTTCTTTGAACCGAAATGCTTTTCAGCGATGAAAATCTAAACTGTTAGTGAACACGTTCTAAATAGGCCTAAGGCTCTACCCCCTTGATTTCCTGTATATCTTGATGCACAATCTTAGATTATTTCACTAATTGATAACAGGCAAAATAATTATTTAAATATACTTCGAATTTGACTCAAATACCTTAATTGGAATAATGAGAGACAGAGTTGCATATCCAATTGCCTGGGGTTCCGGGTCATGTATATTCCCACACCAGAAGAGGTTTACGCACTTGCCGGAACTCAGGCTTCATGTTACAGAGTAGACTGGACTCCCGGCCACTGCGTAAACCCCGCTTTTTTCTAATGTGGGTTTTATCTTGTCTGGATTACCTGCCCATTACCATTACATCTGTACTAATTTATTATAGTACGACGGAAACCAGACTATGGGTTTATCAAGGGCCGGGACCTCATGCTAGCGCGCGTTCCTATGAGGTTTCGTGACCATCCTGTTCCTTTCGTCCGCTTAATAGTTCCGCTGTTTTCAGTAATTCAACGTGACTATCTCACATGATATTTTTGAAATTTAAGAGACTTCTTCTGTTAAAAAGACACATCGATGAAGTTACATAATAGATAACCGTCGTCGACAACGTCAGAATGATTAAACATGAAGTAACGAAAGAAAGGCAGTAGTAGCAGTGCAGTCAAGCCCACCCCACACCCCCACACACACCCCCACACCCCCACACACACCCCCACGCACAAACTTTTTTAAACAAGGAGGCCCGCGTGTGGGTGAAGACTGACTAAAACAGCTGAACGTAACTGACATTCTGCACACAACATAATTATAATATGTGTAGGTTTTATTTCAGCGAAGGTACTGTTTTTAAACAACCCATTATTAGCGATACAGAATTACAGACACTTCTAAGTACTGTTGATAACCAGTCGTACATGGCGTCGGATGTCGTAGAAAAGGCAGAAAGTTTAAATAATTGTCAATTGATTATAAAAGTATATAACGGACGGATGGACGGACGGACGGACGGACGATTGGTAGATGAATGGCGTGTTTGGCTTTCAGATAAACTAAGCTGGTTAAAAGGTTAATTTCCGTATGGACCATTTCTCTTCAGCGATGGACCATCAACCTCCATGGACAGTTTTGTTTAAGCATTTTGCTTTATTTCATTTTATTTTATTTCATTTTTGGGGGGAAGGGGGTAGAGAAAAGTTACAGAAGATGACAAAAACATGAACTCAGCTGTGTGATATTATGGGAACTGTTGCAACCGAAGGATAGATAATCCATTTAGAATAAGTTAACACTAAACATGCGTTGCATAGCATATATGCGTTTATCTACTGTATCCTGGGGTAAGGTTTTCAAGATTTCGATATCGATATAGAAGGAAGGGATAAGATACTTCCTTCTCAACAACATTTTGTGTACAACAATGCTATCAATTGTGTAAGCCAAAGTTATTGTTTCCTGTCTTCGTTGCAAACACAATCTTTCACGAATGGGCATCTTTGGCTTCTTGAAAACTCAATAACAGTCGTTTGTTAGAGCTATGTTGTCTTATTTTTAAAAAAAACGAATGGGCAAACGCAAAAAACAAGACCTTCAATAACATGTATACCTATTATAATGGACTTTAATTCAGGTTTTTAAGCTTATATAATGATGACAATCAAATACCTCAAATGACAGAATGATCATGTGATAAGAATTACTTCTAGTCTACTTAAAACTATATTTACATTTTAGTTATTCAAGGAAAAATCGTTGTACCAAAAGTAGAAATGCTAACCCATATTCAAATTATAAACATGCATGTGTAACTACCTGGTTTATAAATATTCCTTTTCATTTCAATTTATCATGTACAAATATGTACAATAATAATGTCCAAAGGACAATTGGTTATCCGTATTGAAGGTATTTGTATGGTGTAGAAGTTCTTGCTCCGAGAAGATAGATCAATTTTCGTTTCAATTGGCCAAGTAAGAATAGTTCTGACAAAAGGAAAATTAAAATTTGCTCGGAATAGAATAAGTTCTTTTGTCAGAATGAATTCTCAAAGCGTCAGCTTTTGAAGTTTCGAGTGAGTTTCGAGGGGGAATACTTCAGACCGGACCGCTTCGTACGTATACATTGCTTGACATACTCTTATAACAATGGTAATATGTTATTAATATCTCAATATTTCAACAGGATTTGCAGCAAGAAGTACTAAGCAAAAGTAAAACAGGACAAAATGTCCTAGCTCGACACCCGGCTCGGAGTATACGTGTTTTTTCTATTGTTTTAGTTGATGACAGATTGATGACGCCAATTTCTGATGAGGGACCGGGTTACAAGGATGTTAAAGTTTACCGGACGTTAGATATACAGCTACTTGTATAATGGGACACTTGGCAGAAGGCCAGCCTACTGTATTGGATGCGCGTATTAATACAACATTTACCATGATTCATAGATGTTCTTAGAATTAGAAAATAGTATGGATATGTTAGCATAGAACAAACTCGGATGTACAGGTGCCTAAAGATATGTTAAAACTATATGATTAATCTTAAAAATAGTGTATCTATTTAAGTATTGCAGAAAGACTTTGATTGTGATCGGACTTAAACAATCTCTAATCTATGGTAGGTCTTTCTCAAGTATACCGAATAACTGATAAGTGCTGGTTATATGAACATAAGTTCAGAATGGGTCAAATGATGTAAACATTGAAAACAGAAGTTAGATAATACATAAGACATAAGGCTTAAGAAATCTGACAGTCAAACAATAAGAACGCACTATTTTCTGAAAAATATAATTCCAACGGAATAGCAAAGGACATACAACGTGTTTGGGTATACTTCCAAATGAATAACAAAAACATATCATTTGTAGCGATACACTTCAAAGTGAGATCATACAACTTGCTTGGAATGCACACTTGAATGAATATATGAAAAAATATGTGTTGAAAATAGTGTTGGAGTGAAGCCAGATTTTTCACAACTTGCGGAAGTATATTTTGTAAGAGAGTAACAAGAAAAGACAACTTCAGTGAAACAACAGACTTACAGTGAAGTACTTAGAGTATACAACATTCCTGGAACGAACTTATATTAAGATACTTAGAGAAATCATTTTCATCTGAACAAACTAACAGTGAAATAATTAGAGTTTATAACTTGCGTTATATTCTTTGCAGCGTAGTTTTGAAAACTCAACCTGGCGCACGACCAAGATACAGTGAAAAAATAACAACAGACAGCTTACTGACAATAGTTTTGACTTTTGAGAGAATAGAAGTGGTGATAAACTGTTGAAATTAAGTAGTGTTATACTGATTATAAGTAAACTGTATTCATTTATTAAGACGTTGAGTATTTCATGCATTATAAATCGACTGAGATCCCGGCCCACTGACTAGACGGCCTTATTTTACGATACACACGAACCGGAACACAAGATTACACAGACCAATAGTTATAGAAAGCTGGACTGATACACCTCCGAGCGTTGATTCCGTGTGATGGCGCCCGGATTCAAACTGATACCGCTGGATTTCGTGTCCGCTATTCTGACATTGTTAGCGCTGATCTTCAACATCGTCGGCTTCTCCCTGCCTAAATGGTGGGTAAACGGTAACAGTCAGCTGGGCATGTGGTCGTTCACAATCTGTGAGATTTCCTGCGTAAAGAAAAAGGTGCTCGACCTGGAAGGCGACAAAGGTAAATACACGAGTCTTACTAATCAATCATTCATTATATGGTCATACACAACTCCATTTTGGTGCCTTGAACTTCTGTTGACTCCAATATTAAATCATGTATTAGCGTGGGTTTGCTAAAATAAGAAAAAGAGTGTTGTTCCCTTAGTGTTCTACCAGTTCATCTCTTACTATGACAACTGTCAAATCTGGCCGAGGTACCGGTATTTGTATTCATGCATTCTAAACAAATAGCGCTGCTAAAGACAATCAAAACAAACCTCGAGACCATTGCAGGACTATCATCTATACAGGAAAGACATCAGTGTTCTTTCAGTTCATCCCTTACTAGCAAAACTATGCACCTGATGTCGAAAATCATAATTTCCATATTTTAGTCGACATGGAAGTGTTCGGTCACAGGTGCGACACAACATGGAAGCTTGTGACAGGTTCAAAATTGATGGTAATGCATGAAAATGTGCGTTCCCATAATGAAGCCGATTTGACAAGAGGATAAACTGCCACCAATGAGCAACGTAGCATATTGGCACAGCGGTTTCCTGAGCCTAATGTGCAGTTGATGCATAAAGATGAGATATTGTTAAGTAAGGGGTAAATGGATGTTCATTATATATGGTTTATAAAGACTTCTTCAAACTCCTGTATACAAACTTGCCTGTCGATGATTGTCGTTCAGTGAGCAATCGAGCTCGTATTAACCCAATGTCTTCATTAATTGAACATACTAGGCGAGGTGCTGGCTCTGATAATCTATCTATCTATATTGCAAAGTTATTGTCATTGTCTTTCCAACCATTATTTAGGTTCACTTTAAAACTATGTATAGAAGGTCCTGTCACGGTAGACTCCGGTAAACCATTCCATGGGTTGACAACTCTATAAAAGAAACGATTTGTTCCTGCTCCTGTGGTTGAACGGGACATTTTAAGTTTCATTTTCTGGTCTTTTGTGGTGATGTCTTTTTGTCTGCATATATACAATCGTGAATCTTTTAGTCTTACATGAATTTGGATTGCTCTTCTGTAACAAATGAAATGTCTTTTTGTTGAATTGCAATGTTTTCCTTTAAACAATGTATGTTTTGTTTAATGCAATAAAGATTTTGTATTGTATTATAGTATAATAATAATTATTATACAAATAACTTTGACGCAACTATTCTCAATCTCCCATGCAGAGTTATCTTTCGTGCCTCACATGCATGTACTAACATGAAAGCAAAGCGGGAACCGCAGTTATTCGGGTGGAGATAATCCTGTTCAGGGGTCTTCGTCGTCAGTAACGACCGACAACCCCAATTGTCGAACGCAATGGGGTAGAGAGTGAACTGTTCTGTGAAGTTCTGATGTCAGGTCTATTCGGGTTTCGATTTCCCCATACCTGGTTAATAGTAACGCGTCCAGGAACCACGTGAGACCCTAACGTGCGGCGCGAGTCCTGGTTATGTATCCAGGAAGCAGAATCGAGAGTGATTTATATACGTTGTAATATCTTGTTTCACAATCGATGTAAAAAAAATAAGTTTAAACTAAACGTGCGGAAGTATTGTGGCTTGCTTCCTGATGCTTTAAATAGCTTATTGGGCGTTGTCTGTATTTCCTCTTTATATGTTCTACGCTAAATGGTGCAACACCGGAAGCGTCATCACTGTGATGTTTGCTACATGACAACACAGATAGCAATCGTAACTACTCGGGTATTTCCGTCAGCTAAGAAATACACCTCATACGTAATTGTAGGGTTGCAATTATAACACATTTCCAATTTTCATCCACGTTGAGTAGTTCAATGTACATGTATATGGAGTGTTGAACATCGTTTTGAATCATTAATTTTGATCGGTAACTCATATTTATTAGTGAAATTATAAGTTATTATTTTCTTAACCGAATCGAATGACTATTAAGAGTAAGGTGCTTTGAATGTCATCTTGTGATAACGGCGGACCAAATGAACAAATAGATCGTTAATCTTTACAGTGCTGGAACAGACTGGATGCTTATGCAAACAGGTTTGATCCAACCCAGCCTCCAAGTAAATTAGCGGCTGGCCTGTGACCGAACCAGTTAGCTAATCTGAGTATCTGACCTCGTCAAAGTTATATCTATCTTTACAAAATTGATAAGTATTCTAAGGGTTAATCTGAAATCACATTTAGAATGTGGTTACTGAAGGAGAGAAAGTGTGTTTGGGTTGTGCAGTATCTATATCCGGAATTCGATTATGGGAAACGTACTTAACCCTTTACTTAAGAACACCTCACGTGGATACGTCTAATGCAGGGATCTTTAGAATCCTTAATGACATATTAATAAACGGTTTCTACACATCATTAGATGACCAAGACCATTTTCTTTCTCTCGCTGTTTGTATCGTTCATTGCTGATTCTAGATTGGGATATAAACATAATGTAATACGAGGGATGAGCTAATCTCTCAAAGCTTTATTGTCATTGTTCGGGTGTTTCCGTTGCCATTGACGACAACTTCCGTGAAGAACTTCCGATCGGACATTTACTTCAATTATCAATTACCCCTTGACATGGATTTGTTGCTAGTCCAATGTCGAAGCAACGAATAATTCAACCTATCAATCCAAAGACACAAAACTTCTAAAGGTACTATTGCTGAAAATGATTCTGTGTTGAATTAAAGCAAGTGGTCGTTACAAGATCCTTCAGATTATAAGTAACTACAACACAATCAACCCCAAATCCACATAGTGCAAGTGTTTAACGCATATTTAAGGGGGTTATACATGTGATTTGCTGTTGTTAAACTTCGTTTTTCATGGCAAAAAAGAAAGAATCCAAAATAATAGATATGCATTGTTATCCGATACAGCGATATCAAAGGACGACAATTTCACGCGTAGGAAACAAATACGTTTCTATATTGCAGAACTAGACACCTCAACAAGGCAAATTTTGTTGATTTTTCTGTTACTTATTAAATGACGCAACTGATTCGATACACATACGTCTGTTTAGTTTGGGGGAAGAATCTTTCATTAGAAAGGAAATGATATCAGTTCTAGTGAGTAGCTGTCAGTCGCATGGATAAATGCCATGAACACTGTTATGAGGTGTCATTTCACAAATATCAACCAGTCGTTTCTGAATCAATTCCTAACTCAAAAAACGTTTCGTTGACGCATTTGTTACAGGTGGATCTGTAAAGACAAATGTCGCAAAAGGACATACAAAGTCGTCCCCAATAAACAATTCGTTCATTTGTTTCCCACTTCCTTGAAGGGAGAAAGCACATATTTTCTGATTCATATTGGTTATTGATTACGTTTTCTTCAATTTTGAAACAACCACAAAAAACGCAAATACGGTATTGTAGAATCGGAGGGTTAATTTAGGCCTACCACAGATGACTAATAAATTGCCTATTTGGAATTAGCGAGTCACAACGTTCTCTCCGTGTTAAACGAATATTTCAAACTTCCATTAATTCTTAGAAAGCTGGGTAATTTTATAAAAAGAGATTTGTGTGTCGGCTGCTTTCCGAAACCTTGAATATCTGCCTAAGTTCATTGTGGAAAGATACTAAGATATAAAAGACATTTGGTTTTTATTTTTGTTACACGTTTACATGGTTATTTGTGGTGTGATAATCTAACATTAATTGTTTTATGTTACAGAATGGATCTTTTTTGTTCGAGTATTTGTGACGTTTGGTGTAGGATTCGTGGTCATAGCAGCGATTCTCGCCATATTTATGCTGTGCCTAAGGCGTAAAGCTATCCACAAGGCTGTTATATACGTTCATGGAGCAGCAGGTAGGGTTGCTTAGTAACCGGATTGTAACTTGTTTGTCTGTTTGTTTAAATGATTTGTAATGCGTCGAGTGTGAAGGAGGCTTAGTTAAGCCCATTGAGTCACTCTAGATGACTGCTTCCAGGATAACACACCAGTACTCGCGCTGATTTGTGGGTTAGTCCCGTAAATTGTCACCTCGCCTAACGGGGATTCGAACCCGGGAGCCTCGGTACAGAAGGCCGTCGCTCTACCACTGTACCCATTGCTAAACCCATTACCAAACAATGACGACATTTCACTTCACTATTTTGTTGCTGATAACTTTGGAAAACATTGTGGGAAAAGGAGGAATTGCTCTTAACGAGCAATTTCTCCTTTTCCCACAATGTATTCTGGCCTATCAGAAGATAATTTTTCAATTTTATCACAGTTTGAAATGTCCTTTGCAAAAACTTTTAATTTGGGACAGTCTAAATTTTGGCGTTTGGTAGAGGGTTGAATTGCACTTTGTCTCAACTGATGCCCTTTATTGAAAACTTTAGGCACAAACTTCTTATAAGCCAGAAATGAACATTGAAAGCGCTTGTCAATCTAACGCAGGGTAGCCATGGCAAAAGAAATCAAAAACATCGTAAAAGAATGAATCCTGAATAAACCAATGATAAAGTTCAGTGGTGTTGATAAAATTTTACACTAGGAAAATTGATCTTGCTTAACAGGAACATGTGGTTCGAATTCGACTTTAACCCTTAGAATGCATGATAATTTTTTAAAAATAGATTTTTGTGTCGTCTGCTTTCCAAACCTTCAATATATGCTTATATTTGGTGAGGAAAGAGATACACAGAGTAGCAATCAGTTAGATCACAAGCCAGCCGCAAAATTACATGCGCATAATTACAATATATGTGCAACTTTAAATAACACAACTTATGACATGTGTCTTTTCAATAGGTAATTGAAATACGATAAATGTATGTGACCCTATATGAGAATTTGTGACCTGTCCAAATTGAAAGCCATTTCAGACAGCTTTTACAAAGTACGAATTGCAACACCTCTAAAATTGACCTTTTTGAAAAAACTACTGTAACGAAAATATATTTTATCAGCGTACTCGTATAAGTTATAACGCAGCATATTAAAGAATATTTCGACAAAGTGTTGTGTTATTGAGTCAAGTGACCAACCTAACCGTTTTCATCATAAATACATGCATCGTCGCGTATCCGCTAAGTGTACTTGAAAAGAACCTTATGAGCTTTTGCTTTTGTTCTTATCCATTTCATCTGTATTGTATTACTTGATATTTATGTTAAGTTTGTATGTTTATTGTAACGAACCGAGCAAATGTACCTCTCAAAGACACAAACACACCCGATCAGTGAAAAACACTTTCGTTCACTGAGCGGTTGTGTTGTCTATATATATACCAGCATGTTCTCTCAAACAATGCATTAGGTTACTAATTTGCATAAACGTTCAACGAACGTTACATAACTCCCACTTTCGAGAAGACTCATCCCGAGTCTTTGCTCTTGGGAAACACGTGGGGAAGGCAACTCCGATAGAAGGAGAAGTCTTAATCCCACCTCTGCCACCAATGTAACGAACCGAGCAAATGAACCTGTCAAAGACACAAACACACTCAATCAGTGAAAAACACTGTCGTTCACAGAGCGGTTGTGTTATCTATATATATATATAACAGCATGTTCTCTCAAACAATGCAATATGTTCCTAATTTGCATAAACGTTCAACAAACGTTACATTATGTTATAAACCCTTTTCCACTTACAGCTCTGTTCATTCTGCTGGGCGTGTTCATTTTCCTTGGCTGCTCCTCGTCGCTGGACCAAAAGTTGGAGGGTTCGGGTTCGATCAGTTACCCGTTCGCAATGAGCCTGATTGGCGGGCTCCTGTGTATCGGAGCTTCCATCTCCACGGGCGCGGCCCTCAGTAAACATCTCTGTGAGTGGGACGACGAGGAGGAACTCGATTGAGTTTAACCCTTTTCCTAACACCACATTAACGACTGTCCCATATTGAAAGAGTTTGCAGTTCTGGTCATTCTAAATGGTATTTTTTTCTAACCGATATAACACATCCTAGAGAAGATCGCTAGGCTATCAAATGGAACACTCATGGTTTAGTTTGGGCAGTCAAACAGTATTTAAGAAAAGAAAAAAGGAACCAGTTGAAAATCAGATCGATTAAGAATATCTTTGAATCTTAATCTCTTGTGAGATAACCCTTTACCAAACGCCACAATTTTTACTGTCCCAAATTGAAAGAGTTTGCAAACGACATTTTTAAATGGGATGAAATTGGAAAATAATCTTCTGATAGGATAGAAAATATTGTGGTTAAAAGAGAAATTGCTCTCAAAGAGCAATTTCTTCTTTTCTCACAATGATTTCTAAAGTCGCCTGCAACAAACTTAATCAAAAGTCGTTTTTGTTTGGTAATGATTGTATATGTGTACTGGAATAATGATTTCTAAAGTCGTCTGCAACAAACTAAATCGAAAGTCGTTTATGTTTGGTAATGATTGTATATGTGTACTGGAATAATGATTTCTAAAGTCGTCTGCAACAAACTAAATCGAAAGTCGTTTATGTTTGGTAATGATTGTATATGTGTACTGGAACATATACAGGCGGGGAAATCACGTGACCAATGTTTACGATATTATATCCGAACAAGATGTCCGCACCTATGATGGAACAGGTATTTATCATCTACTTTTGCCGATGATAGCCACATTTTTTACCCCCGCATGAGTTGACCATCAACTTTTCGGTTCTAGTGGTACATTATACTAATGCTTTTTATCGATGTTACGTTTAACACTCGGCAGTGAAATCAACGCGATGGGCGATAATTTAGGTCATTCGCGCCCTTCGACGGCGATTTCTCTGTCGAGGGCTAGGCGTAACGCCGTTATAAGGCATTGGTTATCATACACCACCAGAACCGGAAAGTTGATGGTCAATTCATGCGGGGTACCCAATTTGGCTATCATTGGCAAAAGTGGGTAAATAAAAGCAAAAGTACCTGTGGCACGGCCATCTAGTTTGAACATAAGATCGTAAACATTGGTCACGTGATATCCCCGTCTGATATATCTACATGTATATGCATCTGTTTATGACAAATTTTCCAAAATTGCTCTTTTGACACTTTGTATTCATCAAGATCATTGTGTATGTCCAAAGTAACGATATCTAATGTACATAGATCATTATGTATATCAATGTTCTAGAGTCTTTTTAATGACATATTGAATTCATCATATCCATTTTAATCATATATCAAAAGCTAAAGTGAAAAGTTTACAAATCAGTATACGTCAGTATACTCTGCCTCTGTTTTGATATACTAGTAACAAGGCATGGTGTCTTTCTAAAGGGCATCCAACAGACGAAATAGTGACTACTATCGAGAACCGAACTTTGTTCTTCTGTCTCAGTATCCCCATGACTACAACTACACCCGCATATTTGTGTAGTCCGTGTCACACTGCCAGTTATCCTATAAGGAACATGTCCACCGAGCGTCTTTTTTCTCTTATTACCAGGGCCCTGACCAAATAGAGCACTTAATTCGAAAAATACGTGGCATATCTCTGCATGCCTTTCATTCTAGGTACCGAAAGATTTAAACTCTTATGAGAGGTCTTCTCACACATGACTTAAGGTCTATGACCCCTGATAATCAAACATTTTCCAATGTTTCTATACATAAGATGATTAAAATAGCTATAAAATATAAATCCGAGAACATACAATGACCATATTGATACATCATTTTATAGTATATGTTGTCGTTACAATCTCTCCTTGTTATCATTTTTTCATGGATTGACTCTCCTGAAAACTGATAAAATCTATTTTCTCCTGTTTTCTCCGGTAAAGTTTGCATTTCTTTTTGCAATCTTAATCAGAATCATGCAATACATCTTTTTACGATGAGTTATTCTCAAAAACTTAACAGGTTTATCATCATGACAGAAAGATTGAATTGTCCATAGGCTTCATTGTTTATTTCTGCATTTATTTTCTCCCCTTATTGAGGTTATACATATAATGAAAACGTTTCTCGTTAAAACCTTTTCATACTTGAAGATCTTCAATGTGACAAAATTTCATGAAGTTGCTAACATTCAGTGTTGAGATATGCAACATTCTTATAAGGGGTCTTAATCCGTAAGGAATACCGATGGTTCTACCCAGTTTGATCATTCCTTATGGACAGTTACACTTGAAGTCTTCCTTCACTGATTGTGGGCCCGGCAACCAATATAACTCGTTATCTGTTGATGCGATGTAAACCCATAACAATCAATTATCTCGTGTATCTGTCAGTTATGTGCTTTTGACTTAAGCTATTATAACTGTTGTATCATATTGTCATGTAATTTTATACTCAACTATGCACTTACTTCATGACACTAGTCAATAAAGGTTTTGAAATTTAACTTGTTTTGTGAATTTGTTAGCCTACCGATTTCCCCATACATATAGCCCTTATAGTGCTAGCACCGGCCTCATGCTTTTGCAAACAGGTTAGATGAAGACCAGCCGCCAAATAAATTGGTGGCTGACCTGTGATCTAACTAATTTGCTATACTGAGTATCTTTCCCCAACAAAATCAAGCGGATTTTTAAGGTTTTGGAAAACAGACAACACATATCTATATTTAGAAAATTACCAATCATTTTTCGGGAAAAATTCGTCTGAACGGCCTGTCAACAACAAGCCCACCTTTACAATCCTGTTCTTCAGGATTTCTTCCATTCTCACATAAATGTTGCTTTTTATCTCATGGCATCTCCAGACAACACAGTCGAACAGAAGACGACATTCTTCCATAGGTCTATGCTCAGTTCCTTAAAGTAAGTGATCGTGCCAAAACCCCACTAAAGAGCAATTTCTTCTTTTATAACTTCATATTTTATTCGTCTTGCTGCAGATACATGGACTTGTGTGTATATTGCTCAAAGGAGAAGTTTACCATAGGATTATAGCTTTTGTGCAAATGAAGCCAAAGGCATTCGAGTTGTTTTGGTTTTATAGAGCAAACGCAGAGGATTTTGTATATAATCGTTGTATAATAAAATATTTACAAATGTCATTATTGGACTTGGTCTTCAATTAGAAGTCTCTTTGAATTCTTTGGTTGAACATGGACAATATCTGAAATTAAATCGATGCAAAAGTATAAATGAAAAGACGTTTGAATCTCTAACTATCTGACTTTGAAGATATGTGCATGCATTTTTTAAGCGTAGTTTTAGTTTATGTCGGTCTCGGTATGCATTCGTCGGAATAATCCAGGCGTAGATATTTCATTCACACTGTTACAACTGGGCTCATCCGAGTTAGGTATACTTCGGTCGTCGCCGGAACTATTCAGTGTAAAGCGAAAAGCTTCACCGACCGATGTATACCGAGAACCATCGAAATAATCAGACGAGAGAAAGAGTCTCAAAATGGCGCAATATGGGTATTCTACCTTAATATGTATTTTAGTCATAAGTATGCAATTCAGTCATCAATATCTAACTCAGTCAGAACAGTATACACGGCCATTGTACCTCCAATAAAGGTACTGCAGTTATCTTTCTCAAAGCGCCGATTGCTTTCCTATATGATCAGATTATTAATCTATTTCTTTCTTTTGTCATTTGAATTCATAGTATCTAGCTTGAATTCCTAAAAGATGGGAACTTGACCGAATTCAAAACAACAACGCATACAACATAAAACAGTTACATTGTATTGCGATATTGGGGAGATACTATTGAGAAATAAGAGTAAATTCCCCATATACAGCAGGGATAAATTACAATCAATCCTTTCATCTAATATTTTCACTCATTATTTTATTTATCTTCTGTCACTGACGTCGTCCAATTCAATTGCTCCGATCACAAATAAGACTGGGAACTGGTCCCTCATCTGTCTTGTGGGACATAGTGGAGCCAGTAGACATCGGGGGATAAGTTTAGTCACAAATATTATCATGGGGGAATTGACTAACGTCATGTCTAGGTTTATAAGATTATGGGAACACATGGCTAAGCCAGATCACATGACCTTCAATCAACAAAATCAAATGTAATAGAAGGAAGTACTCTGGCTAACAGATAATCAGTGGTCAAATCATGCTTGTCTTATATTTTTGTATGGAGTTTTATGCTATGTTAACATTGTCTTAGTCATTTTATGGCTTTCCTAGGATTTTTCTTTGTTTTGAGGTACATATCACTGCACACATAGACTACGATTCCTCTTTTGAAATACATTGTAGTGTTTTCTTTAGAATTCTGTTGTGGAACTAAGTTGTTCTATGAAGAAGACAATTTCATCTTTTGTTGTTGTGAATTAAATAATTGTCACCTGATAAACAAATAAATGCTACATCATGCAGAGACACAAGGGTACCGTTTTATTAAGCTCATTGCTGAAAGACTTTTTCCTTACTTTTCCAAACCTTTTCCATAAAGTGTAACCCTTATAGTGTGGGGACCGGCTTCATGCTTATGCAAATAGGTTAGATCAAGGCCAGCCGCCAAGTAAATTACTCTGCATTTATTACCTCTTCAGAATCAAGCACATATTTGAGGTTTTGGAAAGCAGATGACATAATATCTACTTTTAGAAAATTACCCAGCATTCTAAGGGTTAATTGAAAAAAAATATTGGCTTTAATTTGGAAACAAAATGGAGAAAGTTGTTAGATTTAGTAACTAAAAAGTTATCAGTTTGATTGTGAAAATGCTAAATCAGAAAAGCCCGTTTAGAAGCTGTCAGTTCAAGAGTATCTTACTAAAATGGTACCCAGATGTGTAAGTGTCTCCATGCATAAGCCTGCACTTCGTATTTCCTAGTTCAAACACTTCAAAATGGTTCTGGTGATCACGCCATATGTGTTCTTTTAAAGGCACACATGAATGCTGTCAGTGTCTTTTCATGAACTTTTTTAACATAAGTTATTTTTTGCTTGAAATATGGTTGTCTCTAATTCAACCATGTTTATCAACAATCTGTTTGTGTACAAATACTTAAAATAACGAATTATATTTGGTTTATCACACCACCAGGTCAGAAGTAAAGAATCAGGCAATCGAAATAATTAAACTGGCAAATCTGGGTTATTTCTCATTGGCTTTCACATTTATGTTGTGCTGATGTGTTTTTAGGTGAAACCTGTTTGTATCTGACCAAAAGTTTACCAAATAATATGGTTTAGAAAACATTAGTTTCCTATCATGGGCCTTTAAAGAACACTTTTCTCATGGAGGTTCCTAAAACCAAACAATTCATCAGAAATGTGCTGTTTGTGCTATGTAAAACAGCCAAGCAATAACCCTGGATACGTCATGGTACAGTTTTAACTCAAGTGGAGACATATCTAACATAAATCATGCAAGGGGCCTTCACCATTAAACTGTTTAAATGTACTCACTCATTATGCCATATTCTGTAAATAAATGGTATATGTCTTTTAAAGCCATTGTCATATATCTGTTTCGTCTATTAACTAATATTGCTGTGGGCACATGTCAATAAACACACAAGCACTTTCACACTATTTCTCTAAGCTGTTAAACACACAATCATTTCATAATCCACCATATGAAGGAACTCTTAATGGATATTGATGGTAGAAAAGACATTATCAAGTGGGGAATCATGTGACCAATGTTTACAATCTTGTGTCCAAACAAGATGTCTGCACCACAGGTATTTTTGCTTTTTTCACAAACTTTTGCCAATGATAGCCTTATTGTGTAACATGCATGATTTAACCATCCACTTTCCAGTTCTGGTGGTATACAATAACTTGTGCTTTATAACAGCCTTACATCTATCACTCAGCAGAAAAATCACAGTTGACAAGCGCAATTGACCTTCAAACATTGCCTGTCGACTACATTTTCTAAAAGATTATACATATTTTATTGAGATGTAAACTTACAGTTTCTTGTCATTACAATAATATTCAAAATATACAATCAAATCAAGGTCACACATAGATAAAGGAAGACATCATGACAAGGGAAAATACCCTAATATATGTTGTAAGGACATATAACTACCATTCTAATGGAAATAAGCAAATAACAGCTGGTCAATGAAGGATTAGAATGAAGACATACAAATCATAAAGAATGAATGAATGTATTTTGTAATGATATATACACAATAACACTGTAAGCAATTTTGCATTATACATGATGGTTAACCCTCAATTTGGTATAATACATGATGGTTAACCCTCAACCCTTCAACTTAAACAAACCAAATTGAAAGCATTAGAAAAAAATCATTTTTAAGAAAGTAAATCTTAAAAGTGGCTTTTTTTTTTTAAAATTGAAAACATTTTCATTTAAAAGACTCTATATGCAAGGGTTTGTTTTGCTTTGTCCAAACAACAACAGTTAAAACTGATAATTAATAGTTTTGTCACAAATAAATTTTTGGACTGTAATCCCATCACGCAACTTACTCTTCACCCTTTCCCAAACAATAACGACATTTGACCAGTTTGTTGCCAACAACTTTAGAAAGCATTGTGGGAAAAGGAGAAATTGCTCGTAACGAGCAATTTTTCCTTTTCCGATAATGTTTTCTGCCCTATCAGAAGATTATTTTCCCATTTCATCACATTTTGATATGTCGTCTGCAAACTCTTTCAATTTGGGACAGTCGAAAAAATTTGTTGTTTGGGAAAGGGTTAACTAATGCAATTTCCTTCTTGCCACAATATATCTATATTGTCTGCTGGAGAAATCAAAAAAGTCTAACAAAGATAGATGATATGAATTATTCTCTGTCAAAAAAGAGAAAACACTAAGGCCAAAAGATTTATTTTTTTCCCAACAGCAAACTTATCTTTTACCACAATATTTTCTATTTTTTGCCAAAAGCTTTCATTATTAGTGGTCAAGGTATTAAGCTTTAACAAACAATTGTTTCAACATAAAACACAAATACAAACTTTGACTTTGTAGGCTGTATATAATAAGGGGTGTGTATCTTTTATATTTTAACCCAGTACAGCAAACATCATCAGATAACATTAACCGTTTACCAAACGCCAACTTTTCGACTGTTCCAAACTCAAAGAGTCTGCAGACGACATTTCAAAATGTTATGAAATTGAAAAATAATCTTCTGATAGGGCAGAAAACATTGTGGGAAAAGGAGAAATTGCTCAAGCAATTTCTCCTTTTCCAACAAAGTTTTCCAAATTCGTCTGCAACAAACTAATCAAATGTCGCTATTGTTTGGTAATGGGTTAAACAGCATGACCAACATATTTTCTCTACGAAATTCCAAAAAAGCCATTACGAAAAAAAATTAGTTTCTAATATGGAAGCAATCCATCCTTTTCTCACAGTGGTTTATAAAGACAACCTCAGCAATTGCACTTAACTGAGATATCATAATAGAGTGAGGTTTTATTAATTGCACCCAGCACACTTAAACAATGGTATTAAATGATGGGACATAATTCACAGACACGCATGCAATAATTTACACATTTAGCTCCCTTTCGTGCCCAATTCTTTTCCTTTCCTTTCATTCATGGACCATTTTGGATCAAGCCTAAAACAAAAATATAATCTTGCATAATCAAAATAGTTCATGGGTTGTTTTCTATATTAAAGCATGGCATACAGATTTTTATTGAAACTGCTGATGTAATTTTAACAGCTTGAATGTCCTGGAATAAATCACATATTGATGAAAAAGAAGATATTTGTCCGCCTGTTTTATAAAGTTGTTCATATATCAACAAATTTTATTTACACAAGAATTGTATATTCTTCTTTAGCAATAACAAAATATTTTGCATTTTTAACAAGGCACAAAAAAACACAAAAAGATAAAAGGTATTGGTAGAAACAAATGAAAAATTCCTCTTTAGGAGCAATTGCAATATATCATTTTGTCACACTTTTTCCTCAAATCTAACACAGTAAAAATGTTAAAATAAGGTTAAATGAAGTACGGGATTACCCAAAATGTTTCATTAACAAATTGCATTTCTATATACATCAGTTCATATATCTGGTGTTCAATGTAAGGCTATAAAGCAAGGCCTAACAGAGAACTACTTACTTAATCCTTATAGTGCTGGAACCGACTTCATCCTTATACAAACAGGTTAATTCCAGGCCAACCACCAAGGTAATTGGCAGCTGGTCTGTGATCTAACCTATTTGCTACTCTGAGTAACTTTCCTCATCTAAATTAAGCAGATATTTAAGGTTTTGGAAAGCAGACAACACACAAATCTATTTTTAGATAATTGCCCAGCATTCTAAGGGTTAAGTCTTTCAATGAACCCTCAAATAACATATATACAATGTTTTTTATTAAAAGATGAAATTCCAAATGATGATGATTGATTATCACAATAGAAGACAAATGATCTAATTAACAGGGTTGTCATACCATTGAGTTGGACTCTCCAATTTTATCAGCAACCTGAAAAATAAAAATAAAGATCAATTAGCTTAAACACTCCTCAGCTTCTCTAATTCTTTACAAAACATATTAACCCTTCAAGTGCTTGAAC
Organism: Cerastoderma edule; assembly: GCA_947846245.1. NCBI lineage: Eukaryota > Metazoa > Mollusca > Bivalvia > Cardiida > Cardiidae > Cerastoderma > Cerastoderma edule. Next base: position 7,039,714 of record OX401416.1, on the reverse strand, counting down.
CGGATTTATGCTTATGCAAACAGGTTAGATCCAGGCCAGCCGTCAAGTAAATTGGCGACTGGCCTTTGATCTGACCAGTTTGCTACTCTGGGTATCTTTCTTCAACAAACTTAGGCAGATATTTAAGGTTGTGGAAAGCATCAGATACAAACATATATTTTAAGGAAATTACCGAGCATTAAATGGGTTAAATTTTTCTTTAATCATTAAGGTTTAGTACTATTTCAACAGTTTTTCAATTACATCCTGCCAAAACTTCAATCATTCATGGGTAATCTATAAGTTGACAGCTTGGATATAGTCTCTTGCCAAAGAACACTTTCTCAAGAAAAAAATGCATTGCAAAAAATGCATCTGATGTTAAATATAGACAATTGTGAATGTGAACATTCCCTCTCCTCTATCCTTAACAAATTTCAAAAATACGAGACACTTTAACAGTTGTATGCAATTTATTGTGATAAATGAGTTTGTTTTGATCTTTGTATTGCTACCAATGTACTACACTTTCCATTATAGACTCCATGTTGAGGAGATTGCTTTCTCCTTTACTTTTCCTAAAATTCCAATAATGTGGGTATGAATTTGATTCATCTCACTAAGACGATTTTAACAAATAACCACAAAATATGATTATCATAACAGATCTAGATTTCATAAGTACATTGGCAAACTCCTTTATCCACAACTTCTGAACAATATGTATTAAAAATTTGCTATATTTACTTACAGATCGAATTCCAGGTAAATTTAAAATAGAACCTATCACCGGGACCCGTCGTAAAAAGTTTACAGCAACCGGGAAAAAACCACTGTGAAAAGACAAATGATTAAATTGACAAACATTTTATTCTTTCCAATTTATTAACAATTTCCTCAACTTTTCATCAAACTAATAACCTTTTTTTGTATGTTGTTTAACACCAATTTTTCAACTTATGTACATGTAACAGGTTTCCTGGATCCACCAGTACTAGGCTAAAGCTCTGGGGCCCGTTTTACTAACCAACTTACGGAAAATGTGTGCGTAAGTCATAATTGATTAACATGGATAATATATTCAATGAAAGTACAATATTGCAATGTGACACGTCATTGGAAGCGTCTCGAAGAGACGATTCCAATGATGTGTTACTTTGCAATATTGCTTTGCCAAATATTGAAATAAAATGACTTTTTGTTTTATACTTACGCAAATCTTAAGCGTAAACTGTTTAGTAAAACGGGCACCTGAAGTGATTTGCCAAAGGTCACTCCCATGAAACCAGAGGTGTCTGTGGGGCTTGAACTTTGGACCAATGAGTTCCAGATCCGCCATCTTAACCACTGGGCCACCCAGGACCCAAAAACCCTTTGTTGGATTGAATTAAGTGCTCAATACCTGAGTAGAACTCTTAGTATGATGATATCAATAAAATGTTCATTCAATATCCAGTTGAACTTTTCATTTTATCTTATTTTTTTTAATCTATCTTTCAACTAAAATATCAATGTGTCTCAAGCAGATTACTTTAATTAGATTGTGTTAAAAAAAACACGCTTTTGATATAGTTGTTTGTTAAGTAACAAAAAGAAATTATTATAATTTGCTATTTCCTTAAAATTGAAAGACACTAATCAACTAATGATTCTGCTGTAATTGCATGATTTTTTAATCATGGGGAACTTAATCCATTACCAAGTAGTAAGAATATTTGACCAGTTTGTAGCAGACAAATCTAGAAAACGGTGTACGAAAAGGAGCAATTTCTCCTTTTCCCGCAATGTTTTCTACCCTATCAGAAGATAGTTTTCCAATTTCATCACATTTTGAAATGTCGCCTGCAAACTCTTTCAATTTTGGACAGTCTAAAATGTTCTAAAATTTTCAACCGTCGTGAATTGAAAGAGTTTACAGGTGACATTTCAAAATAATCTTCTGATGGAACAGATAGAACAGAAACCATTATGGGAAAAGGAAAAAACTGCTTTTTAAGAGCAATTTCTTCTTTTCCCAGAAAATTTTCCTGAGTCGTTTGCAACAAACTGGTCAAATGTTGTTGTTTGGTAATGGGTTAAACATTAGCAGATACCAAAGGTAAATATAAACATGGCAACAGAGAATCAAATCAATTTGTCGCAATGTTTCAAAATACTCACAACAATAACACTTAAGGACATCTATCTGTGCAAAGGAAGCTTAAAAGCAGCAGAAACTTACCTAAATAATAAGAAAAATCCGTAAATTTCTAGCACCATCCCTATTACTGGCCATCCTATGAGTACAACCATGATGCCTCCCATAAAGAATCCTGTCGCTTTTAATTTGTGTCGTTGAAAAAAGAATCGAAACGTCCTCTCCAGACCAATCACAAACGCTAGTCCGGCTACAAATAATATCTAGGAAGAGAGAGAGGAATAAGTCATAAAAGTACTTTTAAGTTTACTGCTACCAACTATACAAATTATACACATTTGTAAGAAAGTTCAATATACTTACATTTCCAATTGCAAGTAATCCTTTATCAAAGAAAAATAGAACACCAAGAAAGAGAAAGGCTATTCCAAATCCAGCCAGGCCTACACCAATCTCTGAAGAGAAAAAACAAAGAAAACGTAAAGTTAGGTCAATTAAATCTTAACTCCTTAATACATTGTACCTCACTTTGTGGTATCAGATGCAGAAGTCTTTATTAACCAATGTACCAATAACAAAAATTCATTCTTCAATAATAAAAGTTACGTCCAAATTTCAAAGGATCAAAATAGTGTCGGACTTTGCAAATTCTAATTTTCGGATTTAAAGGCACATCAAAGGAGAAGAGAACAAATAAAACAGTAAACAGATTTATGGAGTTATTTTATAATATTCATAAAAGTCATGAGGATTAATTTACGAATGCAGTGACACCCTATTAAATAGACTCATTTAAAATAAGTTATTTTGTGCTTGAAATATAGTTGTCTCCAATTCAATAATGTTTATCAACAACCTGTTTGTTTACATATTCAAAATAACGAATTCCGATTAGTCGGTTCAAAAATGTGTGAACCAACTGTCAAGGTCAGAGGTGAAGAATCAGGAAATCTGAATTATAAAACTTGCTAATCTGGGTTATTTCTGGTTTACTTTCACATTTAAGTTGTGCTGAAGTTGTTTTCTGGTGATAACTATTTGAATCTGTCCAAAAGTTTACCAAATAATATAGTTTCATATAGCATTAATCTCCTTTAATGGGCCTTTAAACCTAGGGGTAACTTTGATTTTAATACAGCTATATAGAGAACATTTATACAAATCAATCATATGATAACTGGTTAAAGGGAAAGCGAATAAAGAAACTCAATAAAAGTTGTATGTAAACCTAATAGTTAGGCAAAACAACGTGGTAGGCCCAGTCAGTTTTACTACAATCTCGGTTTTTAACATTGAATCAACGGATCTTCTGCGGGCAATTTGTCATACTTAACATGTAGTCACGCAGTCAATAGAAAATGAGTTTTAATTTAACTTGATTTGACTAGGAGTATAAGAATAATAAAAGATATGTTTACTTTCCTGATCGCGGCTTAGATTTCAATGAAAATGAGTATTATAATAAATGTTATTTATAGTAAATGAATGAAGATTGATTTTAACTCTTATCCGCAGTTCCTTCTTAGACTGGAATATTTTACCGAGGGTTTAAAGATGAAATGTTCAAACGATAGATCGCAATTGAAAACAGCAGGGGAACTTAAACAATGCCGTTATAAATGACGTCACTTTGACAGCGATTTATCGATTATTGCGCGTTAAACCATAAGGTGGGTTTTCTCACGTCGTATGTCACATATATCTATTGTAAGATGTCTGGGAACTTTAAGTGCATGAATTGATTAAAAAATGATTAAAAAATGATTAATTCACAACTGTGAGTAAATTGATTTGATAATTTTCAATAACAATGGTAAAATTGGTCTTCAAACGTTGCAACAATTTTTTTTTGCACCATCCTCCATTAAATGAATGGTTTGAAAGTTTGATGTGATGGGAGATACTGCCCGATATAAAAAAATTCTCAATATTTTCTGATCACATCAAGTTAGTTTGATTATCATTCTACCATTATTTATATCAACTTCAACTTTATTATCTATCAAACCCATATTGTTCAAGTTGTTTCATTTCATAGTGAAATTTGTTTGGAAATGGAAAACATCCGTTTGATATTAATCAAATAGTTTAGATATTGTATGGTTAGTTTGGTTCCTTTACCTTACCAACCAACGTATTCTTCGATTCAAAGTCCAGTGGACTGTATTGACTGCCAGTTGTTTTCAAAGTGTGACTCAAAGTGATCCACTTGTCTTAAGTGTAAAAGTTTGTGCTAAGAATAACATAAGGCCTAAAAAAAAGTTGTTTGTTTAGGGTAACCCGACCCTGCATAGCCAAACCTGCCTACCCTAAAGACTTTATATGACCATTGGGAAAAAAATCAATTGACGCTGTATTTCTAGTATATCGATTTCAAACTTCTCACACATAACCGATAGGCCAGTTTACCAGTTGAATAGACTGAGAACGTAAGACAAACGTTTATTTGTTTCTTCTATCGGCACTTAAATTTAACAACTTCTGAAAATGCATTTTGATTGATGCCGATCTGTACCAGAAGACAGTTCTATACTGCTTAACTCTTTTCTCTTAAAAGAAATATGCATGTTAAAGTGAAGCTCAAAATTAAAAAAAAAATCCCTACCCTACCTACTGATTTTGAAGATGTTACCCTAAACAAACAATTCATTTTTTTAGGCCTAATGAACAGTGCATTACATATTGAAATTATTTTAAAAAATCTGGCTGTTTGGCTTATGTACTTTGCCAGCAGTACATAGCATGATTTAGTGTCTTGTTTGAGGGTAATGTTTGGGCTGACGTAGTCCACTGTCCCTAGGCTAAGGTTTGCAGTTCGGACCCAATAACTAACGCCAAAAGGTAGATGCTGAAATAAGGCGGATAGCACACAAACTTACTCTGAAAATCCGTAACTTGCATCATATTTGCGGGTTTTAGAGAGGACCTGTCATGTAAAATAATGGATGTAAAACAGAAAAAAGAGAAAACACGTCAGAACCTCTACACGTATGATCTTAATCGAAAAAGCGCTTATTAATCGGGTAAACTCAGTTTCCGGGTCAGTCCGGACTTCATTTAAATTCTCTGTAGTTGAATTTTGTGGGTCTTTTAGGTTTATTGCCTTTTCAATGTCTTCTTAAAGTTATTCTTTTCTAGAAAATGCTTTATAGATATTAATCTTTTCAACATTTCGATGAAGTTCAAACTTTATTTGAGTCAATGGTCCCGGAGAATATGTGTCGGACTTGCGTCTGTGTGACAGTGACTGAAAAACCGACAGCCCGGCTACTGATGCTGCAAAGAAAATGATTTAAAAGCGAACACACAAAAGTTTTCGCAAATGTGACAATAATGTCATTGAAAGAAAACGACCATTTTTAAGAGAGGCAAATCATGGTAATTACTGATATGTCACTTCTTTTGGTGTAAACACCAAATCAGTTTGTAAACAAAAGAACCACAGATGGCGCGAAAACTAATGACAATTTCCATTATTATCCTGGTTTGCTTGTTTATTTCTGCATATATATGTCATTCATCATTGTTTTACATACACTGCAAAAGTATAACAGTTTAAACATCAATATCACATACTTGGATAGCGTATTGGATAGTCTAAATCACATTTTAATCAAAATTAATTACAGTCGGATGTGCATTTTGCTGCAGTATTGGCGTAACAATTGCAACAGAAAAAATGTATGTGAAATTCAAACAAAAGAGTTCATAATTAAGAATGAAGACTTACAATTTTATGATAATTTTGAAATAATAAATTAATGAAAGACAAAATCAGCTTCTTCAATGTTTTTCATGTTTTTTGTAAGAGTTGTCTTTACTTTCTTTTTAAAGGTTTGCTTATTTGTCTCATTTTTAACATCTCCAGGTAGATTGTTTCAGTCCTGGGTTGCTTGATAATAAAAAGTACCACAAGTGATACTTGAGGTATACAAAAAATACCATTACTGTATCTACTGTTGTATGAATGTAGATCAGATACTATTCACTTGAGGTATACAAAAATTACCATTACTGTATCTACTGTTGTATGAATGTAGATCAGATACTATTCACTTGAGGTATACAACAATTACCATTACTGAATCTACTGTTGTATGAATGTAGATCAGAGACTAAACAAAAATGTTCATGCATATATGATCGATATTTTTTGTTATATACTTTATGTATATGATTAAGTCTTAGCTGTTTAACTCTATTTTCTACATTCAACCAACCAATACTACTGAAGTTTATAACTTTTAAAGAGGTTCTCATCTGTGTTCTGCCTGTCTATGTGTGTCCCAATGCTTGTTATTACGTACGTTTAACTTTCATTCTTTGTTAATTCCTCCCTCATCATCCTTGGTGATCGTCAATGTATCTCTACGTCATAGTAGTCAAATAATTTTGATGCGATTAGAAAATATTTAGAAATTTTGCATCAGGTAATATCTACCATCATGTCAAACTATTGAATGATTCATTTAATGGTGAATTTTTGTCCCATCATTTGAACACCAATATTTCCATTAACATGGTAAAATATCAAATGATAATTACGCACAGTTGTAAATAAATTTTTTTAATCAATCCATACATGTAACATGTCGGTATTCTGCACATTTATTTTGTAAGAATGGTTGAATAAACACTAGGTGATGATATTCTCACAATCAATCTTGTCTATAGCATGATGAATGTGATAATACAAAGGAAATAAATTGCAAAGTAGGGTTTAGGGATTTGTCATAATTCTATCTACAAATAGATTGCAACATAGGTTTTTGGAATTTGTCAATAATTTATCCAATGAATAGATATGATTTTTACAAAATTTCAACCCTTATTCATGACAGTACAGTTAGGTGTATCAGTCCCCAATGATTTTATATTACAGTTGCGAATATCAGCTCTCAATGATAGCTTATCCAGCGAAGACAGCCAAGCCAGCAAGGTTGTAAAAGAAGCAACCAAAGAGGCAAAGGTAAGATGTGTGAACAGTTTCATGTTGAATTTTCAGATGACTTTTGAGAACGTACATCAACTTTCTGGAAATGGTTTAAACCAAACTCTTTAATCAGCTGTATTTTTTAATGCTATTTTATGTTTACTCATTTGAATCTTCTACATTAGAACTATCTAACAATAAATGGTTTTAGGAAAAAGTTATCTCAGGAAATGTGACACTAATGCTAGGTTATGTGAAATATTATTGAAATGTCCTACATTATGTGTTGCTTGGAATTGGTCCTGATCAATATCTAACTAGAGGAGAAATGTTCGAAACAGTTTCCGCTTCCATCACAATTTGAAAATAAAACTATGATACAAAAGTTCAATATTTTCTTTTTAAAAAATATTTTAATATGATATGATGAATCTGTAGCATTGGGCAAAAAAAGTTCAGACTACATTAAAGCTTTGAATACAGATTGGTGCTTAGTTCAAATCAGGAAACTTTGGTTTTAACTTTTCTCAAAGTTAATTCTATAGCATTTACATGCTAGGAAATAATGGTAATATCTAGTAATTCAGAGAAACCTTTAACTGTATGAATAGATGCAATGGCCAATGTGATTTAATTAGAATAGTGTTGAAATGAAAAATAAGTCAATTCCAGCAGGTAATGTAAAGTTGTCTCTTAAGGTCTAACAAGTTGTTTTTATCACTAAGATTAGATTTGGTTCTATGATTACTTTGTTGTTACATTAATATGATGTTTTCTTCATGTTTTGACAGCATACAATTCTTTATTTTAAAAAGTGTAATTGAGACCTTTAAATATGATTTCGACCTATCACTAACAGATTTCCAGAAACTCTGAGAGCCCCAGTAGGACCGAACTGGACACTTTCTTCTTTGTCTATGTAAAAAACTGTCAGACCAAAAAGGGGTCTCTGTCTGTCAGACCTCAGGGAATTCAGTCAGTCAAGGACCTAGGGCCTTCGAAGTTTCCTGAAGTCTGCACTAATATCTTAACCCATTGCCAAACAATAACGAAATTTTACCACTTTGTTGCAGATGACTTTGGAAAACATTTTTGGTAAAGGAGAAATTGCTGTTAATGAGCAATTTCTCCTTTTCCCGCAATGTTTTCTGCTCTTTCAAAAGATAATTTTCCAATTTTATCACATTTTACAATGTCGTCTGCAAACTCATTTAGTTTGGGACAGTAAAAAATATGGTGTTTGGTAAAGGGTTAAGTAAATGTTATAGTCCTTTCATTACATTGTAAGAGTTACAATAAAATAGCAGCTTGGAAAAAATAGTTTGCAATACTGGTTAACCCTTATAGTGCTGGAACTGACTTCATACTTATGCAAACAGGTTAAATCCAGGCCAGCAGCCAAGTAAATTGGTGGCTGGCCTGTGATCTGGCATGTTTGCTTTGCTGGGTATCTTTCCTCAACAAAATTAGGCAGATATTTAAGGTTATGAAAAGCCGACACCACAAAAATATATTTTTTGAAAATTACTTAGTATTCTAAGGGTTAAGAATTACTAGGAGTATACAGACAAGTGTGCTGATCACAGAGTTGTGAGTGAAATACTCTTGTAAATCTAAGTTCAACCACTCCAAAAATAGACTGGAATCAAGTCATCTGTTTGTTTTTCATTCCAGGAAGCAGAAGCATACTCCCTCTACACAAAGGCCCTTGAGTTGTTGAGACATGGGAAAACAGACAAGGCAGAGGCCGTCTTTAGGGACCTCATTGACCATGATTTCTTGCAAGAGGTAAATCAGAGCTTACACATTGGTACACAGAGGCTGTCTTTAGGGACCTCATTGACCATGATTTCTTGCAAGAGGTAAATCAGAGCTTACACATTGGTACACAGAGGCTGTCTTTAGGGACCTCATTGACCATGATTTCTTGCAAGAGGTAAATCAGAGCTTACACATTGGTACACAGAGGCTGTCTTTAGGGACCTCATTGACCATGATTTCTTGCAAGAGGTAAATCAGAGCTTACACATTGGTACACAGAGGCTGTCTTTAGGGACCTCATTGACCATGATTTCTTGCAAGAGGTAAATCAGAGCTTACACATTGGTACACAGAGGCTGTCTTTAGGGACCTCATTGACCATGATTTCTTGCAAGAGGTAAATCAGAGCTTACACATTGGTACACAGAGGCTGTCTTTAGGGACCTCATTGACCATGATTTCTTGCAAGAGGTAAATCAGAGCTTACACATTGGTACACAGAGGCTGTCTTTAGGGACCTCATTGACCATGATTTCTTGCAAGAGGTAAATCAGAGCTTACACATTGGTACACAGAGGCTGTCTTTAGGGACCTCATTGACCATGATTTCTTGCAAGAGGTAAATCAGAGCTTACACATTGGTACACAGAGGCTGTCTTTAGGGACCTCATTGACCATGATTTCTTGCAAGAGGTAAATCAGAGCTTACACATTGGTACACAGAGGCTGTCTTTAGGGACCTCATTGACCATGATTTCTTGCAAGAGGTAAATCAGAGCTTACACATTGGTACATTGAGGGTTCAATGCAACACTACAGAAAGTGCTTATTTTGAACTTTGAAGAAATAATGATACTTAATTTTGAAAGCAAGTTCAAAAGGCATTCATTTAGTGAGAGGTCTTTCTCCCTATCCATGAATGAGCTGGGCATTGCAACACTACTTGAAAGTTGTTGACATGTTTTTAAAGCCCAGTCAAAAGGCATTCATTTAGTGAGAGGTCTTTCTCCCTATCCATGAATGAGCTGGGCATTGCAACACTACTTGAAAGTTGTTGACATGTTTTTAAAGCCCAGTCAATTTACAGATTCATATGAGGTGATTGGTAAATGATCTGCACTAACATTTTCATGGCCAACTCCTGTTCCGTCCAATACTGTACAATTGAATGTGGGTAATCATTAGAATTGTCTCATCAAGGTAGTTCTAATAAGTAGCGACAACATTCAAAAATTATTTCACATTGATCAACTTCCTGTAGGGTACATATCCAGTACTTGCACCAAATGTGGATTAACCAAAGGACCACATTGTGTGACTTACAAAACAGATGTTAAACCCATTACCAAACAATTACGACATTTTACCAGTGTGTTGCAGATGACTCTGGAAAATATTGTGGAAAAAGGAGAAATTGCTTGTAACGAGCAATTTCACCAATTCCCACAATGTTTTCTACCCTATCAGAAGATTCTTTTTTAATTTCATTACATTTTGAAATGCTGTCTGCAAACTCTTTCAATTTGAGACAGTCGAAAAATATGGCGTTTGGTAAACCATGGAATGCCTGTAACCTTGACCTCTTGTTGATTGTATTATCAGGCTGCTGACCTCCTTGATGAAAAAGGTGGAAAGGCAATACACCCAGGCCTGCAACTTCTGTATTCTATCTACAAAAACCTGGCTGCCATGGCAACGAAGAAACATGATTATACAGCAGCTGTAGATTGGTACATTCAGGTAAGCTTTTGTCTTTTAATCAATACTTTAAGTTCACATATAACCACTACACATACATCCAATATATATATACATTAGATATGCATACAACAAATACACATACATCAAAGACACATACAACCAATACATATGCATCCATTACACATACCAATACACATACAACCAATATATATGCATTAAATATGCATACAACAAATACACATACATCAAAGTCACATACAACCAGTACATTAGTCCGAATGATCCAGACGTAGATATTTCACTCTACGTCTGGATGCATTCGATACAAAAGCGCGTCAAGCGGATATCGATTTTTCGAGGTAGTGCATGTCGGGAAATCTGTAGAAAGGGGCGGAGTTAAAATGACAGGTAAATTCTGGCGGGAATATAATATCGGCTCCTTTTCGTTTGTTAGAGTATATCTTTTTACATTAAAACCGAAATGCGCTTTCCCTCATATGAATTTTGTCAAATGCCAAAGTATTGCATCAGTTGATTTCAATTGAATACATAGATATTCATTCATTGAGTAAAGCTATTTGTGACTCTATTGCGAAAATCTAGAAAACACTCAAAACATCAGAGACTTTTTTTATGGAAACTTTTGCCACAAAAAAGGCCTTTAGCTTATCATATCTGATGGCCGATTCTATGCGAAAATGGGCTCTCAATTTGATATTTTCTTGAGTTATAGAAATCAGCAGTATGGGTCTAATCTGAAATGAAAATCTAGAAACTATTTCAAAGTTTATTATTTGCAGGTTAGGCGAGCGCGAATGGAAACACAAACAGAGACATAGATAACAGCTATGTTTCAATAAACAAATGATTCAAAAAGCTATATAAACAGATTCGGGCATGTTATAAAGGGGGAGTATCGAATAGTACATCTTTCGGGTTGCTGGTCTAAATATCAAACGCTTAGTTTTATTACCCCAGACGGGAGCGACGCGCGTCACACACAGATACTAATCCAGACACCGCCGTACATCACACAACGCGTGCCTTACCCTTTATCTTGTTAATAGCATCATAGTTTTGTCCTCAAAAAATGCGCATTTGACATAGAGTTTTATTTCTAAAGTATATTGATATTAATCAAATTTACAATATAAGAGCAAGTTTCTTCTGAATATCATTTATGTTTGCAGCGAAATGGTAGTCGTCAAAACCAAATCCTTTTTGCCAATACAATATCGATTTCTCTCTTGAATCTTGATATAGTAAAGACCTTGTCTGCGGAACAAAAAGGTAACTTGGTAACTAAATGTTGAAAGCTTAAAAAACCTTTGGATTCAATATTTTTTGAAAACTATAATGGTACGGGGAAAGGTATTGCCCAATTCTTTCATGCATAGACTGAGTCGGGCAAACCGATTTTGATTATCACTAGATGGGTTGCTAGACAATTTTAATGGTGCATGAATATCCAAGGTTATTTAGCGCACATATAACAAGAGGTGACTATCTTTTTACTAACACAAATAACCAAAAATGATTGATTTCGAAATAAGTGTGGCGAAGCAAATCGCTTCAAAACAAAACTGTTGACATTGTTTTAACCCTTTTCCAAACACCAAATTTTGACCATCCCAAATTGAAAGAGTTTGCAGACGACATTTTAAAATGTGATGAAATTGAAAAACAATCTTCTAATAGGGCAGAAAACATTGCGGGAAAATGAGAAATTGCTCATCATGAGTTTTTATCGCAGGGCGCCTCCAAGCTGTCACGCAGTTACAGCTTGGATCATCCGAGTTACCAGTACATATGCATACTACACATACCAATACACATAAAACCAATACACTTATAACCAATACACAAAACCAATCACCATACATCCAATGCATATACAACCAATGCACATACATTATTTTCCTTCAACAGAAGGGATTTTTTGAACAATTCTATATTTGTCAGCTGGTTAATCAAAATACTGCTTAATTGTGAGAAATGGTTACTTCTATTAATTTTCAACTAGATTCACTTACATCATTTCTAGAATCAATTGTCACGTAGCTCCACAATTTTATATGGATTACCCACTGAGTTGATATTTATTCCTTAGTTCCTCTCCAAGTATAACAGTTTGTATCAGACTTTATTTGAAAGGTAATAACAAAAGAGATGCCAGTCACAAGCACTAAAAAACTACTGAAAAACTGGTAGAAAATTTGTAATGGAGAGGAAATTTTCTTTTATGTTTAACAGCTTGTTATACAGTTTTAATTAGCATAAAAATGTACAAAAATACAGGTGAAAATCCAGAAGTAGATATTTCATTCTACATCTGGATGGGTTCTATATCAAAACGTGTCATGACGAATATTGATTATTCTGGGTAATGTCAATGCTGATTGGTCCCCTCTGGCCCAAGCGCGGCAAGGCTGACATGTTTTTATCCCACAGTGCCTCCTAGCTGTAACACATTTACAGCTTGGATTATCCGAATTATCAAAATATCAGAATGATTCAATTTTTTGCAGGCGGTGAAGATAGATAACTCTGAAGTGACTGTTTTGTACAAGCTGGGTGTTACAGCCTTGAAGATTGAAGACTTTCAGCTCGCGAAGGGTGCTTTTGAAGAGGGTTTGGAATGTAATCCCAGACACTGGCCTTGTCTGGATAGCATCATCCCTGTGATGTTTGCTCTGAACAACTACTCTGGTAAATAGGTTTTGATATAGGAGCTGTAGGACTTGCTTTAGGGCAGTCTTTGATAAAATGTTATTCACTTTAGAATCATATTGTCTACTGCTTTATGTAGATAAAATATTTATGTATTTTAATAATAATCAAGGGTTCATTGCAAGACTATAGTAAGTGCTTTATGTTTATGAAGCACTTACTATAGTCTTGTATAAGGCCCTGGTAATTTTGTTTATGATTTCATTAATGTTTTAATATAATAAAGATGGGAGTCTAAGAAATTTTCTCTCCCCTCTTTTAAAAAAGTATGACAAGAAACTGTGATTTGTTTTGTATGAACAACTAGCTCTTTGTTTACTTCAACAAAAGCTTTAGGAGGAGATAATACACATGAACCTGCTTAACATATTCAACCAGTAACAAGTTCAGATTTGAATAAAAAAAAACAAGTGGAAAAGGCAATTTGTTTTTAATTTCTAAGAGGAAAAATATGTTCTTATTATGTTTTTTTATTATTCAATTTAGAACTGTAATTGAAAACCCTATATTTTGTAACTAAATTATCCAAAGTTTTTATAAAGAATATATCTCTAAATAATGGCATCTCTATCATATCATAAGTTTGTGTTTGGAAAGGATAGGATAGTTATACATGTATTTGTTTTATTTTACAATGACAGAGTGCCTGTACTTCATTTCCAAGGCTTTTGAGATGGAAATATATTACGATAAAGGTCATGCCATTAGAAACAAGATTTACCAAGACCAACCTTGTTTAAAGTCAGACACAGAGGAATTTTTCATGTACTGGTAAGATATTTCTAGTTTGATCATTCTCTTGTATGCTATTTTTTTTTTAATTTGTCCAATTAAAAAGAAGTGTAACAAACAGAGCAAATTAATCTCTATAAGACACAATCATGTATATTGCTGTGTCTGTTTCAGTTAAGCAGTAATCATCCAACAGTGAAGTTTGGTTTTGAATGTTTAGTTTAAAGTTATTCATTTACATCAATTGTGAAAAAGTTCTCTTAACTTATAATGATCACTCTTATTTCTGCTTCCAAGATGCATAACCAGTACTTGTGCAATTTGGATCATTGATAAGTGTCACTGGTGGGTCCAGTGGTTTGGCATCGGCTTTGTGATTGGAGGGTCTCGGGTTCGTATCCCGGCCGGATCATCGGAATTTTTCTGAGCATAAAATGCATCCCATGTTGCTTCTCCCAACCCAGGTGTATAAACATGAGGGAATAAGCCGAAGTGGTGTGGCTGCAGCATTTGCGCCATATGTAAATGGCTGGTTTATCACCCAGAGATTGGGGAAGTTATTGTTAGCGTCGCCTGAATATGCCTAGCATAGATATGAGACTATAAACTCTACCTTTACCGTTATCACATAAGTGATTGAAGTTGGATAGATATTCCATTTGTATCTGAGCCATCTCTCTACCAAAGGACAACTGTCCTCTATGTGTTTATTAACCTGGTAAATATGAAAGTATACATATATTTCCTTCACATTTTTATTTGTAGTGACAAAGAGCTTTCTGATGTGAAGATAGACCCTTTAGATGCTAAAAAGGTATCGTGAACAAGTGTTGTTCTTTACTTGTCCTATACACTGTTCCCAAAGGGGATATTTCAATGGTTAGAATCACCTATAGGAAACCTTTACTTCTTGTTCCCCCTTTTGATATAAGATGTAAGAAATTGATTTAATAGGTGAGAATTAGAAATAGTTCATTTGTATAACCTGATAAGTGTATTTCAGTTTTAATTTAGTTATTGAATGGGTAGATGGGTTTTGTTCTGTGTACACAGAGACTGGATTCTGGTTGTTTCAGCTATGTTTGAAAAATTCCCTCATAGGGATTTTTTTGACTGGTTATAATGGAAAACAACAACAGAGGAAAAGTGTAAAGTAAATGACATATGAACAATGACATGTTATCTGCTGCATTGTTTAAAAGATATTGTGACTAGAGAAGAGATTTATCTTTTTAAGCAATTACTCCCTTTGTCTCAGTTGTTTTTGTAATTGATAAGTGTAGGTGTATTAAATGTGTATATAGGAAGGAAAGTGTTTAGCTAGCAGTAAGCAGCTTTCATATAGTTTAGTTAGTAAGTAAATTATTTATTAAAGTGACATGCGTATAAGCAAAATATCCAAAACAGTAGGTCTTTTACTGGGATTTCTCTGCTGGATGTTAGACATAGCGCTGTTATAAAGCATGGGTTATCATATATCACCATAACCAGAAAGTTGATGGTCACAACATGCAAGGTACACTATGTGGCTATCGTAAGCAAACGAAGGTGAAAAATGCATAAATACCTGGGCATCTTGTTAAGTATCTTGTTTGGACATAAGATCGTAAACGTTGGTCACACAATTCCCCCCACCTAATGCATATTTTATAACATTTATTTGTTAATGTGTTTTAGTTTGTGGATGAGGTCTTACAGATGAGACTTGTTTATATGCATGTTTATAACATTTATCTGTGAATGGGTTATAGTTTATATACATGTTTATAACATTTATCTGTTGATATGTTATAGCTTATATACATGTTTATAACATTTATATGTTAATATGATATAGTTTGTGGATTAGGCCTTACAGATGAGACTTGTTTATATGCATGTTTGTAAGGTTTTCTGTTAATGGGTTATAGTTTATATACATGTTTATAACATTTAATTGTTAACGTGTTTCAGTTTGTGGATGAGGCGTTACAGATGAGAAGACGGAGACAAGAACTGTCCAAGCCTCCAGATCCTATCAGACTCCAGTTTCCTGAACAACTCAAGGAATACAGGTAAACCCTGTTGGAACCTTGTTAGGAACCTTTCATAGGACGTGTTTTACCAAACGCCAAATTTTTGACTGTCCCAAATTGAATTAATTTGCAGACGGCAGTTCAAAATGTGAAGAAATTAGAAAATTATCTTCTGATAGGGCAGAAAACCTTGTGGGGAAAAGGAGAAATTGTTCGTTTTGAGCAATTTCTCCTTTTCTCACAATGCATTCCAGAGACATCTGCAACAAAGTGGTTAAATCTTGGTATTGTTTGGTAATGGGTTAAAGAACTGTTTACTAAACAAGTAAACAAAGACCCTCTTTGGTTGTTGTCTGCTCTTACTTTTAATTTGCCTGCATATGCATGCAACTTAAACTTTTGGTAGATGTCTCAACAGTAAAGTTTTCTAATTATATTCTAATTATTTACCTCCTGAAATGATACATGTGCTAGTTTTGACAAGTGAAATTATGTATAACTTATCCTTTTGGTTCGTGCCCAATGTCATAAAGATTTTTGTTTTTTACACATTATGTTAGAAATGCTTTTGCCTAGCATCCAAGTAGTGATAACCTTATACATGTCAAGAATGATAAAACTATGATGAACAAATTACATTATCAATTATTTTCTCTTTTGCTTATATGGCAATGAATGATAAGAAGCAAGAAACATTATGGACTTTTTGGTCATCTTATACCATATCCAGCTTTTGTATGAAATTATTTCACTTTCATAACAGTGTGAGGGTTTTATACCTCCATAAAAACAATAAGAAAAGCTAATTTCATCTCTCAGCAAACAATATTTTATGCCCATCATGCTTATTTGAATATGATTACATTGTGTTTTTGATATGCACTATTTTTTCTGCATAACCCTTTACCAAACGCCAAATTTTCGACTGTCACAAATTGAAAGAGTCAGCAGATGACATTCCAAAATCTGATGAAATTGAAAAATTATCTTCTGATAGAACAGAAAACATTGTAAGAAAAGGAGAAATTGCTCGTTAAGAGCAATTTCTCCTTTTCCCACAATGTTTTCCTTGGTTGTCTGCAACAAACTTGTCAAATGATGTTACTGTTTGGAAAGGGGTTTATATTGCATGTAAAACTTGTGTATTTTATTATGAATCATGTATTTTTTGTAGCTGGCAGTGTGTTGGGGAGACGCTGATAGGACTATATGATAAGGCAGTCAATTCTGAACCAATCATTGTAAGTTGATGAAAAAATATTTTTCCCTTTACATCACAAACCTGGCCTGTGGGAATTAACAAATCTGCAGTAGACAATTATTGAAACTGCTGTGTTTATGCATGCGATTTCTCGTTTTTCCGGCAATATTTATTCACACTGGACCAATATCCCCTGCTATTAGTCAATTTAATCCTTGGAATTCTGCGTAATTTTCTGAAAATAGATTTTTGTGTCGTCTGCTTTCGAAAAACCTTGAATATATACTTAATTTTGTTGAGGAAAGATACCCAAAGTAGCAAACAGGTTAGATCACAGGCCAGCCTGTTTGAATAAGCATGAAGTCGGTTCAAGCACTATAAGGGTTAATCGCTTGCTCAATAATATGTCTTTTCATCTTATTTTCTAAAGAAATCTTTAGAAACCATAATGACAAAAGGATAAATTGTTTCATAAATGAATATCATGAAGCTTTCAAATTGTACCAGTCATTAAATCTTTTATGGGGGAATTGGTTAAAAAATTTTAATTTTATTTAAGTAAGTAAGCTTTAGAAAGTTGGAAGCTTATATTGTTTTGGTCAAGAGGAAAATGTGATATTAAAGGTCATATTTCCCGATAAACAAAATTTTCTTTAATTATGGTTTTTGAATTAGGTTATGGTTTCGTTAATACGGAGGTAATGATTTTTTTCTCATACAGAAGCGAAAAAAGTTGTTTTTGACTGCTTTTATTCACCTTTATGGATTTTTGTGAATGACTTATCTCCCTTGTTGTGACGTCATTTGTGCTTCAAAGTCATATGAAGTATCAGTTAGAAGAATCTAGTTCTCAGTAGTGACGGTGTTTTTGCAAAAATTTCGGACATTTTAAGTGTTGAATTGTGTTTTGGGAAACGTAAATTGGATATTGAATATGGTATTTTGACAGGTCTTCTGGTGTTATTCTGCTTTTGGTCGCAGGGATGCGAGTTTCTCCCGTTGTCCGACGAACATAAAAGCCCCAAAAAGTTTCGATTAGTAAACTGGACAGTGTTTACTTTACAAATAAACAAAAGATATATTTCCCAAACAAGAACAGTAGGCTGTGTTACTTTCACATCGAAGACGGCAAGTTTACGCATTGTTAGGCGTTTCCAGAGAATTGATTTTATTGATCTTTAAATGATCGGACTCAATTCAAAGTAATTTATACAGGTGAAGACGCTTCAAATTCATTCTACTTATTGAGTAACCGTTATATTTCCCTGAACTGATGTTTGTGATCAAAACAATTCCTGACTGTTAGTTTGGGGTGTTAGAGCCTCGTGTAGTCTTGCTAGAACTTTATATAGAATTTGCACTGTGTAATTGTAGTTAAATTCAAGAAAAGGATAAATCACGTTGATTACACCTTTTTTAAAGTTAATTTCCTTGAATGACTCTCTTACTCGCCAAGCTAGTTTTGTTTGGAACAGATTAACTATGCTACATACTTAGTCAGGAATACTGCTTTACGATTATATTACGTAAGAATTCAAAGGGTTGCAAGAATATGTTAATTTCATCCAACATCATAAGTTATTGTATTGCCATGTCTTTGGGTTTTAAATGAATCTTGTTCTTATTTGCAAAACTTGTTTTATGTTTTAACATAATCGTAGAAACGTTGCCATTGTACATAAATGAGACAACATGAAAAATGTACGTTGATTGCTATGATAAAAAACCGATTAAAACAAGCAAGTTTCTTTTATCTGCCGTTGTCTTTGAATGAAAATTTAAATTGTAATGAATATTTGATATCCGCAAACTGTCTCTGAACTCATCAACGCAAATGATAATGGGTTCGATCTTAACTTAAGCGTCTGCTTTTCGGAATTATTTAAATCACACACCTCATTGTTTTGCCATTGGTAATATTGGTTTAAATGACGTATGTCACACTGAAATGCAGGTGTTCAAACATGATTATTACAAATTTATATTGATAATTTAGTAATAAGATCACTAAATATATAATTTACACATTTGAACATAATCTCTTTGTTTACAATTTAATTGATTATTGTCAATTTACCTCACATACAAAGGGTCAATCAACAAACATCGGACATTACAAGGATTAAGGGTCGTGATGCAAATTAACACCAACCTGCCCATTTGCACAGTACGTTTCAAGTCTAAAGTCCTTTAGTGTTTAGGCGAAAGATAGCCTCTGGCGTTAATCTCTTAAATATGTCTGTTGTTAATTAACAGGTCTGACACGTTCTGCTATTCCAGACATGAAATAACAAGCGGCAAATCTCACACTTTCAATGTGCGGCAATTAAATTTATCTAAAAAATCCATTGTTAAGATATAACCAATTTAGACCAAACTCTCACAGGATGTTTGGATTGATAAGGTGTCAGGACATATTTATCTCTCATGATTTACGTCTGATACTTTGTCGTTATGATATTCAAAGAAGTGAACATGTTGTCTTTTCTATTAGAATAGTTTGACACTTCAATAAGTATATGATAATCAGTATTCACCAAAACGGTATTAACTCTATGTTTTCAACAAAAAAACGTTTTAACATCAAAATCAAGTTTTGTCAAATTGATATTTTAATTCCATTATCATAAAAAAATAAATTCAAATATGTTTATTTAAGGTTGTTAGTAAATTAAACTATGACGATTTTTTTGTTTTAGCTGTTAATTACTAAACCTGTCCGAAAGTTAAATGCTCAATATGTCAAGGCTACTTACACGAGAGAAAACGAACATAAATGTAAAGTGAATATGAAGAACAATTCTTAAGTCAAAACAGTTGATCTAGAAAGACGACATCGGAATCAATTTCGAAATCATAGACCTCTTACTGGGGGTGGAGTTACTGGAAAGTTGTCGGAAGACTTTAACAAATACTCTTGAATGTGCCAGTGTTTAGTTTTGAAATTTGTATGTGTGGTGAAAATGTGAGTTAAAGGATAACCTTCGTATCACAAGTAAGTTGGGTTATAATACGGTTTTTTTGTTCGCAATTTATGATCTTCTCCCGTTTCATTTCATGTTTTAGACAATGAAGGGTGAATTTGACAGTCAATAGTTATGCGATGTACTATTTTAAGACAATTCGTTTATTCAGATCTATGTCTTTGTTTACTACTCAATTAAAACCTTAATGCTAATACACGATCATTGACGAAAAAGTACTCTTGGTTTTTTTCCAACATATATTAATAAAAATAGCCGTTTTCACAAATATCGTCAAAATTTCAAGCCGATTCTTATATATGAAAACATTTACAAATCCTTTCAAATTTACGCGTTACGCCACTTACTCATTTTTTCAGAAGAATATTCTTATAATATGAAACATATTCAATAAAGAAAATGAACTGTCAATCCAAACATTGACTTAAGGATTGCTATTTCGAGGAAAATCGTCCCAATTTCAAGCCGTTCCTTTCATATGAACGCATTGACATTTCCTTGTAAATTCATGCATTAAGTCACTAATTTATTTTTTTCAAATGGATATTCTTATAATATAAAAAATATCCAGTATAGAAAATTCACTGTCAATCCAAACAATGACTTAAGAATCATTTATTTCAAGAAAAATCGTCCAAATTTCAAGCCGTTCCTTTCATATGAACAGGTTTACGCAATGACAAATCCATGCAAATTCACGGGTTAAGTTATAAATTTATCTTTTATCAAATTGATATTCTTATAAAATGAATCATATTCAATAAAGAAAATGCGCTGTCAATCCAAACAATGACTTTAGGATCGTTTTTTTGAAGAAAAACACCAATTCTAACCAGCGATCGCTCTTCACGCCCTTTACATGGCGAATCCAGTGGATCACGAGTGACGTCACAGCAAAGGGAAGTAAGTCATACAAACTTTTATTAATCGGTGCGCTATGACAGTGATTTATGATGTAATGCGTTATGCTAAAATGTTGCAAATAATTTCAATGTGATTCTTTTACTTCATATTTTAATTTTATGAAATAAACCCAACCTGTACATATGACCTTTAAGTCAATTTATGACAAGTTCATATGCAATACTGGATGATTTATTTATTGATAATTTATTTTTCATTTTATTTACTTTTGTTACAGTTCACTTACCTGGACAAATCAAGGGATCACAAGTTTTCTGGTTCTTTTATTTTATTTACCCATAAATGTCAAGGATCTCTTTTAGAAACTGTTGAAATATGCCAGTGAAAATGTAGACCGATTTATTTTTATTTTCATTGTTTTGATTGCTCCAATTCTTACTTTCTATAGATCCTTTTTTCAGAGCCTGAGTCTCAAAGTGGATGTTCCTAGTTATGATGGGGTTGCCAGCCTAAAGGATCTGACAAAAGACAAGGAGTCGACCACAGAACAAAACAGCTGTGGTCCTGCAGACAAGCCAACTGATGTTGCTATGGAAGTGGTCTCCAAGGAGAGTGATGTTGCTATGGACACCAATGTCAAGGAGGGTTCCACAGCAATGGAAGTAGATGATGAAAAGGAAGTTCTAGAGAAAACTGAACCTGTTGATGAAAAGCCCGTTGTAGAAGGTGAGAAAGATGTTAAAGGTAGGGATAGAATAGAGGTAACCTATGAGGGACCATCTCAAAATATTTCATTAATGTCAGATTAACGGAATCCTTTGAGGGATCATCTCAAAATATCTCAAGTCTTAGAATAGAGGTAACCTTCGAGAGATCATCTCAAAATATCTCACAGAATGTTAGAATAGAGGTAACCTATGAGGGATCATCTCAAAATATCTAACATAATGTTAGAATAGAGGTTACCTATGAGGGATCATCTCAAAATATCTCACAAATGTTAGAATAGAGGTAACCTTCAAGAGATCATCTCAAAATATCTCACAAATGTTAGAATAGAGGTAACATATGAGGGACCATCTCAAAATATCTGACATATGATAGAATAAAGATAACCTATCATAACCTATCATCTCAACATATCTCATTAATATTTGAATAGATGTTAAGATTGCAACTTTTCAAAGCATACTGGCTAGGCAATAGAAATATTTTTACTTTTTACTTCATATTATCATTAACGAAAAAACAATGATACAATTAGTAGTAGTATTCCAAATTGAGGCTTTTAAATGTTGAAAACAATTTCTGGAGAGTTCATGACTTTTTCTGTTTTATAACTATATGCTCTGTCACTCACACTATGTATATGTGTTCATGTATATGGGCCAGAGGTCTTTAAAAGATATTTGAATACAATTTAATTGAATTGAAAAGAGGTAACATTTGAGGGATCATCTCAAAATATCTTTTATGCAAACAGGTTAGATCAAAGCCAGCCACCAAGTAAATTAGCGGCTGGCTTGTGATCTACCCTGTTTGCTACTCTAACTTTCTTTCCTCATCAAAATTAAGCAGATGTTTATCGTTTTGAAAAGCAAACACAAAAATCTATTAGAAAATTACCCAGCATTAGTTTAAACATATTTTATTCAATGAAAAAAAACACCATTATATACATTACAAACAATTTTGTGAAACGGATTGGAACGAAAACTAAAAGCTTATAAGGTTCCTCTCCTTTACCCAGCATTCTACCGGTAAATAGCCATAAAATCCGATAGATAAAATCTGACTTTTTATAGTTTTAGGTTCTGAAGCAGGAAGTCGTGATGAAGACGAGAAACCAATTTTACCAGTGGATGCTACTAATAAAATGGAGATAACGGATGATGGACAGAAACCATCAGAAACAGTTGCCAAGGAACCAGACATTGTTGTCAATATCGATGAAAGTTCGGGGTCTCTGCTAGAAGCTGTGAGTGTCGCCCACTCCATGTTAGACAGCTTAAGTCCTGTAAAAATGTCAACCCTCGCCCAGAACAGTTCTAGCCTCATGAAAACAGAGAAGGACATTGGCTTCATAAGAAATGTTCCTGATTTATTGGAGAAAAGTGACTTTTTTGCACTCCAAAACGAAAAAGAGAAAACATTTGGTGATATTAAATATGCCTCAGATTTAATCTCTGATTCAACATCATCAAGTTTACATAAGTCATCAAGCTTTGGGTTTTCGGTTTCTAACATTCAGATTGATTCTAAAGACTGCAATCCAGATATAACAGAGCCAAGTATGGATTCTTCTATACCCATTGTAGATTCAAATATGCCAAATAAAAACAGTGATGATATTGTAAAGGACACAACTAAACATCCGACCTTAACAAGTGGAGTAAATACACCATCTGATCAAACAAGTGATATTGTACCATCATCCAAACAGACAAAACCCTCTCTACCTACCTCTGCAATAGTCATTGATTTAACAGATCTGACCTCAGACAGCGAGTCTCAGACGGACGATTCCCCGTCTACTCCTAGGCCACCTGTAACATCCAACACGGGTAACCAGCCAGTTCACACTTCATCTCCATTGGCCAATCACAAACTAGTGGACATATCAGCGGATCTACTTTCTCCAGTTCATTCCACAAAGCCGGCTGCTACGGTTGCCGTGACGACTCAGGGTAACAATCCCCTTGTGAATCAGGGTTTTCATAATAATGACCATCAATACTCCAAGGCATCATCTAGTTCTGTATCTGTACCAATCGTGACAAGCCCTCGAGGCCAGTGTAACATGTTAACATCGGAGAGTGGACCAGTAAATCAGCCGTTGTTAAGGAACATTGATTCAAGCAACATGGATTCATCCCCTGGTGTTGGTGGAGCCGACAGCGACGACAAAAATGGTGCGAGTAAGAGATTACAGAAAAAACGAAAGCTCTCCATTGAAACAGAGGAGCTAATGATGTATGGGAAGAGAAGATCAACAAGGGTAGGGATTTTTTGTCCAATTTATTTGCTTGTCCTCTAAAAATATCAGTTATTGATAGTAAATATCAATTTTCTAAAGTCCTATAAATTCTTTTTGCAGTGGTTCAAATAAAGGGTGGTACAAGAGATGAAGTTTGTGCTTCAATAAAACCATAAAAATATGTTCCAATTACACAAAGGAATCGTCTTAATTACGCATTTTGTTAACCCTTTTCCAAACGCCAATTCTTTTGAAGAGTTTGCAGACAACATTTCAAAAAGTAATGAAATTGAAAAATTTTATCTTATGAGAGGGTTGAAAACATGGTGGGTAAAGGAAAAAATGCTCATTAAGAGCAATTTCTCCTTTTCCCACAATGTTTTCCAGAGTCGTCTGCAACAAACTGGTCAATTGTCATTATTGTTTGGTAATGGGTTAGAGTACCCAGATGTAGGATAAGGAAAAGAAATATAAAAAGGTAAGCATAGGAATTACCCCTTTTATCTGGATGGTAATTAGTGTCTGCCACTCTTAGATATAGTAAGAAATAGCAAAAATACATTTAATTTTGGTACTTATGAACCATGACTTTGGCTTGAAACAGGATGTCAGCTCAGAGACCAAACAAAGCTTTTGTGTTCTGATGTTTTTGTTATGTTGATATTGGCATTAAAGCATGTTCAACAAGAACTGGCAGTAAACAATGAAGATATGTTATTTCAGATTGAAGGATAAGTGAAATTGTTCATTATTGAAAATTCTTTTTGTCGAAATGAACCCAAAAATCAAAAAGTGTTTGGTAATAAAATCAGTATTTAATCATACTCACAAGTGTAACATGCTGTATTGACTAATCCTTATAGTGCTGGAACAGACATCATGCTTATGCAATCAGGTTAGATCCAGGCAAGATGGGAAGTAAACTGGCGGCTGTCCTGTGATCTAACCTGTTTGCTATTCTGAGTATCTTTTATTATCAAGATTAAGCAGATATTTCAGGTTTTGTAAAGCAGACGATACAAAAATATTTTTTAGCAATTACCCAGCGTTCTAAGGGTTAACATCTTTGTTGTTGTTGTTGTAGGTTAAAAACACCGCTGGCAAGAAGAAAGAGGAAGAACCCGTGAAGTTTAGAGATTTGTTACAAGCATTTTTACCTTCAAGCCTGAAGTAAGATAGTTTGAAAAGTTTCAGTTAACTTTAAATATTGTATCAAGCTATTCATCCCACAACCTTGAAGTTGAATTGAGGGTTCACTGTAATATTATAGTAATTGTGTCTTAATGTTGTATTGAGGGTTCAGTGTAATATTATAGTAATTGTGTCTTAATGTTGTATTGAGGGTTCAGTGTAATATTATATTAACTGTGTCTTAATGTTGTACATGTATTGAGGTTTCTGTTGAGTGAAGTGTTATAGTAATTCTTTCTTGGTGTTGTATTGAGGGTTCAGTGTAATATTATATTAACTGTGTCTTAATGTTGTATTGAGGGTTCAGTGTAATATTATATTAACTGTGTCTTAATGTTGTATTGAGGGTTCAGTGTAATATTATATTTACTGTGTCTTAATGTTGTATTGAGGGTTCACTGTAATATTATATTAACTGTGTCTTAATGTTGTATTGAGGGTTCAGTGTAATATTATATTAACTGTGTCTTAATGTTGTATTGAGGGTTCACTGTAATATTATATTAACTGTGTCTTAATGTTGTATTGAGGGTTCTGTTGAGTGAGGTGTTATAGTAATTCTTTCTTAATGTTGTATTGAGGGTTCAGTGTAATATTATATTAACTGTGTCTTAATGTTGTATTGAGGGTTCACTGTAATATTATATTAACTGTGTCTTAATGTTGTATTGAGGGTTCACTGTAATATTATATTAATTGTGTCTTAATGTTGTATTAAGGGTTCAGTGTAATATTATATTAACTGTCTTAATGTTGTATTGAGGGTTCACTGTAATATTATATTAACTGTGTCTTAATGTTGTATTGAGGGTTCAGTGTAATATTATATTTACTGTGTCTTGATGTTGTATTGAGGGTTCTGTTGAGTGAAGTGTTATAGTAATTCTTTCTTAATGTTGTATTGAGGGTTCAGTGTAATATTATATTAACTGTGTCTTAATGTTGTATTGAGGGTTCACTGTAATATTATATTAACTGTGTCTTAATGTTGTATTGAGGGTTCAGTGTAATATTATATTAACTGTGTCTTAATGTTGTATTGAGGGTTCAGTGTAATATTATATTAACTGTGTCTTAATGTTGTATTGAGGGTTCAGTGTAATATTTTATTAACTGTGTCTTAATGTTGTATTGAGGGTTCAGTGTAATATTATATTTACTGTGTCTTAATGTTGTATTGAGGGTTCAGTGTAATATTATATTAACTGTGTCTTAATGTTGTATTGAGGGTTCAGTGTAATATTATATTAACTGTGTCTTAATGTTGTATTGAGGGTTCTGTTGAGTGAAGTGTAATAGTAATTCTTTCTTAATGTTGTATTGAGGGTTCAGTGTAATATTATATTAACTGTGTCTTAATGTTGTATTGAGGGTTCAGTGTAATATTATATTTACTGTGTCTTAATGTTGTATTGAGGGTTCAGTGTAATATTATATTAACTGTGTCTTAATGTTGTATTGAGGGTTCAGTGTAATATTATATTAACTGTGTCTTAATGTTGTTTTGAGGGTTCTGTTGAGTGAAGTGTTATAGTAATTCTTTCTTAATGTTGTATTGAGGGTTCAGTGTGATATTATATTAACTGTGTCTTAATGTTGTATTGAGGGTTCAGTGTAATATTATATTAACTGTGTCTTAATGTTGTATTGAGGGTTCAGTGTAATATTTTATTAACTGTGTCTTAATGTTGTATTGAGGGTTCAGTGTAATATTATATTAACTGTGTCTTAATGTTGTATTGAGGGTTCTGTTGAGTGAAGTGTTATAGTAATTCTTTCTTGGTGTTGTATTGAGGGTTCAGTGCAATATTATAGTAACTGCTTCATGTTTGTGAAGGACTTACTTTAGTATTGGGTTGAACCCTCAATGCCATGTATTTGTCAAGTTGTTTAGTAAAGCTTCTAACCCATCTGGAAAAGTAGGAAAAGGAAAATGTGTGATAAACATGAATGTAGTGCTTATTTGCAGTTGATTATATGTCACAAGGATGAAAGAAAAAATTAAAGTTTAGTAGTTTTGGAAATCATCTCGACCATAAATGTTTTATTAAGATAGCCTTTCCGTCACATCCTGTGTTTTATTTCTTGTACCTAGGCATGTCCAATCAGATGACAGTGGTGTGATGGATTCATCAAAAGAGGACAGTGTAACCGTGGAAAAGTCTTTGCAAGGTAACTTTGATCGTGTGATAAACAAAACATACAGATAATAGGGGTGAATTACTATTGAAAAGGACTAATTTAGAAGCATGCTTGCATCTTGGTTTCTATTACTGTATGAACTCTATTTAGGGGTCGGCCCAGTCTTATTTCCACCATCTCCGACATGCTTAATAACCTCCTTTTGATCAGTCACCCAGAAAAAAATGCTGCTTTAAATTTATACTTTCTCGTATTTGTTTTGCCTTTAAAAAATTTCGTCACAATCAATCTAGAGAGTTAAAACTGCCTCATAACTTATATGTATTTTGCTATCGGTTAATTTTGAAAGAAAGGGCTACATTCCACTGGCATAGGTTAGGCCCAGGCTGTTGTGCATATTTCCTCCAAAGGACATAGGGATGTAGTCCTGTAAGATACAAACAAAATACATTTTACCCTTATAGTGCTGGAACAGACTTTATGCTTATGCAAACAGGTTAGATTATAGGCCAGCTGCCAATTTACTTGCTTATGAAAATAATACCCTAAGGCATACTTTCTCTGTAATAATTAGAAGAAGCTATTGTAACAAAAGCAACAACTGCAGCTTTAAAAACATTGTTAATAATATTGTGTCTAGAGCTGGCTGCTGCAAATGTGTTATAAAAAATATTTATGCATATGAAGCGTATGGTGAAGGCAATATTCTGACAAATAATAGATTTCCTGTTACAAGCAACTTCTTTTTCCATCAATGTCACAAAGAATATGTAGACATATTTCATGTAGGGTTCACCTGATCCCTCTAATGAGATTCATGAGAAAGCCTTAATTGGAAGCAACAGAAGGGAACATGTATTAAGAATAAATGTTTCTTTTGTGGTTACAGGTGGAATTCATTGTCATCAGTGACAATTTCGTCATTTGTAAAAATTAATTCTCATTACAGTTGTGCTGGTATAAATGTATATATAGGAAAAGACTCAAAGCATGATTTCATTGAAAAATAACCTTATATTTTAGGTGGACTTGGTGAAGGAAATGGACCAATAACACCAGCCTATAAAGTATGGGAGGAAACTGATGACGTAAAGTCTTTCTTAAAAGATCAACACAGCAAGAATTATGGATTGGTCGACATCATGAATAAATTTCTTCATGTCATTGCAAGGAACTGGAAGTTGAAATGGTACACTTATTTGGTTAATCTGTACCTCTATATAAGAATTTTAGCTTTATTCAAATAAAATCAACAGAGAAAGAGTATTAAAATAAGTTTTTCAGCTCTACTAAGCGAAGAATAAGGAGAGCCCTTTTACTCACCCAGGCGTCAGCGGCACGCTTTAGTTAAGTCTTTACATGCAAGTTTGTATTTCATAAACTACTGCAGTGATCTGATTGAAACTTCACATATCTGTTTGATATCATAATTTAAGGTCAATGACAAAATTCCATAACCTTTGCTTTGACTTGAAGTATATGATGGTCTTCTTTGCTATTCAGGTCGGATGATCTTGGCCCAGTTTTCATTGATGTTTTTAATCGTGTGCGTAACCATGTTTACATGCCGAATGTTCTTGATACATATGATGGAGCAGATATTTTCCAAGAGGTGGCTTCAGTAGGTGTTTTTTTCTTTCTCTTTTTTGACAACTTTTTAGTGTATAAGTGATTCACACATGGGTTTTTATAAATATTTGTAGAAGGAAGAGGATTTGCAAAAGTAGGCGGTGGTATGGGGTACCTCAACAGTAGCTTTATCATAAAACTGAGAAAAGTAGCTTGGGTTATGGTCAAAGTAGCATGGGGAAATCCCCTCCCCCTTTTCTTCAAATACTAAAACGGCTTTAAGTCCAAAACAAAAAAGAACTCTAAGATGTGTTAAGAATTCCAGTTACCAATATGGATTTGAATAATTTTTTAGGTTATTGACTGTTAGTTGAATTTAACTTAGAGGTAATTTGCCATGAAGAGGAATTGGATATGATCTTAAAGTTCAATGTTTAAACAAATCCAAAAGCATATCTCCTCTTGCCTCATCCAAAATACCAGCAGCGAGAGTCGTTTTCTGACACTCAATCAATCTCAACATGAGATTCGATTTCTTTTCCAATTTGAAACCTAGGAAGCTATGTTTTGAATTATGATAAGTGCCCGACATTAGTACAGTGGTAGAGCCTCAGCTTCTTGTACCGAGGGTCCCGGGTTCGAATCCATATAAAGTAAGGTGAAATTGCAGGGATTAACCCACAAGTCGGCGCAAGTACTGGTTATGTATCTAGGAAGCAGAATTGAGAGTGCTTTATCTAAGTTGTTAGAACTTGTTTAACAATTGATGTAAAATAACTAAGTTTAAACTAAATTATGATAAGGTTTTTTATTAGATTTGTTTTGTATTTCAGATTTGCTTGGTTTTATCTGAACTCCAGGTGGATAGCTGGCTGTGTGACAGGACTACTGAGTCAGGGGTACAGAGTGTATCACCTATGATGTAAGGTTCTATGCCGAGATTCAGATTAACCAATTACCAAACAATAGCAACAGTTGACCACTTTGTTGCAGACGACTCTTGAAATCATTGTGGGAAAAGGAGAAATTGCTCTAAATGAGCAATTTCTCCTTTTTCCACAATGTTTTCTGCCCTATCAGAAGATTATTTTTCAATTTCATCACATTTTGAAATGTTGTCTGCAAACTCCTTCAGTTTGGGACAGTTTGATAATTTGGTGTTTGGTGAAGGGTTAACTTTCAAAGCAATTAGTATCAAATGACATCAGCTTGTTAGCATGAAAGTCTATGAGAATCTTGCCTATTTTTTTCTTCAGATGTTTTTAATGTACATGTATATAAATTGTCATGGGACAAGTTGATTATTTTTTTTTTTAACTTTTCCTGTGTTCTAAAGCCCTATTTGACATTTAGTGTTTATGGCACAAACCCAAATTGTTTGTTCATTAATGAATATAGAATTTAATTGTATAATACAGACAT
Organism: Cerastoderma edule; assembly: GCA_947846245.1. Classification (NCBI taxonomy): domain Eukaryota; kingdom Metazoa; phylum Mollusca; class Bivalvia; order Cardiida; family Cardiidae; genus Cerastoderma; species Cerastoderma edule. The sequence continues at coordinate 7,009,376 of OX401416.1, read as the reverse complement.
CTTACTTTAGAGTCTTAGAGGATTTGTTTGTTCATTAATGAATATAGAATTTAATTGTATAATACAGACATCTTACTTTAGAGTCTTAGAGGATTTGTTTGTTCATTAATGAATATAGAATTTAATTGAATAATACAGACATCTTTCTTTTGAGTCTAAGAGGATTTGTTTGTTCATTAATGAATATAGAATTCAATTGTATAATACAGACATCTTACTTTTGAGTCTTAGAGGATTTGTTTGTTCATTGATGAATATAGAATTTAATTGTATAATACAGACATCTTACTTTTGAGTCTTAGAGGATTTGTTTGTTCATTAATGAATATAGAATTAAATTGTATAATACAGACATCTTACTTTTGAGTCTTAGAGGATTTGTTTGTTCATTAATGAATATAGAATTTAATTGTATAATACAGACATCTTACTTTTGAGTCTTAGAGGATTTGTTTGTTCATTAATGAATATAGAATTTAATCGAATAATACAGACGTCTTACTTTTGAGTCTAAGAGGATTTGTTTGTTCATTAATGAATATAGAATTTAATTGTATGATACAGACATGTTAATTTTGAGTCTTAGAGGGGACGAATCTGTATGATTTCAAGATGTTAATTATTTCAGAAAATCTACACAAGTATTGTTAGAGGAGAACATTCCAGCCTATTTTGAAGAAGACTTGATGTTCCTGACCATTTTGTGTGGTCAGTCAGATAGACTAGCTGACCAATGGATTGACCATTGTGTTAGAGGTATTTCATTGTCTATAAGCTTTATTCCATTAAATAATCATTTAATTAAGATGCGTATGCAATTAATAACATTTAATCCATTACCAAACAATAATGACATGTTACCACTTTGTTGTAGATGACTCTGGAAAACACTATTGGTCTGAATCCATAGCATGGTCATGTAGTTCTGAAATAAGTCAACAACCTTCCTCTTGATAATCTATACCACTCTTAATTTGGAAGTTGATGCCTGAATCTTCAGTCATGTAGCATTTTCTTTACAAAATATGAGCCGATTAAAGTCCAATTTAATTTTCAACTGAAACTAGATAAGCCAGGTAATACTTTTGATGTGAGAAAAATGGGGGGGGGGGGTTTCATTTTGATTATATGCTTATCTCTTAGACAAAAGTTTTAAGGTAAGAATTTTAGAACATGCCTTTATCAATGTTTTATGCTGGTTTGTACAAAAGGAACTTGTGTAAGCAAATTTTGAAAGGTGTAGATTAATAAAGAATGTTTTTGATGTTATCTTTCTTTCAGTCTATTGGATGAAATCCAAATTTGCAATACTTCTGGGGAAAATTGAAGAGGCCATTTACTGTTACGAAAGGGCAAGTATTTGTTTGTATTTGTTTATCCCCTCTTCAACAACTATAACTAACTTTTTCTTCAAGTAGTCTCATTTTAATTCACCTCCTGGAGAAGGCCTAAGCAACTGTTGTGACCAAAAGAGAAGTTTCTGAAGATGAATTCATGACTGGACTCAATATTTTTGTATAACTCATGCATTTTTGTGCTTTGCTGCTTCTTTCAAAATTATCCAGTTTCAAACTTATTTAATCTTAAATAATATTATATGTTTTCTCTATTTCTGTTTAGTTGAGGGAGTATTTAGAGTACATGAAAACCGAAAATGGTACAAATGAAGTTGTCATTCCTAATTGTAAAATGGAGAATATAGTAACACTAGGTAAGTTGTTAAATGCAACTTTGGATTAGAATCCCAATTAAAAAACAATAAGTGTAGAATATGACAAAAAGCACATGAGTGTCCAAAGTGAGTAAATTTAAGATGACTGGTTTCATAATTAACAGCTCTAGTAATGTTTTTGTTCAACTCTCAGTGTTCTCAATAAGAACAGGCCACAGGCCAAAATGATCGCTTTGAATTGTGGTTTGGCCAGTTCAAATTCGTAATGTTAAGAACCCCCATTGACATGTGCCCCCCCCACCGACCCCACCCCTCCAAGTGGCCTGTTCAGATTATGTTTTGGCCTGTTCAACCTATTCTTATTGAGAACACTGAACTCTACTAGGTAAAACTTATTATTTTTTACACCCAATGTCATAAAAACACCATAAGTTTTTGACATATCCCTATGACAGAAAGCGTTTTATCAATGTATACCCATGGTTCCCTGTATTCCAGAGTTAGTGATCTCCCAACAAGATATGTTACAGAAGGTCCATTGTGTAGAGGAGACCCAGAGGCTCTATGAAATAGGAGAATATGAACGAGTTGTCGATATACTGCTGCAAACGTTCTCACAACCTCCTCACAAATCAAAGGTTTGTCTCATTTTACATTTTACTCCTTTTGATGAAAGCACTTACTCTTCATGGTCATCATATATTTGGATTGATTAGAATTTATAGAATATGTTTCAGTTTTTAAATCATCTTCTTTGTGAGTCCTTATTCATTTAAAATATTCATACATCTCATTGACTAATTACAATTTTTTTTCTGAATATCATACATTCATTACAAATTATCCATTTACTATTGTTAACTCATTATCATTCGTTCATTACAAATTCTTATTTATTTTTCGCAAATCAAATGCATTTTAGCCTGTAAATAATTCCATACACGTTTATTCACATCATCATAATGCATGCTAAATGACCCGAACTGTTGATGCGTCTTAAAACCCCATTCATTCATTCATTCATTTATTTATTCATATAAATTGTTTCTGTTTTTAAATCAAATTTTTTGTTAGGTCGAGTGAGTAATTGATACTTCAATCATGATATTGATAATGATAATGTCTTATTAGAGAAAATGTATATTAATAAGATTCCTGACAATTATTAACTTGATTGTCTGTAAAATCACTGTCACATTTTACAAATCATTTATGGTGTGATAAAACCAAGTGCTTATTTCCCCATGCTTGTGTAACCTCACACAATACATTACAATCTTGTGTTCTTTCAAACTTTGATACATTCAAGAATGATATTCCATCTTTTGCAATTATTGTTTCCATTTGCAAAGCCATACAAATTTGTAAATGATAAAATTTCTCAATAAATAAATTCATTCATTCAAATACAACTTAATCATTTACATGAAAAATGTAAAATAGAATTCACAAATTATTTATATAATTTCAGGTTTCGTTATCAGAGATAAATGATGATGAAAAACAAATTTCTAGAAATGTTTTGAAAATGTGATAAATATGTTATTCCATGGTACATTTGGTAGATTGTGGAATAATGCTCCTGTGTGCTTTGATTTAATGTGTGAAAACACATTGGCTTCACTCTTTTGTTTCTTACTCATGAACTGAAGTAAGCTGTTGTTCAATGTTGTATGGTGGAATATCCTTACTTGTACACTGAAGAATTTGCATGTGTTATTCGAGGTTTATATCCGTTGTATTTCTTGTTCACGTCTGCTGATGCTTTGGACAAGGCACATATTCAAATATCTGAGATTGGGTTAATTAGCTTTATGACTTTCAGTTTATTGAAAATGGTCACTGTTTAACATATCATTTTATTTGAGATAATTAGGTTAATATGATTTTTTTTTTTTTCAGATGAAATGAATTAAGATATTTTGCTTTATCTTGTTAAACGTTTTACATACACAAAATTCCCCAAATTACAAGGACTGCCCCCAACCCCCCATACACAAACTCATTTCACTTAGATGGATAATCCTTTCATTCATGAAATGATTGTATAAACAATTATATGTTGTATTGTCTGCTTTACTATTCAGGTCATGAAAGTGGAGTCTAGCGAGAGAAGATCACAGTTAACACTTCTTCAGGATGCAATGTTCAAAACTGGAAATGACCAGGTATGCAGATTCAGAACAAAGTGTAGATAAGTGAATTTCAATGACAGTTAACCCTTAGAATGCTGGTTAGCTTCCTAAAAATAGATTTTTGTGTCGTCTGCTTTTCTTAAAAATCTGCTAAATTTTGATGAAGAATGATACTCAGAGTAGCAAACAGGTTAGATCACAGGCCAGCTGCCAACTAACATGGCGGCTGGCCTGGATCTAACATGTTTGCATAAGCATGAAGTCGGTTCCAGCACTATAAGGGTAAATGATAAGTGATAATTAAGAGATTTTTCAAGAGAAAGAAGATGGCTGTAGAGCTTTAGATCCGAGGGCTATTTCTCGCGCTTCCTTATTTCTTCTCTTAATGAGTAATTTCTCCTTTTCCCAAAATGTTATTTGCCCTATCAGGTTATTTTTCAATTTCATCACAATTTGCAATGTCGTCTGCAAACTCTCAAACTTCAATTTGGGACAGTCAAAAGTTTAGAGTTTGATAAAGGGTAAATTTACAATATTTGGTAGAGATCCTTTAGACAAAAGGATAAGAACTCATTAGGAGCAATTGACCCTTTTGCCTTAATGCTGTAACAAATGTTCTGCAGCTGATGTGGTATTGATAGGTATTACTTTGTAGTGGGTTATGCAAGTACACTGCAGACTCATTATAACGCGGTCGTCGGGAGCCATGATGCTAGATCCGCGTTAATAGTGGGGTTGACAAATATAACGCGGGGTCCCTTACGCGCTATATGCCAGACCATAACCACTTAAGAAACAATCAGATTCAAGAAGTAGTCTATTCATATTTCAAGATTGTGTTGAGTTACGGACTTATCATTGAATTTATTGTGAATAAAAGGAAAGCAAATAAAAAACATAATCAAAACTTACATGTTTAACTATATATTCCTTTTTATTTGTTTCATTACGATTCAAGTTAAGGATCATTGATAGAGGCACGTGCAGTTTAAATACACACTACAGAAAAGACTCAGTTAACCCATGTTCTATTTATAGATTTAAACTCCAAGTAAGGAGTGAGTAAATTTTATCGATAGTTCTCCCAGCATGTGTACCTAATGCTTTACCATTTAAACTAGGTGTGTGTATACATATGATGGAAACAAAGGAGTTAAAACTTCATGTGTTAGTGATATTTGTTTAAAAGGTGTGCACGAGGGGATTTATGCATCTGTGTCCGATAAAAACCTGTAGTTGCTCTAAGTTTTGAGTCAACCAGGCATAAAACACTCCCCTGAATAAGCGTGTACAAACTAATGATATTATGTAATTTATCAACACTATGTACACATAGATTTAAATCTTCCCTCGGGTCACGGATTGTGTATGTATAAAGGCCACGCGCTTTGTTTAAAAGACCATGACAAACAATGGGGATTACCCAGGGAGTTATTGATTTTCACGCCTTCAGAGTGCAATTTGTAGGTAGACTTTCTATTTAGGATGCCGACCGCGTCATTTTGCAGAAAGGGGGAGATTTAGGCTATTGTTTAAGCCCTAATGTGCTTGAAATTTTGGGAGCCATAGGAGACCCGCGTTATAATGAGTATCGCGATATAACGGGTCGCGGTATTATGATTCTGCAGTGTATATAAGTATAAGGTCTCGTACCTGTTACGAAGTACTTCCAGGTCGTAGTACCCCAAAGTAGTCCCATTTAGAAATTTTGAGTTTCGACTTTTGGTAGATGAGCTGGTAGAACACTAATGTGTGTCCTGTATTGATGATCAAAGTTGGTTTTGATTGCTTATTGCAGGACTGTTCGCATGGGATGTATGAACACAAATAATGGTACCTCTGTCAGATTTGACAGTTTGTGCACTGATTTTTGGACCGCACTAGTACACTTTGCTCTGTAGAAAAAAGTTGCGACAATTGAGGTGTCCGTTTTAATACAGTTTCTGAGCGTTTAATGGACCAACTTGGTGTTTCTGTATATAGCTAAGTGTAGAAAACATTGTTCTTCACACAGCAGTCTTGGAAATACTTGATTTAACATTGGAGTCAATGGGAATTCAAGATCTAAAAAGTAACAGGTGTATGACCATATAGAGTAAGGGGTTAATTGTTGGCTGTTTTCAGAGAAGTGCCCTCTGGGGGGAGGAGTCATTAAATGAGGCGTATCAGGAGTACAAAATGGCGGGAGATAAAGAAGACAAGGCCGCATGGCTGATCACTGTCATAGATATTCTGACTGGTCTGCAAAGGTTAGTCATTCCCTTCCAGAAACAGCCACAGAGATGGTGATTGACACGATTATACCATGGGCGCTGTTATATCAACTGATAAAATTGTTAAAGATTCATGTATAGAACTACACAACTACGGTATTCATGCTTTTAGTTTATTTGTGTGCTCTACTGTTCGAGATAAGGAGAGCTGGCTACTCAACAGGCCATCCGCCTCACACCTAGAATTTTATATGCAGGTTTGTTTCTCAATTATGGAATGGGTTAATACTTCAGACGTGTGGTCAGGGTCATTATGTAAAGTCCCTAAGCAAGTTCCAAAACTCTTGGTTTCTTTTTAAACAAATAATGCCTCAGTTAGGGGGCTTCCTCCTACAGTTAGGGGGCTTCCTCCTACAGTTAGGGGGCTTCCTCCTACAGTTAGGGGGCTTCCTCCTACAGTTAGGGGGCTTCCTCCTACAGTTAGGGGGCTTCCTCCTACAGTTAGGGGGCTTCCTCCGATCATGAGCCAGGCTATGCAATATAAATGAAAACTTGTTGATGTCATGTAAAACCCCATAAAACAAACCTACAGAATTTCAATTGTTTTACAAAACTGTTTATGTTTCTTTACCAGGGTGCTGGAAATGAAAATCTGTTGATGTGATGTAAACCCCCAATATAACAAACACGCAAAATTTCAATTGTTTTACAAAACTGTTTTTGTTTCTTTACCAGGGTGCTGGAAATGAAAATGTGTTGATGTCATGTAAAACCCCATAAAACAAACCTACAGAATTTCAATTGTTTTACAAAACTGTTTATGTTTCTTTACCAGGGTGCTGGAAATGAAAATGTGTTGATGTCATGTAAAACCCCATAAAACAAACCTACAGAATTTCAATTGTTTTACAAAACTGTTTTTGTTTCTTTACCAGGGTGCTGGAAATGAAAATGTGTTGATGTCATGTAAAACCCCATAAAACAAACCTACAGAATTTCAATTGTTTTACAAAACTGTTTATGTTTCTTTACCAGGGTGCTGGAAATGAAAATGTGTTGATTTGATGTAAACCCCCAATATAACAAACATGCAAAATTTCAATTGTTTTACACATCTATTCTTGTTTCTTTATCAGGGTGCTGGAAATGAAAAAATGTTGATGTGATGTAAACACCCAATATAACAAACATGCAAAATTTCAATTGTTTTACAATACTGTTTTTGTTTCTTTATCAGGGCGCTGGACAGAGACTCGGGTGTTGTAGGTTCCCTTCCCTCGGTTAAACTTGTCCGACTTTCTCAGAATCTCATCCGTATGATAGACAAGAATATGTCCCTTCCAGAAACAGCAACAGAGATGGTGATTGACACGGTTATACCATGGGCGCTGTTATATCAACTGATAAAATTGTGTGTACATTAATACAGCAAACATTGTTATATCAATAAATTGCCTTTCTTATATTGAAAGTATGGGCCTTTATTTAACCCTTTTCCAAACACCAAATATTCGACTGTCCCAAATTGAAAGAGTTTGCAGATAACATTTCAAAATGTGATAGAATTGGAAAATCATCTTCTGATAGGGCAGAAAACCTTGTGGGAAAAGGAGAAATGTTTTCCAGATTCGTCTGCACCAAACTGGTCAACTGTCATTATTGTTTGATAATGGGTCGAAAACAGAGTTGTCAGCCTTTAATATGTTTAAACAAGAGATTGATTGGTTAGGGATTAACCTCTTTCTCCATAAAATCTCGGCTTAATTCATCTGTTACTGGAGACTTGAAACAATAGGAACAAACGTAAAGTTGCTTTAAAAGAGCAATTCGTCCTTTCTTCTGAATGGTTGTTACCCCATATCATTAGAGAAAATGAATTGTTTTCATGTTATTTTGTTGTCTGTCATGGTTTTGATTTTGAGCTGATCACAAATGCCCACATAGAGGAATTAAAATAGGGTTGTATCTATGTGGGGTTCAATGTTTGTTTCAGTGAAGAAGACAAAATTGAGGGTCTCCGGTTAAAGGACTCCAATATTGGCAGTGAAGAGCTTGACGATGCAATATCCTCCTCTCAAATGTTGCTGAATGTAGCTCATGATTATCTTGGAGGGTAGGTTCGCGTTTTTTGTTTCTTGTAAAGATTCCCATGTGGGAAACAAAACAAAACACAATTCCCGTTTAGTTCAACATAGGGCTAAGCAATATTGCAAAGTGACACATCGTTGGAATCATCTCTCTGAGATGCTTCCAATGACGTATCACAATGCAAAATGTTGTGTTTTTCATTTAAGATTCTGCCCATGTTTATCAGTTATGACTTTTGCAAATATTTTCCTTAAGTCGTTTTGTAAAATAGTGACTTGTGGTTCAAATGTACCCTTTGCAATACCCCCAATTCGAAATGTGATGAAATTGAAAAATAGTTGTCTGATAGGGCAAAAAACATTGGGGTAAAAGGAGAAATAATTTCTTTTTCTTCTACAATGTTTTCCAGAGGCGTCTGCAACAAACTTGTCAAATGTCATTACTGTTTGGTAATGGGTTAAAATACTGTATCTGATGAAGAGTAAAATAACATTTATGCTATTCCAGACGATCATGGTGTACAAAGTCAGAGGGTTCCCTGCTCCTGTTCTTTATGAATGTCCTGAATACCAAGCTGGAGGCGGAGTCAAACAACCTAGAAGAACACCAGCAGGCATTTGAACAATGTGTATACTGTCTCTTTGGCCATCCAAATAAAAAAGCCAAGGCCAAGCATTTACAGGTAAAAATTGACTTTATTTGCTTTTTGTCACTGTACATTAGTATGTGACTTGTCCAAATTAAAGATAATAGGTTGCTCGAAAATAAAAAGGAATCAAATTTAATAACAATATTTCTACAAGTGTATGCAAAGATGAATTTATTGTTATATTCTTTGTCAACCATGAGCTTCAGTTAAAATGAAATGTTCTTCTCTCTGTATTAAGTCAGAATCTTTGTGGAGAAAAGGATGAATTGCTCAAAGGTAGCCATTGATCCTTTTGTTACAGCTGTTTATAAAATCTTCTTGTTTCAAATGCAGCAAAGTGAGGTTTTAAGGAGTAAGGGGTTTAATCAGAGACTCAGATTAGAAATCTTGTTACATCTGCTTATTTCTATATATAATATGACTCTTAAAAGCGCCCACCCCAGAAGTGCTGTTCCTGATTTCGAAAGAAACCTCTGATTTGTTTATTTTCAGGATCACAATGTGACAGGCATATCTTTACAGTGGGAACATGCAATTCTAGTGTTTGATTATTTCAAACCGAAAACCATACCAGAGTTTGATGGTTACAAATCGGAGACAATCACCACAGAGGTAGGGTTTCAGGCTTACTAATTAGGCAGGTTTGGCATATTTATAAGGTTAACCCATGTTGGAATGCTTAAGAATCATCTTTTTAATCCATTACCAAACAAAAACGACATTTGACCAGTTTTTTCAGACAGCTCTGGATAAAATTGTTTGAAAAGGAGGTATTGCTGGCAATTTCTCCTTTTCCCACAATGTTATCCACCCTTTCAAAAGATTATTTTTCATGCTTTCCGTTATATATCTGCTTAATTTTGATGAGGACAGATACGCAGAGAATCAAACAGATTAGATCTCAGGCCAGCCTCCAATTTACTTGGGGGGCTGGCCTGGATCCAACCTGTTTGCATAAGCTTGAAGTCAGTTCCAGCACTATAAGGGTTTATCTTATCCTAAGAGGTTTCCTTTTCATTTCTTCACCAAGTATTTAAAAAAAGAAAATTCATGTATATTTAAAAAGTAATGTGTTTATTACAGAAGATATCATTTTTTGGAAAATATTCAGTTTTTATGAATACATACAATGAAGGAGTCATCCCTACATAGTGAATTTAACATAGCAGTTTGGAATCTTGGACTTAAGAATGAAAATAAATATGCAGAAATTATATTTTATAACAGTGTTTAAACTTCAAAAAATAGTAACCTCATTCAAAATCTTTTATTCAAGAGAGAAATGTTATAGGTTGATTTGTGATTTTGATATCCTGTATGCATATATGTTTATAGAGAGAGAGACTGTATGAATCAAGTTACATTTATTTGAATATGTTTAAGACAAATTTGTGGTATCATTTTAACTCTACTTGCATCCACTTTCATCCCAAATTGTCAAAGTTGTTGAATAAAGACTAACATTCACCTACTATCAAAAAAAGACTCCTCAGTTTAGATTGATGTTAAGAAATGGAGTTGTGGTCGGTGAATTTCTTGTTTATTTCCATGAGTGTTCCAATTTGAAAGAACAAGTACAAGTAAACACATGTCTCAGCTCAAACATTCTTTGAGGTCTTATTTTAAGATTAAGTGTCTAGGTTTTCAAAGAAAAGTGAACTATACACTGTACCTTTATGGGAGTATTCTACTTAGTTAATTGATATATAAATCTGCTTGGTAAGTTGTAAACTGCATGTCCTTTGGAAAGAGCATATCTTGAGTGTTATGGAGCCTTATATGAGCTGAATAATCTCATGTTTGTTTCCAGCTGGAAGTTCTTTTTAAGAGAATAATTCCCTTGGTACCAGAGGATAGCAAATCTAAAGGTAAGTTACTGTTCAGTATCCTTAATCATTCATACACGCCTCTGAAGCAGACAGAGGGTGACTATGAAAACCTTCCCTTTGAGGAAAGCAGTCAACCAGCCATTTAGTAAAGTGACATAATATGTTCGTAAATGAAAGCCTAATTGAATGATACACTTCAAATTATTGCGAAAAAGTAAGGATTTGCTGATCATTATTAGTCTTTTTTGTTACAGTGGTTTCCAATGTCATTTATCCAGTAGCCAAAGCCTTTTTCAAGTTATGTGCCTGGATTGTCAGACTGTTTTAAGCTAAGTTATAAAACCACTAGTGACTGATGGGTAATCAGTAGGGATGAAAACGTAAAATTGAATATTTGGTTTTAGGTCAGATTATGTGGATAGTAAATTACTTTTCGAATATTTGAGTTTATTGTACAAACTTTTAATAGAAAATTTGACAATGCCATCTTATTTTCAGACGAAACTGCAACAATTGTAGGTTACTAAAATGATTTAAAAGCCTGAGCCATGTATGTGCAAATATGGTTAAAGATGTTGGCGATTCTAGAGGTTTTGCACTATTATTCAGATATGCAAGACATTTGAACATTAAAACTAGTTGTTTTGGAATATATTTAAATAGTAGTTACCAAATATTCGAATAGTGATTTCACTTTTCCTTCCCATCCCTAGTAATCAGCCAATAATTCTAACTTCAGCAGTTTATCTCTATTTTCCACCGTAGAAGGACATTTCCCATAAGATTAGTTTAGATTTCTTTTTCTTTCCACAGTTCTGGCTGTAGATGAAGTGCATAGTTATATAGATGGAACTAAAGATAATCCTCCTTCATTGAAGGAAGGCATGGCCATTGAAAAGTAAGATTTTAATTTGGTCATTGTAGGGCATGTTTTAAGAGCTTACAGCGTCCAATCTTGGTATTAAATCTTATACACATGTGTACATATGTATGTAGGTTGGACATATTATGCTAGGTAAAAGAGGTATTAATAATGCAAAAAACAAGCTTTATCATACGTACATGTATTTGAATATTTTATGTTGTTTTACCTTGTTATAATTTTATGCTTGTACATAATCATGGAAAATAGAAGAAGCCTTGTAGCTTCACCAAAAGAAAAAGTTTAAAGAGCTTAAACATTTGACAAACAACTCTTAGGATTTGATAACTTCAAGTGAAACATAATTTTGAAATAATCTTGCGAAAGCTGACATTTTTTGTTGAATTTTCTCTTATCTATTCATTGAGAATGTCCCATTGGCAAAAAACTTGTTTAGATTTTTAAGATTCTGCATTGGTTTGGAGAAATGTTGTGCTGAAATCAGGAATGAGGATTTGTAATGATATATACCGGTAGTTAGATTTAGCAATTTTATACTGAAAGTTTTGAAAATGAAAACAGTAAGAAAAATGCTATTTTTTAACCCTTATAGTGCTGGAACAAACTTCATGCTCATGCTAACAGGAAAAAACACATTCCAGCCGCCAAGTAAATTGGCGGCTGGCCTGTGATTTAACTGTTTGGTACTTTCAGTATCATTCCTCATCAAAATTAAGCAGATATTCAAGGTTTTCGAAAGCCGATAACACAAAAATCTATTTTTAGAAAGTACCTAGCATTCTAAGGTGATAATATACAACTCATATATTTTTTTGCAGTCCTGTTTTAGAAGAGATCTACTACCTGCTTGGTGATTATTACCTTAAGAACAGTGAGTTCATGTAAGTGGGTGTTTGTGTTGGGTATACAGTCCAACTTGCGTTAAGCAACCATCCTTTTGAGCAACCAACCTGCCTAAAACAACCACTACAGAAAGTCCCATTGTTGGATTTATAGTGTACATCATCTTGTGCTAAGCAGCCAACCTGTCTTAAACAGCCAATTTTCTCAGTTCCATAGGCTGGCCTCTTTACACAAGTTTGACTATATTTGTTTTGGGTGAATCTTTCCTTTTCATCTATTGCCTGTAAAGTCATGCAACATGGCCAGATTCCTGGTATTGGCCCATCGGTCCACTGTGGACCAATCTTGGTCATGATGTTGTTTCCCTAGCCTTGGACTAGTCAAAGTCAATCTCTCATGAAGTCTTATAGAGCACAAATCAAACGTATATTACTTGATTGCATTGATTTTCAAAGAATTTGTTTAAAATATTTCAATGTCAACACTCTTTATGAGCTTTTTGAAACTATAAGGATTGAATTAATTCTTTCCTTTCTCAAAGAAATTGGAATTTACAATAAACTGTGATTCTTTACTCTTTTTAAATATACATAATAACAATATCATTAACTCATTACAAACTATTTATTTGATATCACACATTCATTACAAATAATTTATCTACTATCATCCATTCATTACTATTTCTTATTTATTTTTTCTTTAACCAAAAACATTTTAACCTGTAAAAAATTCAATACACATTTATCCACATCATCATAAAGCACACTAAATGACCTTAGCTGTTGATGCGCCTTAAACACCATTCATTCATTCTCATAAAGCACAAACATTGTTTAAAAGGGGTTAAACCCTGATTAACCCTATCAAACACCAAACAAAACAAATTGAATGAGTTTGCAGATGACATTTCAAAATGTGATGAAACTGAAAAACAATCTAGTGACAGGGAAGAAAACATTGTTAGAGAAGGAGAAATTGCTTTTTAAGAGCAATTTCTCCTTTTCCCACAATGTTTTCCAAAATTATCTGCAACAAACTGGTCACTTGGTAAAGTTACAATTACATGTCATCCTAGAACATATCAATAAAAGCCGGATAAGAATGTTCATATCAAGTGTTGTATATGTATTCATTTTAATTGGCTGTGATCTAACCGGTTTGCTACCCTGAGTATCTTTCCTCATCAAAATAAGCAGTTATTCAAGTTTTTGGAAAGCAGACGACACAAGAAATTATTTTTAGAAAACTACCCAGCATTCTTAGGGTTGAAGATACTTCTTTGAATAAACAGAATTACTCAAGATGAGCACAATTTTCTTTTGCTGCTACAGTTTCTACCAAAAAGCATACTTACTTTTCAATACTTTCAACAATAACAAACCACAAACCTTATTGATATGCCTGTTTTGTTGCACAAGCTGACAGAAAGCACATGATAACTTATATCATATTTCATTTTGAGGGTTGAATGCAAGACTATAGGAAGTGCTTCACCAATATGAAGCACTTACTATAGTCTTGTATTCAACCCATGATTTGATGGTTCATTTACACACATCTGTTTGTACAGAAAGAAGAACACATTATTTTGTTATAGTTCCTTTGCTGTAAAACCCTTCGCTTTTCCTAACAATAAACACATAATGATTCTGTCAGCATAACAGCTGTATTTCTTGCCAAGTAATGAATCTATCAATGACCAACATTCTACCTTCATTCATACACATGTGTTCAACCTCATTATATTATTCCCTTTTATCTGCCATTATGAGAGTGAACATTGTACAGAAATGTGAATGTTGTGTTTGATTTTATTGCAGGAAAGCTATTAAGTTTTATAACCTAGACCTGTGTGTGAACCCCAACAGACTGGATTCCTGGGCGGGCATGGCACTGGCGCGCATGAGTCAACTGGAAAGCAAGCTGACATCTGTATGTATGAATATATCATATCCCTAATGCAAAATAGCTTTGAAAGCTTCAAGTTTGAACTTTGAATTTTGTTGTGATTAATTTTGATCCATTTGATTAAGCCATGCCTTAACCCTTATAGTGCTGGAACCTACTTCATGCTTATGCAAACAGGTTAGATCTAGGCTAGCTGCCAATTTACTTTACTGGCCTGTGATCTTACCTGTTTGCTACTCTTAGTATCAAAATTAAGTATATATTTAAGATTTTGAAAAGCAGACAACACAAAATCTATTTTTGGAAAATTCCCCAGCATTCTAAGGTTTAAAGATTTATTTTTTTAATCTATATGTGTATGTTTATGTATGAATGTACATGTGCAAATTATTTGCTTTGTTTATTTGTAGAAAGGTTGTGTAATCATGCAGGTATGAAAACAAGAACTAAATCAGCAAGTTTAAAAACTTTATAGAAATTGGTTTTATATGCAAAGCCGTTCGTACATGTTACAATTGTTTCACCCAACATCACTTAGCACTGTATTATTTTATGTTATTTTCCAATGTTGTAGATTGATATAGATCTGTTGTATATTCCCATAGGAGGGAATGAGTGAAATCTTTCGTTTTCATTTATTCATGAAAATAGAATGAACATATACATTACGATTTTAAATCACCAAAAAAGTTGAAAATGATTGGATAAGAATTTTTGTTCATCATGATTTCTATTCATTGCTTTCAACTCTTTGATACTGCACAAGCATCACAAAGGTAGTTTTGACGAAGGAAATTAAGAAAGAAATATTTTCAGCCAGTAATATTCTTCCTTTATTGATATTAATATCAAACAACTCATGATTTACCAACATGTCCTGTTTTATAGGCAGAGATTAAGATGGATGCGCCAATATACAAGAAGTCGATCGCCGCTTTACGATGTTTTAAGAGGGCCACAGAGATTGAAGACTCTAACGCCAAACTTTGGATTGAGTATGGAACCTTGGCCTACCAGTTACACGCACACGCATCCAAGCAAATGCGCTGGGTATGTTACTCTGTTTTTTAACCCTTTACCAAACAATAACGACATTTAACCACTTTCTTGTTGACGACTCTGGAAAACATTGTGAGAAAAGGAGAAATTGCTCATAATGAGCAATTTTTCCTTTTTCAACAATATTTTCTGCCCTTTCTGAACATAATTTTCCAATTTCATCGCATTTTAAAATGTCGTCTGAAAACCATTTCAATTTGGGACAGTCGATAATTTGGCATTTGTGAAAGGGTTAAAAGGATATTTCTTGAAGACCACTTCAACCCTTATAACCCTTTACCAAATGCCAAATTTCAGAGTTTGCAGACGACATTTCAAAATGTGAAGGATTGGAAAATAATGTTCAGATAGGGTAGAAAATATTGTGGGAAAAGGAGAAATTGCTCGTTAAGAGCATTTTCTCCTTTTCCCACAATGTTTTCCAGAGTTGTCTGCAACAAAAGGGGTAAATGTCATTATTGTTTGGTAATGGGAAACAATAAAATAATCGAAGCAAATGAAATGAAATAATGGTTTGTTGTGGATCAAGATTTTTTTAACTTAGCCATCTTAAATCAAAATGTGAATGTTCGAAATTGCTCATTATGAACAATTTTGTTTTTATGTCACAATGATTTCTAATTTGCAACAGTTGTGGCAACATAAGATATTATAGATTAAGAATTTAATTGTCCAAATGCATTTTTCACATTTCTGCAAACAGAAACAATGGTTTGCAATGGAACAAGAGGTGGTCGACATAGCTGTGGAGAGTAAACGTGAAATGTTGCAGACAGCGTTCCACTGTTTCCGGCGTGCCAGTGACTGGAACGAAGAAGAATGGTTACATAATTACATGCTGGGCAAATGTTTAGAGAAAATGGGGAAGCCAATAAATGACGTTTTGCAGTATTATTTTCAGGTAGATATTTTGGATTTTAGCACATTCTATTCCTATTTACATTTTCACTATCATTTGTATTAAGCAGCATTTAAAGCATTTGCCCTAAAAACTGAGCAAATGTTTTGAATAATAAAAAGGATCCACTAAAAGACATATTTGTTTTAAGTAATAGCAATATTTGAAAATCTTTGCCACAAATGAATTATTTGTTTGTGATAGATGGTATCATAAAAACATGCTGGGTAGATATTAGGTGACAAACAGGAGAATTAGTAAAAGACATTGCATAACTTCTATGGGCCTGATAAGTCACATTCGATCTCATGGCACCTTGCCAACCTAGCAGTTAACGGTCATCTTCGCCTAGCAATGGACGATCATCCTAATTTAGGACATTTTGTAAGCAATTCCATGGATACCAATTATGATACTTTGAACGCATTCGCAAAATGCAGCATATAAAAATCTGAAAGACTAAAGAGAATGTTGTTAGTCATTTAAAATGTATTCGATTTTTTAAGAAATAAGATTTGCCTCTGTGATAAAATAGTTAAAACACTTACTGGAGTCATTAGCGGGAAACCTGTTCAGGTGCCTGGATTGAAACCAACAAGATTTCTTTTTATGTTTATTTTCTTTTATCGGAATCAAAACATTATTTTTAATAGTGAATTTGTATGAAACATCTATCCTTGCTTGCGTTACAGGCCTATGTAAACGTACATGAGGAAAAGGCCAAGTATCCGAAGAAGATAATTTATGCATATACGACTCCCCACTTATCTGTGGAGGCATTAGAGGTGAGGTGAATGAGTTACTTTTTTTATGACTGTTATTGTAACTTACCTTTATTTTACCCTCATTTGCTTGCTTGTAGACTTTAGAAATACTTGGGGCCTCCGTGGCCTAGTGGTTAGAGTACAGGACTTAAAATCACATGGCCCCTCTCCGCGTGGGTTCAAATCCTGAGAGGGATATGGATTTTCATGAAAGGCAGTCTCCCGACTGACTTACGGAATGCCGATGGTTCTACCCGCCTTGACCAGCCCTTATGGGCAGTTGAGTGTGGGGTCTTCCTCCATCATTAATAGTCGGGCATAGCTACATAACTGAAATAATGTTGATGCGATGTAAAACCCATATAAAAATAAAAAATAAAATTAGAAATACTTATCTTTGAATTTGTTATTTGATATAAATCTATAGAAAATATTCAGAAATTACTATTGTAGAAGAAAACCTGTGTTAAACTCCTTTCATTATTTTCAATTTTAAGATCCTGCTTGATCCAATGTCTAATTTGGCAAGATTTTGAATCAGATGTCCTGGGTTTGATTCCCATTTGAGCCACAGTTTTCTTGGGAAAATCTATTGGAAATCAGAGACCTAGCCTTTTACAGAATCTTATCCCTTATAGTGCTGGAACTGCCTTCATGCTTATGCAAACAGGTTAGATCCATGCCAGCCGCCAAATGAATTGGTGGCTTGCTTGTGATCTAAGGTGTGTTCTACCTTGCATATATTTCCATAACAAAATTAAACATATATGTAAGGTTTTGGAAAGCAGACGACACAAAAATCTGCTTTTAAAAATAACCCATCAATCCAAGGGTTGATAAAGCAGTAAAATAACTTAAAAGAAAATAGATGCACGGAATTTAACCTCATGCTAGTATATAGGATAATCAATTGTAAGACTAGAGCAGAGGGTGAAAAAGAAATCTCAGTTTGAATAATTATTGTTTTTCTGGTGAATTTGATCATACAAACTGGAATTGCTGTAGCTTTTCATTAAACCCTCTATTTATTTTTTCTGTTTTAGTTGTACTACAGAATTCATGTTGTCATCCTAAAAAGTTTGATGAAGCATACAGTAGCCTCCAACACCGATGATTATAAACTGTTTGCCACTTCAATAGCTGAAGCAGCCTACTCACCATTCGTGTTAAGAGTGGAAAAAGGGCAGGAAGCTAAACTGGAGTAAGTCCTCGAGAAACTTGACCCATATAGGAATTTGTCAGTGGTCTAAATTGAAAATGAATGACAGAAGTCAATTATAAGGAGAAGAAAATACAATTTACCTTGTGGTTTTTAGAAGAAACCATTGTGATAACAAGACAAATTGCTTAATGTGAGAAATTAATCCTTTTGTTAGAGGTATCCATTATACATTATTGTTGTTATTGATTACAAGTTGAATTTTTTATTGGATCTGGCTGTCTAGTCCACAAATTTTAATTAGTATCTTTGCTGTCCCTTAATTTCCATGACCACTGTAAAATATGAAAAAAGGTCAACAGTTGACGACAGTTTTTATTTATTCATGAGAGATGTTGAATCCTATAATACCGTATTTGGATGTTTTTGCTTCAGAAAATCTAGACACCACTTTGATAGGAGGGAGAAGTGCTCATAATGAATGAGCAGTTGATACGTTTGTCATGATATTTTCTACAAAAAGGGGTCCTGTTTGGCCCAGTGGTTAAGGTGACACACTTAAAACTTGCGGGTTCTGGGTTTGAGCCCCACTGGCACCTCTGGTTTCATGGGAGTGACCTTTGGCAAGTCACTTCAGAGCAGTGTTGTTGGATCCAGGAAAGCCATTACATAACTGACAAACTATTGATACGGTCTTAAACACCATACATATCCTCTACCTAATATCATAAAATAATCATATTTTATTATGCTATATTTGTTGTATTCTATTTATGTCTTAATGCATCAATCATGGTATCCACTTAAATAAGTAGGTTTAACCCATTCCCGAACAATAATGACATTTAACCACTTTGTTGCAGACAACTCTGGAAAACATTGTGGGAAAAGGAGAAATTGCTCATGACGAGCAATTTTTCCTTTTCCCACAATGTTTTCTGCCCTATCAGAAAATTATTTTCCAATTTCATCATTTTTTGAAATGTTGTCTGCAAACTCTTTCAGTTTGGAACAGCCAAAAATTTGGTGTTTGGTAAAGGGTTAGCCAAATTTTGGCAAGATTTTGAACCTTTTTCTGTTCTTCCTGTTATTTCAGTCAGGAATCTGCATCCTCAGCAGATGAAAGCTCGTGTTCAGAAGTCACCACTCCGATGAAAAAGTCTATGCAGGGCTCGGCAGATCATACTTACTTCAGACAAAAAAGTATTCAGGATACCTCAACAGTGGCGTCTTCATGCAAACCAGAGGAGAAACAGCCGACAGACAAGGATGACTGTGTTACAAAGTTGTCGGTTGTCGTAACAACCATGGAACTGCACGCTGAACCCACCTCTGATAAACATGTTACCTTGACAACAACAACCACAGAGGCTCCTGCTAACCCTGAGGGGAAACTGTTGGAGGTTATTAATGCTGAACAAGTTACAACAGCAATGGATGTTGTGTCACAAACAGATTCATCTAAGCATTTAGGTGATGAGGGGGTTGGTGGCTCAATGCCAGACAATCAACAAGAACAGGTGGACAAAGATACTGTTGAGGACATTGTGGAGAGTGTGATTAATCATATAGAAGATATGGTTGTGGCAAAAGTGGAAAAATCTGCTGGTGAAAAAGAAGGTTGTGGTGAACTATCCAATCCCACTCCTGTAACAAGTGAGAGGATGGATGTTGATGATGATAAAGTGGCGTTAGATGGGAAGAATGATATGCAGCAGAAAGATCCATTTGGGATGGATGGAGATATCTTTAAAGGTATAGATACAGTATCAAACTGCCACCTTAACCCATTATCAAACAATAATGACATTAACCACTTTGTTGCAGTAGACTCTGGAAAACATGGTGGGAAAGGAAGAAATGGCTTGTAACAAGCAATTATTCCTTTTCCCACAATGTTTTCTACCATATCAGAAGATTATTTCCAATTTCATCACATTTTGAAATGTTGTCTGCATACTCTTTCAATTTTGGACAATCAAAAATTTGGCGCTTGGTGAATGGTTAAAAAGACTCTCAGAGATTGAGATTTCAAAACTTTTTAAAAATAAATTGTCTTCTGGTGTAAAAATAACAATGTAGATTTTTAAGGTAACATAGAACTATATTATTGACATCTTCCCAACCCTGCTCATAACTGTACAGAAAAGACAATGCACATTAAAATCACAGATATTGCAGACCATTTAAACAGGTTTATTTTGTAAACAACAAATAAATAGAAAATTAACTAGAAAGTACTTAAAATTCCCTTTTACAGAGGAATTGAGATGGTAACACATTCACATGATATTTTTAAATGAGTGAATACAATAAGGTTTGTTTACAATTAGCCATAAAACAAGGTCAGCCTAGAAATGTTGGGAACCAACAAAACCCGAGAAGTTGTTAATTTTGAATGTTCACCTTGTAAATATTGAATGAATGACAGTATTTTATGTTTTTAACGTGATTTATCTAAACTGGTGATTGCCACTTGTTAATCTGTGGGCTCCTTCCTATTTCAGATGTTACTTGTTAGTAAACAATGAAATTAAATTGGTGGGTACAAAATTTGTGGAAATATCGCTTTGAAAATAGATAATAGATGGTGCAAGAATTATATTGTCATGATTTTCGCTATGTTTCAACATATTCTATCATAATATTTAACTCATTTTACGCAGTTTTTGCAGTTTTTCTGAGCACTAGTATGCTTTTAATTGTTTTATACATCCTAAAAACACCTTTTGGTCACACATTTCAGGTATACAGTTAACAAATTTGTCATCGAAGAAGGAGGAAATGCTTGAATCTCTACTCCAGTTGTCCGGCGAGGATTTACATATTGAGCTGATTGACCGATGCAGGAAAGCATTTGAATTGTGTTTACAAAGATTTCCCACCCATTATAAATCCCATTACCGACTAGCTCAGATCTACTCAAAAATAGCACATTTTAAGGTAGGTTCCAATACTTCTAGACTTAACCTTTATAGTGCTGGAACCGACTTCATGATTATGAAAACAGGTTAGATCCAAGCCAGCCTGCAAGTAAATTGTCACACACTTAAGATTATTAATGTAATGTTTGAGTTTAATTCTATGAGTCAAACCTCTTGCACAAAAACATTATTTAATTCAAAATGTGTGTATTAATGAACACTTCCATCTAAGAATTTTAGAAACCCCTAATGAAATGGCAAGTGCTTGTTATGACCTATCTCAGATTTTGTAAACTGGTTTTTATCCAATTTCACATAGAAAATCATACTTCATAAAAAACATAGCAAAAATGTGGACAGCAGTGGAAAAAAATCTCTCATTACACAGTGACTTTGCAAAGTCTGTGGTTGAATACAAATGACAATTGGAACCTTTTCATGGTTTTGTGCAAAGTGTTTTAAAGGGATGGATTTACAATAGTCTTGCAGTTAACTTTTGTTTTGTCGACCTATAATTTCAAAAAAGGTTGGTGGGATAAAAGCTGAAGCCAATTTTGAAATATTCCTGTTCATTGTAGGATCTAGAGAAAGCTCATAACCTCATGTTGGCAGGTTCAGTGAAGTGGCAACAGTTGAGTTACATGCCATGTCCGGCAATGTTTGGGGAGAGGAAAATGTCAAAATTCTTCCAGGTAACATTTGTGTATTCTCTTTCTGTGTTTAAACTATTAACCCTTATAGTGCTGGAACCGACTTCATGCATATGCAAACAGGTTAGATCCAGGCCAGCCGCCAAGTAAATTGGCAGCTGGCCTGTGATCTAACATGTTTGCTACTCTGGGGATCTTTCCTCATCAAAATTAGTTCATCATCTTAGAAAGAATATTTTGCTATACATTGTAGCCTTTTAATAAACATTTTATGCTTAAGAATTAACATAAGCTTAAATAAACATTCCCTCTTATTACAATATTGAAGTCAGGGATATTGCAATGTAACACTGTTCCCGAGATGCTTCCAATTATGTGTCACATCACAACATTGTACTTTTATCTAAGATTATAACAAAATTTTCAAGTTTTGACTTACGCTATTATTTTCCATAAGTAGTTCAGTATAACAGAACTCTGATAAGAAAATAACATGATGATGGATGTGTGCTGACCACCACAATAGGACTGAAACAATAGTCTGATGGTGTTAACCCACTACCAAAAGCCAAATTTTTTAACAGTCCCAAATTGAAAGGGTTTACAGACGTCATTTCAAAATGTGATGAAATTGAAAATGATCTTCTGATAAGGCAGAAAACATTGTGGGAAAAGGAGAAATTGCTTGTAAGAGCAATTTCTCCTTTGCCCACAATGTTTCCTAGTGTCGTCTACAATAAACTGGTCAAATGTCTTAATTGGGAAATGGGTTAAACCCGGGAAATGGGTTAAACCCAAATCAATTAAGAAATAAATCAAAGTAGTCCGTTAAAGGCACATGAAAGGATATGAGTACTAATAAATTACTGAAAGAATATACGGAGTTATTTTATTATTTTCATAAACATCATGAAAATTAATTTACAAATGCATTGAGACCCTATTTAATAAACTCCTTTAACATAAGTTAATTTGTGCTTGAAATGTAGTTTTCTCCAATACAATCATGTTTATCATTAATCTGTTGTTTACATATTGGACTGATGGGGATAACTATTTGAATCTGACCAAAAGTTTACTAAATAATATAGTTTGATATAGCATTATTCTCCTTTTATGGACCTTTAATTGGAGCTTTTAATTGTTACATGTTACATGTATTTATATTCAGGGTATCTGGAAGATACCAATAGATGAGATAGATAGGGCTGGCAGTTTTCCGTCCCATCTTAACAGATGTATCGAGCAGATGTTAAACATTTTAAAGGAGCAGTCTGATTGTCATGCCCTACATCAAGTCCACTTACAGCTTAACAAACAGCCAGAGCCAGGAAAGTATGGCCACATTTCTCTACCTCTTTCATCTTTATCCATAGTTCCTTTATACTTATATATCCCGACTGACTTATGGAGTGCTGACTGTTCTCCGGCTTAACCAGCCCATATTGGCAGTATGGTCTTCCTCCATCATTTAGAGTCTAGCATTGCCACATAACTGAAATAATGTTTCCGTGATGTCAAACCCTTAAAATTATACATAGAGCCCAGTTGTTGAAAATTGCTTTTGTTTCACAATTGTATTTGCACAGGCAAAATTGAACCTTATATTCTTGTGTTGATATTATTTGTTATTGTTTTTAATGATTCAAATTAATTTCTTTCGATATTGCGGTTGTCCATTGAGTTAAGCCTGTATTGGTTTGGAAAGAGAGTTGTTGCCATTTCCTAACCCTTATCTGAGTATTTTGTGGGTAAAATATTATGTTTTTATAATTTGATCAACTGATACAATATTAAATGATTTGAATACCATCAGGAAATATCTGAGGGATGCAGAAAAGAAGTTCTACGCCCTGATGTCCCACCGTTATACTTTGGATGCTGCTGAGGCTCGGATTCAGGACATGAAGACCATAACAGACACAGAGCAGCGTCATAAGTTTCTGTTGCTGTTCTACAAGATATGGGAACACGGGGTCCATAAACTCAACAAGCAGGTCGAGAGGACCAATAAACTACTGGCAGAAGCTTATAGAGTTGTCTTGAGGAAACTAGAGGTAGATTTTGGTCAACACTGTAGGATACACACTTTTCTCTTATGGTGTTCTATGTTTCATATTGCTTCTGATCAATTGCATCCAAAAATTTTATTTAGTCACATTGTTTCCATCTGATATAATTGATGGCCACTAGAAAATTCAGAGTAGGTAAGGTGTGAATTTTTTCTAACAACATGTGACCATGTAAAAAAGTGGTGAACATTCTTTTCTTTATTTTCCTCTATTTTTTCGGCTTTTTTTACATAATTATGTTGCTGTTTTTCAGACATTGCCTCATAAAATGTTGTTGGATCAGGCTGTGCGATACTGCAAGCATTTGATGTCACAGAAATCTAAAAAAGACAAGGTAAAGCTCAATTTTCTCTTCATTTGCCAATGTCATGTTTCAGTACAATAATCACTTCATTTATATACACATGCTACAAACAATATGTATGTGGTTTTTTGGTTTTATTAACATTTTTACCTTGAATCCAAATGATTTTAGTTGTATTGCAATACAGATTTATCATTTATAGAGGAGGATCACTAACTCACTTGTCCATAAAAGCAATTCAAATATG
The DNA here is from genome assembly GCA_947846245.1 of Cerastoderma edule. Lineage (NCBI taxonomy): Eukaryota > Metazoa > Mollusca > Bivalvia > Cardiida > Cardiidae > Cerastoderma > Cerastoderma edule. The sequence goes on along the minus strand of OX401416.1, from coordinate 6,985,076 downwards.
GGTAGGGGGAGGGGTGGTGGTCTCCGTTGCCAAATGGTCAGAGTACAGAACTTGAAATCACATGGCCCTTCTAGAGAGTTGATAAACTAAATGGCACCATTTTTGTCTTGTTGCTTTACAGGATAATCGGTCTTCGGGAGTGGAAACTACCCCAGACGGTAAACCCAAGTCAGGGCTCAAGCTCTCCACTGCAGCGGAGACAGTTAAATCTGTAAAAACTGTCAGCTTAGAAAGTATCATGAAAGGTCAAGCAAATCTGAAAAAGCTTATTACAGCTGTTAAGAATAATTCTGCTTCTAAAGGACAAGATAATTCCTCAAGCAAAACATCAGATGGGCTAGAGAAACAAGCCAGTGACAAATCAAACAAAACTGGGGAAGCTATAGTCATTGATAGCTCAAGTGACAGTTCCAGTGATTCTGAAAATGACAATGATGTGGTAACAAAATCTACAGATGTAAAACAAAATTCACTTCCCACAACACCTACAGCACCTGTTTTGATGGGGAAGAGTGAAAACACACCAACAGTTAAAATCAAAATGGGGTTATTACAAGCTGCCAAAAGACTGAAACCTACTCCCTCAAGTGGAGAAGATAAGAAGACAGATGGTGAAGAAGATGATGGAAAAATGATGGAGGATGAATTTGATACTTGTCCAATGGAGGAGGAAGTTCCTGATCTGCTTGTAAATGCTAACGTAAATGAGAAAAGCGATGATGATGGTGATTCATCATCATCTTCATCAAGTGATGGAAGTAGTGCTAGTAGCAGTAGTGGAGAAAGCACTAGTGATGATGATGATGACAATGATGATGAGAAAGATAATGGTGATGATGAAGCGGATGATGACAAAAGTGTTGATTCAAGTGACAACGACGACAATGATGATGATTATGATGAGAAAACCAACAGAAAGTTTGACAATAAATCTGACGCAGATGAACCAATAGAGGCAGCATATGAACCACCCAATATCCAGGTGGTTATTTCCTCCAGTAATGAAGATATTGATGAGGAGAGCAGTGATAATTCTCAGGAGGTGGATCTTGCATCAAGTGGTGAGGACAATGAGAATGATGATGAGAAAGATACAGACTATAAAGCGAGTGAGGATGATGATGTTATAATGATATCTGATGATGAGTTCAAATCCAAATCCAGAGCCATTGTTCCCTCCCCTCCCCATACTGAGACAAAAAAACACGAGGGAGTGGAGATACTGGTGGAAAAAGTACCTGACTTTATTCCTTTCTCAGAAGATATTTGACAGGTCTAGCCAAAAGAAGCTTTTTCATTTCATGCAGCATTCATCAGCAGAACGCATAAAAATGGGGGTCCTGCATGGTCTTGTAGTTATGGTGATAAAATGCCCTTTGGCAAGACACTTCAGAGCTCTTGTCTTGTACTGGTGAATCCCAGGAAAGCTGTGATCTAAGTCATTAAGTGTTGACAAAGTGGTAAGACCTATGCAGTACTTAAAACTGATAATCAGCTTTCTTTTATTGTAAAACAGGTCTAGTTCAGTATATAGTTAAGCCAGTTCCTTCCTATACAAAAATGTGATGATTTAGATTAAATACAGCAACCAAATTAAGCTTCAGGGTACCGTTTTACTAAACAACTTAAGGAAAATATTTGCCCAAGTCATAAGTCGGAGAGACAATTCCAATGATGTGTTTCTTTGCAATATTGCTTATCCCAATGTTTAAATAAAAGGAACTGTTGTTTTAGACTTACAGAAATCTTAAGCGTAAACTGTTTAGTAAAACTGTACCCTGTTGTGTAAAAAGATTGTTGTGAGATTTTTTCGTCATTAGTTACTTAGAGTTTCCACTACAAGTAATCTCCTTTTTCTAAACTACCTTTCACCTTATTTCTCAATTTATCCTTGTAATTTTCTCCTTAACCATTTACCCTTGATTTGAGGATTTTTTAAAGTGAATTGTCCACAGAAAAGAGGAAGCTCGAAAGAAATTTTAACTGCAAAGCATCTGTTGTATAAGATGTGCTAGATAATAGCCATTGGAAATAAAATGAGTTTAGGTTTAGGTATTTACAGCTTTTTTGAAATGAAAACTAATGTATTCAGGTCCATAAGTATTGCAATGGTTTTGAAAGCCATCAAATAACATTTGAACATACTTAGATATTGACATTTTCTGAATCAATTTTGTGTTTTGTAGCTATTTTCCATTAGATGTTATACTGCGATATAGACGCTATTGTTTCAACGACATTATTTTGACTTTCAAATTGTCTCATGTGTGAACAAGCACCTTTAAAATCTATCTATTTTGGCATCAGAAAAATAAATATCAAATATAAAATTTCCCTGTCTTTTTGATTTCTATTAGCCCTAACAATTTTTGTGTGGTCTGCTATCCAAAACCTTAGATATCTGCTTAATTTTGAGGAGGAATGATAATCAGAGCAGCAAACAGGTTAGATCACAGGCCAGCCGCCAATTTGGCGGCTGGCCTGGATCTAACATGTTTGCATTAGCATGAATCCGGTTTTAGCACTATAAAGGTTAGCTTTCTCCTGAATGTATCAATTTGTCATGAACAGCAGATATATAATTGACTTGTTTCCTAACCGTAGTCTAAATAAGAGGTGTAAAAGACCTTTTTACTCTTACAAACCATTAAAACAATTTCCACAGTGGGAGAACTCATCCTTTTTGTCTTGTAAAAGTGAATCTAATGGATACCTACAATATAGAGTTTAGGGAAGTGATGATAAACTAAGCTAGGTGAATATGCTCCCCTATCCTGACTAGATACCCTTGTCTTCTCAGTTGGACTCAAGGATTGGGCGATAGTGGGTCAGCTTATCTCAGATAACAGAAGTTGATCGTGGATGACTTTTATCCTTTAACCCTTTCCCTAACAATAACGACATTTGACTACTTTGTTGCAGACCACTTTAGTAAAAATTGTGGGAAAAGGAGAAATTGCAATTTTTTCCTTTTCCCCACAAGGTTTTCTGCTCTATCTGAAGAATATTTTTCAATTTCATCACATTTTGAAATGTCGTCTGCAAACTCTTCCAATTCGGGACAGTCAAAAATGTATTGTTTGATAAATGGTTAAAAGAACCTTGAATGACATTGACACTGTAACGCTGAGATTTTTCTCCTTTTCTCACAATGGTTTCGTAAATCATCTTTAGCAATTTCTGAGTTTTTTCTACAATTGTTTCTTAACCCATTACCAAACAATAACAACATTTGACCAGTTTGTTGCAGATGACTCTGGAAAACAATGTTGGATAAGTGGAATTGCTCGAAACGAACAATTTCTCCTTTTCCCACAATGTTTTCTACCCTATCAGAAAATTGCTTTTCAATTTCATCATATTTTGAAATGTCTGCAAACTTTCAATTTCAGACAGTCGAAAATTTGACGTTTGGTAAAGGGTTAAATCTCATGCTTCAGGCTGTTTTTTGTTTACAGGGTTTTACATCACATCAACATTATTTCAGTTATGTAGCGATGCCCAACTCTTAATGATGGAGGAAGACCCCATACTCAACTGCTCATAAGGGCTGGTTAAGGCGGGTAGAACCAGTGGCATTCAGTAAGTCAGTTGGAAGATTGCCTCTCATGAAAATCTATATCCCTCTCAGGATATGAACCCATGAGGGGCCATGTGATTTCAAGTTCTATACTCTACCCACTAGGCCACGGAGGCGTTTTTGTTACCCATTGTTATCCATTTGAAACCAGAAACCCAAAAGCTTGTAAGACCATACTTTGAGTACTAAAAGGTTTGTGTTTGTATGGGGTCTAATACAGTGTCAACAGCATACAAACAGCCTTCCTGGATTTCTATATACATGTACTAGGCAGGGCTCTATAGTGTCTTGCCCAAGGACACTCCCATAAAGAGTCCAAGTGCCACATGTGAGAATAGAACCTGGGACCCCCTTGTCACATGTTCTTTGCTTAAAGCCATACTAGCGCTCAATTACACTTAAATTGTATAAGTTCTAGAATAATTGAAAAATAACTAATAGGTACTTTCAATTCCCTTTTACAGATGAATTGAGACTATACTATTCGATTTGTTTACATTTAGCGATAAAACAAGGTTAGCTGAGAAACAATAAAACCCCCAAGAAATTCTCTTATTTTGAATGTTCATGTTAATATTGGATAAATTACAATATTTTTATGTGTTTCACGTGATTTTTCTAACCCGATGATCACCATTCATCAATCTGAGCGCTTCTTGCTATTTTAGATGCAACTCGAATGTAAACAATGAAGTTAAATTGGTGGGCACCAAATTTGTGAAAATAGCACTTTGAAAAATAGATAATAAATAGTGCAGACGTTATATTGTCATGATCCTGTGGTTTTCGCTATGTTTCAACATATTCTATCACAATTTATAACTCATACTACCAAGTTTTGCAGTTTTTCTGAGTACTAGTATGCTTTTAATCACTGAGCAATAGAGGACTTGTTTAACCCATGACCAAACAATAACGACATTTGACCAGTTTGTTGCAGACAACTCAGGAAAACATTGTGGGAAAATGAGAAATTGCTCATTCTGCCCAATCAGAAGATTAATTTCCAATTTCATCACATTTTGAAATGTCGTCTGCAAGCTTTTTTCAATTTGGGACAGTCGAAAATTTGGCGTTTGGTAAAGGGTTAAAAGATGCCTCTTGGAAACCATGTTGAAGAGTAAAATAAGCGTACTCTTAAATATAAGGCAACAATAAAGAGAAGAACAGATTTCTTTTTTAATCAATTTTTATTGAAGAGCTATATAAAAAGTAAAGCATATCAAAGGTGTTAAAAAAAGAAATGTTTGCTCCCATGTCATGATTATTAATTTTTTTGCAGTTCTAACAGGAATATGAATAAAGGATTTTTTTATCAAGATTTATCAAAGTTTGGTCTTTATCAAGAGGAACAATGATAAAGAAAATACTAAAAAACTTTATGTGAAATTGAGTTTACAACATTACCAAATTTGTTATTAAAATGTGCAAAAACTTCAATTTACTTGATTGTGTATTCCTAGGCCAAGATAAAAGCTATTATGGCATTGCAGTAAAATTGGTCATTGTCTATACTTAAGCATAAAATGGAATTCTTATTGTATACTTTTTCTGTTAAAATACAGTTCAGCTATTATAACAAAACCATAGAAGTTTGATATATGACAAAGGCGCACTGCACACACACAAACATGAAGCACTTACTATAGTCTTGCATTGAACCCTCGAAGTGTTATATTATTCCACATTTCATCTTATTAGCCTTTCGTATTCAAGTAAGTAAGTAAGTAATTCTTTTATTCCTCCATATATGAAGAGTTATTAACATACACAAATTATCTCATATAGAAACACAAAACAGAACTAAATACGCTTACATGGTGAAAACGCATGCATGTATATACAATATTTACAAATGCTTACTGCGTGCTAATGAGTGGTGCTTAAACATGTAAGTGTGTGTCTATGTGTGTGGGTGTGTGCGGGTGTGAGTGTGTAAGCACCGCCAACTGAGGACTTTTTTCCGTAATTAGACCAACAACTGAGGACTATACCGCCAACTGAGGACGTCCCCAGTTGGCAAAAAAATAAATATGTCTCAAATGCCTTATTTTTTGCTAAAACTTATAATAAACTCATAAAATAAGGTGGTCTTCAGTAGGCGGTTTCTATTAGCGAGTGTGAGACGAGTGCGTCGTGAAAAATAAATCGACATGATTTCGCCATTTTCACCTTACCCACTCCGGGTCTTCAATTGGAGGTGGAAGAGCGCGGTGTGAAATTCGACTCGAGTTTTCATCTTAAATATGCGAGTGATTTACTGGATATATTTAAATAATGATGTAAGTAGCGGTTCCATTTTACATCTTTAGTTATTATGAAAGCTTATCTATTTTTTTTGTATTGTTATTATCGAGTATTTGAAGGGTTTATTTATATTGTCATGTATTTTCGCGACGTATTGATGTTTATCGCACATTTTCGCAGTATACCATTTATTGAAATCAAAGATAGCTTCTTGAAACAAAACTTGTCAAAGACATAAAATTGTTGGATGAAAGTTAAAATGGAGCACCGAAAAAGTGTTACACACATAAGGAAATCAACATGTCAGGAATGGAAACAGTCAACAAATATTTCAACAAAGAATTTCTGTGTTCTTCCTTTGTTTCACAAATATACATGGCTCACTCTCGACCCTTTTCCTTCACAGGATTAACAAGTACTTATCAAGAAATATGTGTTGCCCAAGCTTGGATTGTTATATAGATTAATTTTGATGAGTTGGACATTTGACGACTTGACAGGTTAACCATTACCTATAACACCTATCAAACTGTTGAGACCATGATTCCAAAACAAGAGACCATGTTCATAATGTGTATAGCAACACTAGCTACTTGGTTAACTTAATTGTTAAGGGCCATTCTAGTGTTGAGGTAGTTGCAGTTTGGAGCTCTACACTTGGTCGACTTTTCCTCTTTTCTTCTGTAAGGGTTACCTGACATCATTTCTTTTCCTCACCATTAATGTAAGTTGTTTCAAAACTACAAGTTTGTCAAACTGGTAGTTTATTGTAAGTTGCAAACATACCGCAAAGGGGGCAAATATCTGTTTATCCTGAAATGCTGTTTAGACAGTGACACACTCCAATCCTATTCAATCAAAGCAAATTCCATAAGAAAAAAGTAGCTGTAGGGTTTATACTACCATAATAGTCTCATATCTATGCTAGGCAATACCGTCACGCCGTAGTTTAACACTCACTATTGAGTCGGCTACTAAACCTGAAGAGGTAGATTCTGATGAAGAGGCATATTATTTCAGGTGACTTTGAGTATTCCCTCCCTGATCACTTTGTGATAAACTGATTGTTTACATATGGCACAAATGCAGTCACAGCATATTTGTATATTCCCTCACGTGTACCCATCTGGGTGGAGAAGAGCAACTAGGGATACGATTGTTTGCCCGGAAAAATTCCAATGATCCAGCCAGGATTCGAATCTGGGACCCTTCGACCTTGAAGGCGATGCCCTACCACTGGACCACGGTTCCCACACATTATACTATTGCAAATATGATAATGTTAATCATACTTTTCTGACACTAAGGAAACTCATTTCAGGAATTTCCCTGTTTTTATTAAATTGTACTCAAGACAGAAGAGAAATTCTGGGAAAGAGGGACATGTATATGTACTGGAAGAGACTATGAGTGTTTTAATTAAATTTATGGTTTATAACAGAATAACTCAGTGGCTAGGCAAATATAAAGCTTTGACAACAACATGACTACCTGAGAAATAACACAGTAAGTAAACACTTCAAAAATAAGATCCAGTACATTATCACTCTTTTAAACCTTCACTTTGATATCACCTCATTCTCAATCAGGTGTCAGAGTTTTATATTGCATAAACAATATTCAAATCTTATTGGTATGCCTAACTCATAACAAATATTTTGTAATTGTAATGAGGTTTTATGCGTTTTAACAGTATTTCAGTCATTATCATGTTGGTCATTGCAATGTTGGGATCCGTTTCATAAACAATTCTTAAGGGCCTCCGTGGCCTAGTGGTTAGAGTACAGAACTTGAAATCACATGGCCCCTCTCCGCGTGGGTTCAAATCCTGTGAGGGGTATGGATTTTCATTAGAGGCAGTCTCCCGACTGACTTACGGAATGCCGATGGTTCTACCCTCCTTGACCAGCCCTTATGGGCAGTTGAGTACGGGGTCTTCCTCCATCATTAATAGTCGAGCATCGCTACATAACTGAAATAATGTTGATGTGATGTAAAACCCATATAAAAAAAAAAAAAAAAAGAAAATTCTTAACCCTTTCCCGAACAATAACGACATTTGACCACTTTTTTGCAGAGGACTTTAGAAAACACTGTATGAAAAGGAGAAATTGCTCGTGACGAGCAAATTTTTCCTTTTCCCACAATGTTTTCTGTCCAATCAGAAGATTATTATATCCAATTTCATCACATTTTGAAATGTCGTCGGCAAACTCTTTCAATTTGGGACAGTCGAAAATTTGTTGTTTGGGAAAGGGTTAGGTGTGATTTTCTCTGTTAGGCGCACTCCATCAAAAACCTCTTTTTAGAGTTAGGAGCAAAAATCGCAAAGGGAGAGTTCTGGGTTTAAAAGGAAAAATTTGAAAGAGTTTGTTGCATTCAGAATGAGACATACACTGTTTTTAAATGTACTAGACTTACACAACATGGACTAGTCACTTCTGCATTTGCACATGTATACATCATCGGTGTTAAACAGAAAGACGTGTGGCAATATTTACTCATTCACTTGTAAACAAGTAAAATTTGCGAAGCAAATGCCTGAAGAGGTGTCAAGTCACTGTACATGCAGTTATCACACATTTCATGTTCAGTCATTGTTCGAAAACCATCAATGATCAAGCAACCAAATCTCTTTATTTTTCTTTTTTTTTGCCTTTATATTATGAATACCAATGAAAAGAGTGTCTTAAAAGTTAATTAGTTTTTTAATCTGTTTATCAGTGATTCACTCCTATGTTTGTTGAAACACACATGTATGAACATCGGTTGGCTAAGTGCACTTATAAAAAGACATTTGAAAAAAAAAATACTCCTGGTATTTCCTAACCAATTTTTTTTCAATATATTATTCCAAACTTAGTAACTGTTATACATCTGTCTATTTGTCTCTGTCTTTCACGGTATGTATCACAGCCTTTCTCTATCTCTTTTTAATAACCCCCCCCCCCCATTCTGGTGGTCCCTCTTTTTCTATTTTGGCCCCTCTCATTCTAGCTTCTTATTCCATGCTGTTTTATTCTATTGATGCTATACTCTTGCATAATAAAAACATGTTGAAACAGCATATACTCAAATCTTTCTTGAGTGAATATAATGGTATTAACTGTGCCTCCATTTAATTTCTAATTTGACCAATATCTAATATAATTAATCACTCTCTTCCACTACAAGCAGGTGATTGAAATGTTGCAATGGGCTTTTGATTATATAGACCAAACACTAGGTTGTTCAAACTATAGTAAGATGATAAGTCTTAATCAATAATATTCTTCCCTCATTATATAATATTAGTATACCAATTTATTATTTACAGAAGAAAAAAAACTGTAATTGCTTCACAGATTTGCTCACATTCTTTTAAGTTTACATTATCGGTATTAAATAAAAGACGAGTTGAATATGGTTGCGAGCGTTTTATTTCCCTCTTTACCTAGATCAGTTTATCAGTGATTCACTTTAATTATTGTTGAAACACACACAGGAACTTAAAACGGATATCCGTGTATGTATTGTATAGTTGCTTTCCAATATATATATATATATTGCTACAAAGTGTTTATATATAAATTCATTTTGACTATAGATATAAATTGAAGAACTATCTATGTGGAACCAAATGCCACATTTTCAATCCAAAAGTTCCTTTTTATCATTATGTTACACCAACCTATCTTTGGAAAGCTGATTAAAACAATCTCCTAGGAAACACTTTGGTTGATAAATGTTGAAAGTGGCTAAAACACCTTTAAAAGAAAGTGACTTGCTGCAGTTTCAGGTAGTAATTCCCAGCATTTAGGGGTCCTCTCAATGATGTCAAAATTGGAATTATGTCCTCATTTATTTGTGATAATTTTCAGTGTTTAAACATTCTCATTTTTGAGGTGATGTATCTTAGTCTTTATTTGACTGTGGTAATTTTCTGTGTGTTAACATTGAGGGTTTGATGCGAGACCACAGTAAGTGCTTCACACTTGCGAAGGACTAAGGGTACTGGGCCATGGTGTGCAGAAGTAGAGCATCAGCTTCTGGAACCAACTTCCAAAGGTTATGTTTGATTCCCGCTCCATGGTGAAAATGTCAGGACTAGCCTAAATTTCAGCGTAAGTATTGTTGAATATCCAGGAAGCAGGCATTGAGAGTGAATTCAATGAGTTTCTAGCTTTTGTCACAATTGATTTAAAATGAATAAGAAGTGAAGGACTTATAATAATATATAGTTATGCATTGAGCTTTTGAAATTATAATGTTGAGACGTTCTCAGGAACATCTTACGTCCTAATTTGACTGCACGATAATTCTCAGTTTGAGTTGAACATTGTTAGTCCTCATATGCCCGTGTTAATTGTCATTGTGTAAGACTTCTCAGTTGCATGCTTTTTGTTTTTCAAAAAAAAAAAAAATAGCATGACTTTTGGCTCTCTGTAGCTTAAGTGCTCAAGGTGAGCTTTAAGAATGTCCTTGGTTGAGGTATGTCTGCCAGCCATATCTAACAAGTTTACTTAAAGTTATGTTTTTATATATATTAAAGCCATTAACATATATTATAGACCAGTTACAATAGATTGCTCTTTACTTTTGTAGTTCAATAAAAGAACGCTCTCTGCATGCAGAGAGAGATCCAAGTTCAAACCTTGGCAAAAGAAGAAATGCTTTCTTTTACTGGACTTTCAATGTGTAAGACTTCTCAGTTGCATGCTTTTTGTTTTTCAAAAAAAAAATAATAGCATGACTCTTGGCTCTCTGTAGCATAAGTGCTCAAGGTGAGCTTTAAGAATGTCCTTGGTTCAGGTATGTCTGCCAGCCATATCTAACAAGTTTACTTAAAGTTATGTTTTTATATATATCAAAGCCATTAACATATATTATTACCAGTTACAATAGATTGCTCTTTACTTTTGTAGTTCAATAAAAGAACGCTCTCTGCGTGCAGAGAGAGATCCAAGTTCAAACCTTGGCAAAAGAAGAAATGCTTTCTTTTTCTGGACTTTCATTTGTGTTGATATCTTTACTTTGATATCTTAGTGTTTGTTCATTTTGAAAGATAACAGTTTATTCAAATCTTGAACATATAGCACTAGGGTTTTAAATAAAGCTTTTGAAGTTAGCAGAAGTTGAATTGCAATATAGGCAGTAGGACTGGAGCCTCTGTATTCATAAGAGTGTACTTTGGCAAGACACTTTAACACTCTTGACTAGTATTGATTAATTCCAAGAAAGCCATAATTTAAATGAACATTTGTTTACTAAGGATTAATTCATTTACTAATAGGATTAACATTATTTGTTATGCCCCTCAAGTTGTTGATATGTCCCTCTTGTGTTGTTTATGTCCCTTAAATGACTTTTTTACCCTATGGACAACATAAGCTGGAGTTAGCATCACCTTGAAACTTTTTAAGTAGCAGCTGATGATACAGATATTTTGTCAGGATTTCAGCATCAAGTGTTATATATAACATCATTTTGCTCATTTCAAGAGTGGGACTTCACTCATATTCTTATCATTTTTTTAATCAAAATATTGATTCCAAATAATGTCTGTTTCTCTAGGCTTTTTAATTATACTTGTAAAAAAGGATGTTGGTGTTAATAGAAGATGAAAAATAAAAACAAGGAATTAGCTAATAAAATGCTTGATAAATCATTTCTGAAAACTGAATATATACTTTGTGGGTTCCTCAAAACTTTGTGAACAAAAAGAGAAATTAATGATTATTCGTTTTTATTCTGACACATGTATTCTAGTCAAAGCTTCAATGTATAAACATGCTCATGAATAGAATTAGGAAAAAGGCCTGTGCTGTGGATAGTTATACATTTTTCACACTCTGTTCAAGGTATAGATGACACACTGAGCTTTGAGCAGGTACACATACCTACATGTTATTGAAAACTGCATTAATTAAGATCAATGCATCTGGTTCCTACATCGATCTAAAGAAGGTCTCATACTAAAGCAGATAACGAAACAATTTCAGAGTTGGTACATACTTGGAGAAGGATACAGGAGGATCAGTTTTCTGCCTATATAATCAATATTCATGAGGTTTATTCACTTAACTTAATGTATTCCTTTAGCAGAATATATTTTATATCCTTACTAGGCTGCGGTCTATAGTAATGGTATAAAAAAGTGACCTTTACATATAGAAAAAAGAATATCACAAATTCGCGGGAGGGTAATAAACGAAATTGATTATGTCCCTCAACGTTGACGTCACCTGACGTCTGACGTCATAAACCTTTAGCTGAATGTCCGATTTCAATCGTGAGCTAAGAAGTTAGATACCTGCCAAGTTTCAGTAAGATCTGGAGAGTAATTGAAATTTATATAGGTTAGAAAATGGTGAGGGACATATTCAACAAATTGTGCTAATCCATGAAATAATTATTAAATTTTAAAGAGAGCAAGAGGGCGGGGAAGGGGACAGACAGAAGGGCATACAATTAGAGCTAAAAGGAGAACACAGAAAAGACAGACAAACAAACAGACAGACGGACGAATATCTCACCTAACAAATACACATTTATCATATAAAAATAATCAATATAACCATTTTTGAAGAAATGATCATGCTCCTTTGATTTTTCGAAACATTTTGACAAAAAGTATATCTTTATTTATTTTTCCAAGCCAGCAAATGCTGTATCCATTGTGAGACGTATTTATGAATGAGAAATAAGTAAAACATGTTTCAGTGGATTCATTAATCATCTAAAGAATTTAGCTAAATTGGTGTTCAAACTTGAGACCCTCTTTTGTTTTAATTTTCAGTTTAAATGGGAATCCTTGTTTCAAATTATTAAATTGTTATTTTGTTATAATGACTGTTAGCAAAAGGAAAGTTTTTCACTTTCACTATCATGTGTTCTCATCTTTATGAAATTTGATGAAATAATAAAAATCAGTTTTATTTTTACATCTGTGAGTTGTTTGTTCATGTTTGTTCCTGTGCACGACCCTTGTAATGAATTCCAACCGGGTTCGCTTCTTAATTGGTTGAAATCGGTGCAAAGCATTGCTTAAACAAGTTGACTGGAGTAATTGCCAGTGTGGGAGTCTTCGAATTAGATGTGGAAAAATCGAAATTCTCCTCAAATGGCTGTGAATATTGTCAGTGTGTAACAGTCCTCAAATGGTATTGAACAATCTAAAAGTCTTCATTTGGCTGTGAAAATGCTCAGTGTGTAAGAGAAGTACTTTAAAAAGGAAATAATTGAGATTTACTTTCTGACTTTCAGAGGCCTCTTTTTTCACAATAAATTTAGAAATGCAAAATCTTTTCTCATACGTAACGGACGGACAGACGAACGGTCAGACAGACGAACGACAGACAGACAGACAGACAGACAGACAGACAGACAGACAGACAGACAGACAGACGAACGGTCAGACAGACAGACAGACAGACAGACAGACAGACAGACAGACAGACAGACAGACAGACAGACAGACGGACAGACAGACGGAGACAGACAGACAGACAGACAGACAGACAGACAGACAGACAGACAGACAGACAGACAGACAGACAGACAGACAGACAGACAGACAGACGGACAGACAGACAGACAGACAGACAGACAGACAGACAGACAGACAGACAGACAGACAGACAGACAGACAGACAGACAGACAGACAGACAGACAGACAGACAGACAGACAGACAGACAGACAGACAGACAGACAGACAGACAGACAGACAGACAGACAGACAGACAGACAGACAGACAGACAGACAGACAGACAGACAGACAGACGGACGAACAGACGGACGAACAGACAGACAGACAGACAGACAGACAGACGAACAGACAGACAGACAGACAGACAGACAGACAGACAGACAGACAGACAGACAGACAGACAGACAGACAGACAGACAGACAGACAGACAGACAGACAGACAGACAGACAGACAGACAACCGAACATTAAAGTATCCGGTTTTACTTACTAGACCTACTGATTACCGGCATTTTCGCGTATTTCAAGCCCAGATGAGGGGTTAGAAGTTCGAAACGCAATGGGTTTAGGCTTTCGATGGGAATATTTTAAACAAGGTGTAATTCAAACCCTTAAAATGAGCTATCAAAATCTATAGAATATAGTAGTAAAGATTGAATTACTTTTAATTTTACGGCTATTCAAACATAGGCAAAACTTATGAAAGAAACCGCACTCAATGTTTGAGACTGTTTTTTATTACACATACGAGCAAACACATGAGATAGGTAACAGACATGAAAATTATACTCATATATACATGTATATATTCTAAAATCGGACACTTAAAAATGTTGTAACATAGGCGTAGGAGCCGGGGGGCCAGGGGGGGCCTGGCCCCCCCAATATCCAGACCGGGGGGCCAATACTTTGACCCCCCCCCCAATATTCACAATGGAAGATGAAGATTTTTGGAAAGAAAAAATGACAGAAATGAAATTTAACAGCAGAATTAATGTAAAAGTGTATTTTGTGCTTTATTTAATACCAATTCGCCTTTTGTTACGAACAATAACCAAAACATTTTGACCTCATAATCGCAAATGGCAATCTGAATACATCGGGTTTTTTCAATGAAATCTCAGCTCACGGAAAGTAGTTTCTAACGAAAACAGTGATGCAAAACGTACTCTAAGCAGTCAGACCCTATATTGTATTTAAATATAAACTCATTTTTTGTTCGGAAATGTAGACGAAATCGTGGCTGTGACAGCATGGTGGCTGTCACTTTTAGTTAGAATCAATACTATATGCTTTCCGCGTGATATCGAGACTTGGCCAATCCTATTTTCTTTTTCTTTTGGTTATTTTGTCTTAACTTAGATACACATTTTCATTCGCTTTCTTTTTATTCATTTAATGATATTGAATTTTTAGACGCATGATGAGTCATGAGAAAGTTTAGGGTCCTCATCTGAAGTTGCCCCATGTTGAAAACGCTCCTACGCCTATGAATAATTAACGTACACTTTAAGTCGATATCTGAAGTATTGCTGTTTAGGAAACATTTTGAAAGTAGTAAAACAAAAAAGAAAAAAGGCCGACGGACGAGATAATATATAGCATATATCAGCAGCCTAAATCTTATTCTTGGGCCTGGCCCGTCCGTATACCCCCAATGACATATGTGGGTGTGCATGGGCCAGGGCCCCGGGCTACCTAAATCTATGGTAGTAGATTTAGACTAGTTTTAGTCTACAGAACAGGAAAATGAGTATTTTATCCGAGCCGACTTTCAAAGTTTTTTGGGCTATGTTGACTGTGGACCAAAGGTTGGATGTTCGAGTTGCAGTGTGTTAAACTTTTTTGATAAGAACGTTTCATCATATCATTCTTTAGATTAGGAGAAAGACTATTTGAATCTAAAATGATAGTGGTAATTTTCACAATAATTTTGATAAAATGATTGTTGTAAAGTATATGAGAATCGTCCTAGGACGCAAACGTAATTAACATGTTACATCGGATATAGAAAATGGTTTCTGAAGACAATTTCTTTATTCAAATGATTACAAACTATCCTTCATATGTTCAAATCCTTGCTGAACAGCTTTTAAGGCCGAAAACGAGTGTCTGTGTATTAATTTCGAAGAGCTTGGCACATAAGCCCAAATTGAGGTCACAGAAAGGGGTAATTGTGTAACTAGGTACCACGGTTAGGTACCCACCATAGTTACTTTTCCCCCTGATTTGTTAACATGCAAGGCTGAGGTTATAGATCATACCTTAGGCATGACAAAGCCAAAGATTAGCCATTCCAAAAAAAAAAGGAAGAAAATCAGAGGGGCGTAAATATCTACGGAGAATTAACTGAGAATTTGTCCGTGAAACATTCAGGGTCTTACACCCGACCTTATTACCTTATTAACCATAAACTGCGTTTTCGTGCTTTATGGTAGATTGATAGATCCCACCTCACACAATATATCATTTAGATATGTTATGTATTACATTTCTTATAGGGTTTTCGAAATTTCACAGGGACTTAGTTCCCGAAAAAATCTAGTAAACATTACAAGCATTTATCCGTTAATAGGTTCATCCGAATGCAGGGCAAAAAAAGTTATTATCGCAAACCCCATCGTCTAAGTAGTTTGGACTAGATTGCATGGTACAATGAATGTAAAAAAGAAAAGAAATTACAATATGGGCTTGCAGTGTGAAACATATCCTGCATGAGTCCTTGATTTAAAGGATAAGCGGATTAACTTTACAAGTTTCAGCGGTCATGTCTAAAACACGCACCGATAAAGCGGAACAGAACGCATAGACGTTGTTACGATTACGTGGCTAATTTATTGTCTAAAACTAATGTATTCCTTTAGCTGAAGAACATATCTATAAAACGAGACCATCCGATGCCGGATGCGAGCATTTGCTAGAGGCTGGCGAGTGTTCGAACCTTGGTCAATATATGGAACCTTTAGGTTAGAGAAGTATTTCATTTCTTGTAATTTGGAGCTTCCAGTTTGAAGATAATGTGAGCCGTACGATCACTAAAACTATCCATTTTTCGACTTTTTATGGAGATGGCATGGTGAGGTAGTGACAAGAGCTTTTGGCGAGGTTCGAAGCCTGATAGACCAGGCAACAGGGCCTCAAAATTGGAGCAATGGCTATCCTTGGACTTAACTTTTAGAGTGGGAATCCTTCCGTATGCGAGTATAAGGATATCTTTGGTGGCAATTTTCTCGAGAAGTACATTATTCCTTTACATCAAACTTATATATTATTATACCTGAAGACGCCATGACAAAAATAAGATAACATTTGTTCCGATACGAGCATTGGCTAGGGGTCAGCATGGTTTCGAACTTGGGTCGGAAAACTGTTTTTATGAGTGTTGAATGTTGGATTCTTAGAGCACTTGGATACGGTTTTGAGGCGTTTAAGCCCGCATTGGATGAGATAGATATGTGATGTTGGTATATCTTTTAGGTACATGTCCTACGAATAAGTCTATCCCAAATAGTGAAAATCGGATCCTCAGTTACTAAGCAATGGCTAGGTTTCGGACCCAAGACTGTTATAAAAAGAGGTTATAAATGAGAATTTTTAGCAATATTCAGCGGTGAATTATCGTCAGCTGCTACTTACGAACACTACCTTTTTTCTAGACTTGGGTTTTGTGTACATGTACATGTAAATACTTTTTTGATACGAGCATTGACTAAGCGCCATTGGGGGTTCAAACCTGGGTCTGAAATTGACGGAAAATAGACGTTGGTTGAATTTGAGGAGACAGCAGAAAGTGCATCTGATGAGACTGGTGTCTAATCCTGATGTTTGTTGTAGGTACATGACATGGGTACAATTAAAGCCTATTGAGCCGGTGGTTGGATCCTGGGTTTGTGAGCAATGGCTTGTTTTTGTGATTTTGACAAAGTTTGAGACGTTTATTGTAAGGAAAGTAGAAATAACTTTAACTAAAACCTTTTTATATCGTTTGGTTAAAACATTGTTTAAATGTGGATGGATTATGGTGAAGATGTGCTTCTCCGTCTGTGTGTATTGAGCATTATACCAGACAGGTCAGAATGTTGAAAAATGAGTAATTTTCCGTAGAACTTTGAGACGCTCTCCTGGGCTATATAGAGCTTGTTTTGTTACAACGTTTATATATTATTTTAGTTTATGCCTTACCCGACAAGAGTATGTAAGAACAAGAGTTTTGAGAGTGTTCGTCTGTCAATAAGGGTGTCCATGCGAGGAGTTGTGTGGTTGTATTTGTGAAATTGACGAAGTTTTGGAAACTATTGTGAGAAAAGTAGAAAAAGATATTGACTAGAAACATTTACTTCTTGTAAGCGTGATATAATAACTATGAGAATATGTTAAAATAATTGCGATATGTTTGTCCGTCTGTATGAATTGAGCAATAGAAGCGATTTTGCGTGTATCCCTTTGCCAGAAATACAGGATTTTTTATGTTAAATTTGATAGAATGTGTAGCAAAATAATGGGCTTGTTTTCCTACAATTGATTAATAGAATTATGGTATGGCCCTTTGTGAATGATTATATGCAAAGATTGTAGTTTTTCAATCGTTCGTCTGTCCGCTCAGGCGTCCGTACGTGGCCGGATAGCGCTGATAGGTTAAAAATGACCAATTTTGAAAATTTGAATAACTTATTTACTAAAGCTGCTTTTTTCATGTAGTTTGCTTTAATTTTGTAGCATTTACATGTGTTTATCTTAAAATTACGAAAACCCGAAGAAAATATGATTTTAGAAGGGTTTAAAAAGGAAAGTCACCTCAGGAACATATTCACATTTCTTATTTTAAATTTAATTTAGAAATCGGTCGCTTAACCTGGCCCAAACGCTTAAAAAACGCCTACAATTCGTTTCTGGCCCAACTAGGCAAGTTTTAAGAGCAAAACTGATTTTCTACGATTAACGTTAGTGAAGTCTGTTAGTTAAACCCAAGTTGAAGGCTGAAAGTGGAGTTATATAGTATATGTATTTGGGTATCAAAATCGTAATTTCTATTCTTTTCCTGCCAATTCTTTTATTATGCTGGGGTTAAAACCCATACTAGGGGTACTTAAAATCGACTATTAGACATCACCAAAATCGTCGAGTATTCGCTTAAGGGGTTAATAAATGATGGGAAATATGTCCCTGAACTTTGACGTCATGTGGCGTCTGACGTCATTAACCCTTAAGCGAATTTTTGATTGCTATAGGTAGGAAAGGTGGAGACTTAGATGTATGCCAAGTTTGAAGAAGATCTATCGACTAAAACCTTTTTTATAGAGGTTGAAAGGTGGTGAGGGACATATTCCCCAAAAAATCTCTTTCTTCTTTTCTTATTCTCATCAATAGTACTATTAATAAAGATAAGAATTTACTGTTTAAGACAATTTTTAAGTCTTTTATTTCAGATAATTTCTTTCTGCTTTTTTTCTTCATCCTACTGTGTCTGTCCTTACGTGTACTTGAGACATGTATCAACTAATCAAGGTGAGGTGACAATAGGGAGAATGTTGCATGTTTCCGTAAAATTATGGGTAATGCAAATCTTTTACCAATTTCATTTTCAAGATCATTTTACCTGGTGAAGAAACGAACCAAGTGTAATATGGAAATAATGTAGACAAAAGCTATTTGCTCCTTCAGAGAATGCATCAGAAATAGGTATAGAAATACTTACTGCGAAGGGTCAATCGAAAACAAAAAGTCATTACTTATTAGCCGAGTATCGGACGATCGGTCGCTTTGGACATTATCTTTTTAAACTCAAACAGGATTTGGTTTCAAATAGTGAACACTTCCTTTTACATATTTTATAGGTTAGTATCGTTGGCCATTAAACATTTTCCAAACATGACACTGGTAGATTACACAGGATGCCGTGAAGAAACTGAACATTGTTGAGAGTGAGTTTAAACCCGAGGAGAAATCGACCTTGGTAATTGTTAGTGTGTGGGTATTCTCGCATTGATGTTTTAAACTCAAAATGTGTTGTCATTTGTATATAGTAATCACAAAGTCCTCGGTTGGATGTGAAAAGACAGATAGTCCTCATTAGGCGGTCCTAAGTGCCAGTGTGTAAAAGCCTGTACGTGGCCGGATACCGCGTGATAGGTTAAAAAAGACCAATTTTGGGAAAGTATTGTGGGAAAAGTAGGTAAAATGTAGACTTGAAACGTTGTTAATATAATAGCCCAACTCAAAGGCAATAATAAAAACGTATTTTCATAAGCGTGCGTCCGTCTGTGCGGTGTATTAGGCGTTATACGTGACCCTAATATGTTGGCCATAAATGCCCCAAATGGCGGGAAAGTGTGTGTTTTTGACGTGTGTTTGACAGGCTTTGCAGGCCGTCATGAGGCATGTTTTCCTAAAACGTTTATATATTATGTTATGGTAACTCCCGGACAGCACTATAGTATAAAATACATAGATATATGTTTGTTCGTTTGTCCCTACAAGCGAGTGTCCGTAAGGAGGTTGGGGCGAAATTGAAATTACGAATTTGGGTGGTCGTACGGACGGGTGGACGGACATACGATAATGACTAACGCTTATGTTTAAAATACTTTTTCACAATTGTCTAGATGTTGTTCTAACGTTGAAAAGTTATTTCAAGCTGACATCTCTTATTTTACTGAGTATTATCTCTTTTGAAGATGAGGTATTTTTGGCGGGAACGTTTTTTCGATATTCCGAAATTCTGTGATGTTTCCTTTTTTGGGAATGTTTTTAAAGTCAGACAGACAGACTTAGATGTATAAAAGATATTGTTGTGGATTCTCTGATACATGGACTACATTTTAAGACTGAAACGGGGGTTGTAATGATAAAATCAAATGTTTTATTCCCATTTTTCGTACGAAAAAGTGGTAGGGGGGGTTTAAGTGAAAAAGAGGGGTTGAAAATGGACTCACAATGGGTTAAGAAGTTGGATGGGAAGATTTCAAATATACCGATTTTGAAGTGTCTTATATGGGCTTTATGATTCTGAAAACAATATAGAAAAGTTTACTCTATTAAAAGATTTACGGGCGTTTGAAAAATGTGAAATTTGACATTATTGGCATTTGGACTTGGTTTTTTTGGCGTGTTTGAGTTGTTTGTGATAGTGCGTACGGACGGACGAAATTGCATAAGATAGAGGTATGCCACGGAAATGAAAATAACGTGTGGTAAATGCAGGCAATTTGCAAAGTGTTTAAGGGATTTTGAAGTAATTCTGATGAGTACGTTTGGTATGATAAGATTTTGAAAATGAGGGAAAAACGGAAAAAATGTGCGGGAAAATGGTGACTTTTGTCGATTTTGCGTTGAATAAATAATTTTCACGGACAGGCGGACAGACGAATGGTCTGAATGTAAACATATCCTCATAACCAGGATGCATGGGTATAATGTGGAAGTAGTCTCATATTTTTAAAAGGTTGTTTAGATTTTTTATGAATTTTTTGCTTTAGAATTTTGGTAAATTTTGAAAGTTTAGGTTTTGTAAGGAGGCGTTGGTCAATGCCCTCGCAATGTTTTAAATGTTTCGATGGGAATGTTTCAAACATATTGTATTTTGAGATTATGAAATGGTCTATTAGAATCTAAAAAAATAACATGAAATTATGCATCAAATTTGCTTTTATGAGCGTTTGAAAATAGGAAAAAATTGGCCGTATAGCGCGAATTTGGTTAAAAAAAATTGAATAACTTTTTTACTAAAGCTGCTTTTTTCATGTAGTTTGCTTTATTTTGTAGCATTTACATGTGTTTATCTTAAAATTACGAAAACCCGAAGAAAAGATGATTTTAGAAGGGTTTAAAAAGGAAAGTCACCTCAGGAACGTATTCCCATTTTTTATTTTAAATTTAATTTAGAAATCGGTCGCTTAACCTGGCCCAAACGCTTAAAAAACGCCTACAATGCGTTTCTGGCCCGACTAGGCAAGTTTTAAGACCAAAACTGATTTTCTACGATTAACTTAAGTGTAGTCTGATAGTTAAGCCCAAGTTGAGCGCTGAAAGTGGAGTTATATAGTATATGTATGTGGGTATCAAAATCGTAATTTTTATTCTTTTCCTGCCAAATTTTTTATTATGCTTGGGTTAAAAACCCACTAGGGGTACTTAAAATCGACTATAAGACATGACCAAAATCGTCGAGTATTCGCGTAAGGGGTTAATAAATGATGGGGAATATGTCCCTGAACTTTGACGTCATGTGACGTCTGACGTCATTAACCCTTACGCAAATTTTTGGTTGCTATAGGTAGGAAAGGTGGAGACCTAGATGTATGCCAAGTTTGAAGAAGATCTATCGACTAAAACTTTTTTATAGAGGTTGAAAGGTGGCGGGGGACATATTCCACAAAAAATCTCTTTCTTCTTTTCTTATTCTCATCAATAATACTGTTAATAAGATAAGAATTTACTGTTTAAGACAAGTTTTAAGTTTCTTATTTCAGATAATTTGTTTCTGCTTTTTTTTCTTCATCCTACTGTGTCTGTCCTTACGTGTACTTGAGACATGATTTGTATCAACTCATCAAGGTGAGGTGACAATAGGGATAATGTTGCATGTTTCCGCAAAATTATGGGTAATGCAAATCTTTCATCAATTTCATTTTCAAGATAATTTTACCTGGAGAAGAAACGAACCAATTGTAATATGGAAACAATGTAGGAGAAAGCTATTTTCTCCTCCAGAGAATACATCAGAAATAGATATAAAATACTTTCTTCAAAGGATCAATCGAATAAACTAGCCATCATATATAAGCCGAGTATCGGACGATCGGTCGCTTTGGATATCATTTTTTATTAGACTCAGACAGGATTTCGTTTCTAATAGTGAACACTTTTTTTTACTTATTTTATAGGTGAGTACCGTTGGCCATCACACATTTTCCAAACATGACACTGGTAGATTACACAGGATTCCGTGAAGAAACTTAAAATTGTTGAGAGTGAGTTTAAACCCGGCGAGAAATCGACCGTGGTAATTGCAAGTGTGTAGGTATTCTCGCATTGATGTTTAAACTTAATATCTGTTGTCATTTGTATATGGTAATTACAAAGTCCTCAGTTGGATGTGAAAAGACATATAGTCCTCTTTAGGCGGTCCTAACTGCCAGTGTGTAAAAGTCCTCAGTTGGAGGTGTTTTGAGAAAAATGATCGGGCTATATTTTTCAAAAACAAAATACATATTCGAATTAAGCATGCATATATGATGCTTTTGTGTTAATATGAAAAATAAAAACCTATTAATAAAGATGTCCTCAGTTGGCGGTGTGAAAACGTGAGTCCTCACTTGGCGGTGCTTACAAGTATGTGTGTGTGTGTAAGTGTGTGTGTGGCCGGGTGGTGTATTTAGTATGAGTGTTGCATGCAAAAATGTTGGTAATTTCTAGCGCACCCTTATCGAAACCATAGGCGTAGGAGCCGGGGGGGCCAGGCCCCCCAATATCCAGACTGGGGGGGCCAGAGTATACTTTGGCCCCCCCAATATTCACAATGGAAGATGAAGATTTTTGGAAAGAAAAAATGAAAGGAATGGAATTTAACAGCAAAATTAATACATAAGTGTATTTTGTGCTTTATCTAATACCAATTCGCCTTTTGTTACGAACAATAACCAAAACATTTTGACGTCATCATCGCAAATGGCAATCTGAATACATCGGGTTTATCCAATGAAATCTCAGCTCACGGAAAGTAGTTTCGACTAACGAAAACAGTGATGCAAAACGTACTCTAAGCAGTCAGACTCTATATTGTATTTAAATATAGGTTTTTTTTATCCGGAATTGTAGTTGAAGTCGTGGTGGTGACAGCATGCTGGCTGTCACTTTTAGTTTGTATTAGTACAATATCCTTTCCGCGTGCGATCGAGTCTTGGCCTATCCTATTTTCTTTTTCTTTTGGTTATTTTGTAACTAAGATACACAATTTCATACGCTTTCTTTTAATTCATTCAATGATATTGAATTTGTAGATGCATGATTAGTCATGAGAAAGTTTAGAAACATTTATTCTTAGACCGGTCCTCATCTGAAGTTGGCCCCCCCAATGTTGAAAACGCTCCTACGCCTATGGAAATATAAGGAATACTGCATTAAAAGAGTTATTGTTTTGTGTAATTCCATTCTGGAAACCTTTTCGTGAAGAAAAAGTAGTCCATTTGGAGTGATTGCGTGGTAAAACATTTTGGAATTGCTTGTACAAGCACCCACCCATTCGCACTCATAATCTTATAATGAGGCATTTACCCTGATTCTAAGAATGCCGCAACATGAAAACATGGTAACTTTCATTAAAACAGTAACGAATCAGCCAACATACACTTACCAACGTTAAGTGTATGTGGGCTGATAAGTACGTGCTACCAAGTTTAATGGACATATACAGATGTTATGTTATGACACAGTAAATGCATGTATTTCAAACACATCTTAAAACAAGTTACTCTACAGGCTTCATCTAACTGAAATGAAATAAATCCTGACAATATTTCTATGATTTGATCATTTGGCATCTTACCCAATAGCATTTCATATTGGTTATCACCCAATTAGCAAAATAACTTTTGCCAGAATTCGTCACGAATATGGTCTGTTTTAGAGCAATAAATTAACAAATGCGAGGCTATACAATTGGTCCCTAGCCTGCAGTTTGGACACAGAGTGTCGTATTTTCTTGAGAATAATCTAGAAACTATCTGTACAGCCGTAAAGCAGTATTTCAGATAGCTTCTATACACTCTGCAGAAATACCAGATGTGACATGGCATGAAATTACCGTACATGATTTTAAAACCTGATAAACCCGGACTTCTATTTATATTATCAAATATAAAATGTTCTGTGAATGTTTTTAATGATTGATTGATTGTTTTCGTCCATGAATGTTTACTTGGAAAAACAGATGTTGACATGTATTCATTTAATGTCAATGTCAGCCTATATTTTCCCAAGATTCGATAGATATCTGGCATAAAACCGCGAACTGTGCTAGGTTTATTCATAAAAGCATGTAATCGGTAATTAAACATATTCTTTATACGCATAACGGTATTCAACCTGCATAGTTGCCCGAACAATATCAATTTTCTTTTATCTATATAACTTTCTATAGGCATCATTCCCATACAAGCTAACGCAACAGTTGTAGAAGTTGAGCGGGGCATTCCTTGAATATGCTTAACACACTATTTATGAGCACGTTCAAGGGTTTGTATTTGGGTTTCGGAAAGCTCGTTCCACAACTCACTTCCATAAAGCGCCTTCGACAAAACAACAGTTTCATAGATACGCCCAAGCGAAAGTGGATGCATGCAATTTCGAGAAATGCCACAGTCGTTTAAGCTGAAATATGTTTGTCGAAGTTTTTTACAACATTCTTCAACTGATGTGTTCAGTGACATATTTTTTTCGTTGTGTACGCCTAAATGCAAGTAGGACTGTCCTTCGTTAACTGGATGTGGTCCGATACACCATTCACGTTTTACCTTTTCAGAGTCAGATTTATTCTCATTATAAACGACCACCACACACCACTGGGAATCTTCAAAAGAATATTCAGTCATGAAATTATAGCTCTGTCTGTTGATAAGAACTTTCTTGATAAAGTGAAGTGGTCTTTAATGGAAGGTCCATAATAGTTAAAATAATCATGCCTGTTAAGTGTCATATATAAGTACTAACTAATTAAAAATAAATCCTGAAGTGTGCATGTGGTGTTTATAATGATCTCTTATATCGATGATGAAGAGAACAACTCATTTTGAATATTCAACGGATATGCCTCGGGCGTTCAGCTACCATCGGTTATTATTGCGAACAGTGCTATCATCAACGGTAAATGCCATCGTAGTTTATATGCATGAAACATTCTTGGCATGCCCTCCATTTCCCTACAGAGTTTCAATAACAGACAATCTATAAATAGTAATCATGAACCAATTATTCAGCCTTGCATACAAAATCGTATATATCATTTTACACACAATTCAAACAACATAAATTCTTCAATGGTTATTTTATCAGAATAACATACATTTATGACTACATTGGTTTTAAGCCTACTCAATAAAACCATGCCCATGTATAGACCACTTCACTTTATAGAAATGTCATGAGATGCAATATGATTTTTTTCTTTATATTTTGACAGTAATAATGAGTATGTAAGAATACATTTAATATAATAAGACTCAATAAACATATTGCTGAATAAATTCATTTGCATTCTTACATCACTAGGGATACAAAATCTATGTAATAAACAAAAACTATAATGACAATGAATCAACAAAAGACAGTTCATTTTTTACAGAAGGGCAATTCAAATTCATGTATGTCAAAAAGATTCACAATAAATTTCTTAAATACACACTCACACCCCACACCCACAAAAACAACCCACACACCCCAAAACCCACACACCCCACCCCACACCAATTCCCCTGTGTCAGCATGACCAGCAAGTCCTGCAAAACATAAAATAAGAACAAGTATTACTCATACAGCTCCTCATAAGGATTTTGAGAAGATCCCCAATTGAAGACAACAGTAATAGACAAGAAGTGCTAACACTTGTTTTGTGAAATTTTGAGTAAACACTTGCATTAAAGGGAAAAATTGCCCATGATGAGTAGAATCATGTTCCTTCTGTTCCATTCTTTCTGGTGTCTTCTGCCTCAAGTCAAATTTAGTTTATATGAGGAGAAGAGTTCAATAAAAAGCATCATCTCCTTGATACAAACATCAGGGCCCAAGATTAAAGGCTTTTTAAAACAAAACATGTAAGATGAATCCTCTTAAATGGTTACTTATGACCAAACTGTTCTTCAAATACCCACAATAAGAGTTTAGATAAAGAAGTTAACCAAGTAATTATACATTTTATGTTGACGTATGAAACACCAAAACCTGCTCTGTGCTCAGGGAAAAAATGTGTGAAACAGATTTACCATAAACTTAACAACATTATATCCGTGTATGTTTTTGTTAGGATGAGCAGAAGTCAGCTTTGATAGGCCTAAACAAGCAGAATTACCATAAATGGTAGACTTTGGAATCCACCATTATTTGTTGAAATGTTTGGTTTGATTTTTAATGAATATACAAACAGTAAGGAAATTCTTAATAGAATTCAAGTTAATGTTTCCTAATGTTTAAGTTTTAGTTTACAACATAAATGATTGGAAGTATGATTTGTCATTTATCCTAAAACTGGTTATTTTGACAATGCTGTAATGTTGCGGCCATTTTCACTCCAAGATATCTTTGTACTTAAGTTCAGTCATTTTGGTATGTGGATAAAACGTCCAATTTTAATTATGTAAAGACTGATATTTGGGGTCATTTTCCAGGAAAGCTTGACCTTGGTATTATGGCATATTACAAAAATTTTATAAAGGTTATGTTAAAAGTTTTTTAATAAGAGAGCTGAAAAACACAACACTCCAGTCTTTTTTTTTAGTCAATATGTCTATGGTTGAAGAAAAGTTATAAAAATAAAAGTGACAGCACATGTATGAGGACTTCATTATTAATATGCTTTAACCATTACCAAACAATAACGTCATTTCACCAGTTTGCTGCAGACGACTCTGGAAAACATTGTGGGAAAAGGAGAAATTGATCGCTAAGAGCAATTTCTCCTTTTCCCACAATGTTTTCTACCCTATCAGAAGGTTATTTTTCAATTTCATCACATTTTGAAATGTTGTCTGCAAACTCTTTCAGTTTGGGACAGTCTAAAGTTTGGCGCTTGGTAAAGGGTTAAGTTATGAGAAATTAGACAACATTTTTAGTCTAATTTCTCATAACTTAACCCTTTACCACTTTTATTTAATTAAAATGGCATTGTTTTCGAAAACAAATATTTGTATCATGTACATGAGCTTACACAAATCAATCTGGTTTGTCCTCCTGCAATTGCCTGTCCAACATCTCAGCAGAATGCATTGATTCTGAGTGCTCTCTTTCTTCTTCACTGTTAACACCAGACACTTCACAAGCTAAAAAAGAAAGAAACATTATGTACATTAACTCCAAAATACCCCACTCTGTTATATCAACTGCAGATGTCTTTTTTTTTATATGGGTTTTACATCACATCATCATTATTTCAGTTAAGTAGCGATGCCCGACTCTTAATGATGGAGGAAGACAGACCCATGATGATACTCAACTGCCCATAAGGGCTGGTCAAGGTGGGTAGAACCATTGGCATTCCGCAAGTCAGTCGGGAGACTGCCTCTCATGAAAATCCATATCCCTCTCAGGATTTGAACCCACGCGGAGAGGGGCCATGTGATTTCAAGTTCTGTACTCTAACCACTATGCCACGGGGGCCCCTTGCAGAAGGCTTTAGAAACCCCTCTGACTCAATGATGAATGCCTATTACTGATATTTTCTTTCTAATCAATAATCTTCATCTTCTGATAATTTTATTTTCAAAGATCATATTGTCACAATGTGAATTTACTTGCAAGTACAAAATGGGTTGAGACTAAAGCTTTAAACATGTGATTTTCTCAAAAAAGTTCCCATATAATATAAATTCTAGATGCTACTTTTTGTAGACTGTCTTGAACCCACTCATTATTTCAGTTATGTTGCAATGCCTGATTCTTAATGGTGTAGGAAGCCTCCATACTCAACTGCCCATAAAGGCTGGCCATGCAGGGTACAACTATAGGCATTCCATAACCCTTTCCCAAACAACAAATTTTGGACTGTCCCAAATTCAAAGAGCTTGCAGACGACATTTCAAACTGTGATGAAATTGAAAAATATTCTTCAGATAGAGCAGAAAACCTTGTGGGAAAAGGAAAAATAGCTCGTTACGAGCAATTTTTCCTTTTCCCACAGTTTTCTTAAGTCATCTGCAACAAAGTAGTCAAATGTTGTTATTGTTTGGGAGAGGGATAAGTCAATCAGGAGGACTACCTTTCATGAAAATCCATATCCCTCACCAGAATTTGAACCCAGAAGGGGAGCGGGGCAATGTGATTCCAGGTTCAATACAATAACCTCTAAGACATGGATGCCCCTCAAAATTATTAAATGAAGGGCTCAATGGCAAATCATAGTCAGTCTTCTACAATTAATGGAACATTTGAGGACAACCTATCCCATGATTGTAATTTGAGCTGCAGTCAAATTACCAAATTATAAGCTAGAAACTTCAATACAAATAAATCCCATTTGAGCTAATTATACTGATTAAAATAAACTTTCTTATTTTGAACAAATTCTCATTTTAGAGCAATTTCTCCCTTTCCCACAATGTTTTCCAGAGTTATCTGCAACAAACTGGTCAAATGTCATGGCAAATTGTTTGGTAATGGGTTAACCTATAACCATATCCACATACCTTGACATCTCCCATGGTTAAAAACACATGTCTGCTGGTTTTCATGATTCTCAACATCTTCTGGTCTTAGTATTCTTCTATTTTCATAAGGAATAGCTGGAGAAAAAAAAAAAGTTCAATTAAATAGAAGATCTAATTATAAGGACAACAATTTAATAATATATTCCATCTGTGAAGATTGTGGAATAATATACAAAAGCGTTAAATCTAAAATAGTTATCAAAGTGCTGATAGCGCTGAAGGACTAAGGTGTGTTTAAAGTAAAGCAAGATGATTGAGGATCCATTTGAAAATTTCTTTGGGCAACATCTCCAGGAAAACAGCTGCTCTTTTTACCACCATTACTATAATTATTTTTTCTGTGAACAGAGACTGAATGATAGTCTATTTTTGAACGTTTGGACATTTTACAATTCCCCATGAGGCAACAGTTATAATAATATAGAGCAAAACAAAGCGAATAAATCCGGACTACATTCCTAGTTCCAAGGTGTTAGTCCGCACAGTGAAGGCGGATGTTTAATGAGTAATTGGAATCAGACCGCTGCTTGTGTATCAATAAAGTACCGTCCCTAAAAAAGTGGTATGTAAATTCAATGGACCAAGGTGCTGTAACACCCTTAGTCCAAAAAAGAATTAGTGAATGAAGCGTGAACAGAAGATCATCCAGATTGAATTATGTATTTGTGTATTAATTTGTGCAGCACAAATGATCTGATAATCATAAAATCAAATTTTAATTCATACAAATATATTTAACGCTTTACCGAACGCCAAATTTCGACTGTTCAAAATTGAAAGAGTTTGCAGACGACATTTGAATGTTACGAAATTGGAAAGAAATCTTCTAATAGGGTAGAAAACATTGTGGGAAAATGTTATTGCTTGGTAAGGGGTTAATACATATAAAATCTTGTAGGTTACTTAGATAAGCAACTTAATTTGTACCTGAAGACCTATAGTCATATTGAGTGGGTTTCAGGACATCTAGTTGGGTTCTTTCTCCCGTCCTAATATCTACCATGTCATTTCCATTGTTAAGGGGGGTATATTCAGGGAACCATGGTGGATGGAGGCAATTGAAACCACTGTTATTGCTTAAATGGTTGCTCAAGTTGTTTCTGATGTTTCTGGAAGTGCGTCTCTCCTCCTCTCCATCATAAATTGTTTGTGAGTCCCTTGTTTCATTTTGTCCCAAACAATGCTGCGAGTCCCTTGTTTCATTTTGTCCCAAACGATGCTGTGAGTCCCTTGTTTCATTTTGTCCCAAACGATGCTGTGAGTCCCTTGTTTCATTTTGTTCCAAACAATGCTGTGAGTCCCTTGTTTCATTTTGTTCCAAACGATGCTGTGAGTCCCTTGTTTCATTTTGTCCCAAACGATGCTGTGAGTCCCTCGTTTCATTTGGTTCCAAACGATGCCGACCTGTCTGCTGTAAGCTTATCACCTTGTCAAAGTTACCAGGCTGCATTTTTTGGTGAACTATATCTTCACCTCCTTCAGCACTAACATTGTCATCTTCGTCACTTTCTTCTCCATCAATGTCCATGCTGTCACTGTCTTCAACAGAATCCGATTTGTTAGCCATGACTTCAGGGATTAAGTCTGAAAAAAGAAAAGATGACAAGTCTTTTTAACTTCATCATATCATGTGTGTGCAGTGACAAATAGGGGTACCGGTATCTCATCACCAGCAATGGAGATAAAAGAGTGCATTAACCCATAGAATACTGGGTAATTTTCTGAAAATTGACACAAGGAAAGTTTTAGGGTAATTTAGAGTAATTCCTTCTTTTTAATATCTTTACAGTTTTACATGGTTATTTTATGTTTCTATGTTTTATTTAAGGTCAAAGCTGGGCGACAGTGGTGCAGTGGTAGAGCGCATTCCTCTCGTACTGAGGGTTCAAATGCTTGTTAGGCAAGGTGAAAATTGCGTGGACTAAGCCACGAATGGGCGCAAGTACATCATGATGTAGTATCCAGAAATAGTCATCGAGAGTGAGTTTAATAAGCTCCAAGCTTCCATCACAATTGATGTAAAATAAATAATTTTAACTAAAGCTGTGTTTTCAACATTATTTCGGTGAATTGTACACAGTCAAACAAAGATTTGAGTCGGAACATGGTTTCTCTTTTTGTACATACCACTGCTTTCAACCAAATATTGCACAGGATTTACAATTCTACACAACATATAATGTTTGTCTGCTATCTTTTAACAAGTTGTATGAAGAGTTTACAACAAGACTATCGTCAGTCCAACACAAAAGCAGAGATTTCAATAAATTCCTGCAGTTATCCCTTGATGAATTCAGTATAGGTAAATAATCTTAAAAGACCTGCAAAATAATGTCAAGCTCTAGCTCCTTTGTATGAATGTATTGAGGAAATAGTCTAACAATAATCTACAAAAAAAAAAAAATGGCCGTCATGTCAAGTGCAAAGCAAACCAATACACAATCGTGCCATATTAAGTCTTTTATCATGCCAATAAAGATTAAAGTGGAAGTCAAACTGTAACAATATGCCATCAGGAAAGCTAAACTACAAAGGTCTGTGTATAAATCATACCAGGTAAACCTGCATAAACATCCTTGCGTGTGGCGAGAAAGCAATTGTATTTCTTCTGCTTGCCCATGCGCATGCGCACTAAGATTTATAATATATTGGACTTCCCTCTCAATAACTCTTGTTTTTTCTAAACAAATATGAGCAAGGAGATTTATAAAGAATTCCGGATGTAGAACAACTGGTTATGATGGCCTTAAATTGCTAATCTTAATTCCATAATTATGTTGTGTGTGAATATCTTAACTATAGTATTGGATTAAACCCGCGATATGGGGGAAGTGTATAACCCTTCTTCGTATCTATTTGAGGGATTTACCCGAACTGCAGAAGCAAAAGTTTGCCAATAATTGACAAACAGACACAAAGGTTTAATATTCATTCTTTAATAACAACCATTACTCTAATGTGAGTGACACAGATACACAAATACACAGTATTTATCTTTTTGAAAAGATATTAAAAATAATGGAGAGAATGAAAATAAAACAATTATATAAATCCTAAAAGCAACATTGTACTCTATTCTCATATTCATGTTTAAGTTCTTCATTGCTAGTCTTCACTTCTTATAGTTGATCAACCTATAGTGAACTTATAGAAATACCATCTACAGTATGGCACACAACAGTAAGATAACGGGTCATTATGACAAAAACAGAATTTCACTCATAACTTACATCCACTTTGTCATGATTTTCTGCTTTGGCGTCTGCTAATATGTTTTATGTATAAAGGTTTGTTTCACCATTTGAACAGTTACATATAATTATAGATGTATGACGACATACGATACTTTATAAATTGTCCAAGTTGAAAGCAACAGCATGACAATTCTTAAATGAATTATTTACTTTTTTTGCAATTTAACAAGCGATTTTTCCTTTTGTCAAAGTGGTTTCAACATCTTCAGCAGTAGAAAGGATATAGTGAGGTCAATTTGTAGAGTAAGGGGTTGATATGCTCTTCGATTAAACCCTTAACCCATTACCAAACAATAACAACATTTGACGACTTTGTTTCATAACGAGCAATTTCTCCTTTTCCCACAATGTTTTCTACTCTATCAGAAGATAACTTTTCAATTTCATCACATTTTGAAATGTCGTCTGCAAACTCTTTCAATTTGGAATGGGACAGCCGAAAATTTGGTAATTGGTAAAGGGTTGAAGGGACTATCTCGCAAAAAGTGTTGTGTGAGTAACATGTCAAAAGGGGGATTCAAAAATTCCTCATTACTACATAAATGACCATTTTCAATATTTACATTTAAAAGATACTGAAAACCTGTGCCTTCATTAAATAATTGTGAAGCAAGTATTGGGGCATTCAGTGCTTTGATTATAGAACTTTGTGTATAAATAGTAACGGATTGCTATTGGACATTCCTTGCTAGCTTGGGAATGTTGAATCACAGAAGATAACTGAAAAAATGATGATGCTGTGGTAAACACAATCAAAATGCCACATTAAGGGCAAAAATGATGCAGATACCATAATTGTTGTTTGTATGGTGTTTAACGCCATATCAACATTGTTTCATTTATGTAACGGCTTCCCTGGATGCACCACTAATGTGGCTGTCTCTGATGTGACTTGCCAAAGGTCACTCCCAAAAGAACCCAGAGGTGATGGAGCGACTCCCTAGTTCTTTAATCCCTACAACTTATAACCACTGGACCACAGCAGGGTACCGTTTTACTAAACAGTTTACGCTTAAGATTTCCGTAAGTCTAAAACAACAGTTCCTCTTTTATCAATATTTGGCTAAGCAACATTGCAAAGTAACACATCATTGGAATCGTCTCTCTGAGACGCTTCCAATGACGTGTCACATTGCAATATTGTACTTTCATTGAAGATACTATCCATGTTAATCAATTATGACTTACCACATAGTTTCCGTAAGTTGTTTAGTAAAACGGTACCCAGGTCCCTAAATACCATCAAAGCCCTAGGACAGCTGATATGGTAAGGTTCATAAGAGGGACTCTTTCCTCTTTTTGTGACTGGCTCTTATTGAAAGCGTTAGCAGATGAAAAAAAATACAAGTAAATATTACTTTATTGGGTGGAAGCTCATGTGACCTTAGATGAATTGGTCTATACAAGTTAGTTATCATTTTGTAACACATTAACACCGTACACCACATTTTTGCATCTTGCAGCAGAGGGCTTTAAAAAAGCATTTATGGCAAAAGGGGAAATTGCTTGTCACAAGTTATTTCTCGATTTGCCGCAATGCTTTTTCAATCTATTCACATATCACAACAGCCCAACTGAAAAGATTTTCACATGATTTCAAAGCTTTTTGAAGGATGCCTGCTTCATGTTAAAAACATATTTTCGGGGGTTGGTAAAGAGTTAAGACTCCTACTAAAGATATGCATGTTAGAGTAATATGAGTAGAGTAAATCTATTATGTTGAATGGGGTCAGGAAGCTATGGCTAATTGAAAGTCATCTGATCCTTTGTAAAGCCGAGTAATGGTTCACTACAATACACCATGTTATTTACCCACTACCCAAAAAAAAAAATTAACAAATAGTCAAAATAGCTCCCTTTACTCTCCCTTTCCATGCTGTGCTCTAGAAAGGACCTTATTAGGTCTGGTTTCTAGGTCACCTGACCCTGGGTATTCTATCAATAAAGAATCTAAAGATAACAATCAAAACTTAAACTAGTGTTTTTAAATGAATCATTTTCAAGGTTACGTGTGTATAAGGCTTATAAATGAAGAAAACTTAACTTGACCCTTTACCAAAAGTAAAATTTTTGACTGTCCCAAACTGAAAGAGTTTGCAGACGACATTTCAAAATGTGACAAAATAATCTTCTGATATGGCAGAAAACATTGTTGTAAAAGGATGAAATGCTGGGTAAGAGCAATTTTCCTTTTCCCGCAATGTTTTCCAGAGTTGTCTGCAACAAACTGGTCAAATGTCATCATTGTATGGTAATGGGCTAATATTCAAGTGCTTGAGATGATTATATTCGAAGAATCAATGCAAGTCTTCAGAAAAGTCCTTCACATTTGTGACATAATTGTGAGGGTCTTACCAAAGTATTGCACTAAACCATGCAAAAGATAACATTTTTACAAATCCTGTCATATTAGCCTGTTCTTACACCAGATACCCTCAACAACAAATCTCTGTAATGTGATACCCTCACTGGGATAGCCAAGAGTGGAAGAGTTTGGGACAACAGGTGCACGTCTGTTAAGTCTCGCCTCACTGAGTCGCGAAAACAAAATGGACGAAAGCAATATTTACACACCAAATGCATACTGCCTGTGGCTTTCTAAAAATATGAAAAGAAAATATGAACAGTTATAAAAGACCTTATTCCTTGATCAATAACCGGTCATGAAGGTGGCAAAAAATCATGTGTCCGAGGCCCAATTTTGACACATTTTCAACTTCTATACAGAATTCCCTGCGAATACAGGAAGTCCATCGCCATTGTTTGCGCTTTCCACACAGTCTAGGCATACAAGTTATCCACAGAAAAGGCGTGCAGACCACGAAGATTTTTTGCTATCGTTCAATGTATGTACCCACCTGAAAAACGCACTATTTTGACGCCCTTTTCGGTGTTTTTCCCAAGCAGCCGATAAGTTCCAATATTGACACTTCCAATGCAGAAATGTGTGTAACCAGCATATTCTTATTATTCAATATACCCTAATGAAACTTTATAATAACATTTACATTCAATAAAAAGCATAACAATGTCTCAGCACTGCTTATTATCAAGAATTTCTCCTTCAAACGGGTTGGAAGGCCCTACCAATTTGAAACTAAAGGTCAATTAGTGTTTACTGCCCCCTTAGGGAAGTTCTAGTTAGTCTATGTACTTGTTTCGTTGGTGTACTGTATCTTCTTAAATAAATAGTTAGAACACTCGTTTCCTTCTTCATGGCATAACAATCACAAATAAAGATTTTCTTATGTAACAATGTTTATTTTTTATAAAAATCTTTATTTCCTTCAAATCTGATGATAACAAAGGATAACAGAGAAATAAGATATCATTTCATACACAAAGGAATGCATACAGTATAAGAAAAAGAAATTGCTTAATAAATGATAGAAAAGACAAGATTTCTCGCAGCACACATACACAAATGACTTTTTACCCATGTGTGTATTCACACTCACAAGTATCACAAAGCCGAGGAGCAAAAACGAAAAAACAAGAAAATGACAAAATGATGTATACAAATGAAGTGTTTTATCACAGACTCAGTGCTTATTGATTCAAGTTTAATGCCAAATAAGTGTTTAACCTACATTTTCATCCAATGAGAATGCGTCAATTTGAATTTTTTTGTTGGTTTATTTTCCATAAACTACTATTCGAGTGTTCTATCTGGGCTCTATGAGACTATTACTCTGGTATCACGCATGCGCATAAATGTATAGTTTTAGGCTCCACCTCCAAATCAATGACACGTGTAAGTCTAGCCTACGGTAGCGATTGAAAGATCGCTGTGACGTCGCGGGGGAGAAATAAACACAGAAATAAATAAAAAGGAATTACAATTAACTGGGTATCCTAACATCGTTGAGAAAAAAAGAAACTGAACTATATTAACCTTTTACCCCATTAGGAATAATGTGACGGGTACAAATTGAAAGCATCAACGGACAACACATACATACATTATGAAAAAACACAGTTTCTTTTTGAAATTGAAAAGAAAATATTGTGACAAAAGGAGAAATTGCTCGTTACAAGCAATTTCTTCTTTTGCCACAAGGGCTTCTCAAGTTTTCTGCTGTAGGTGAGGAATAAATTATGGAGTAACGGGTTAAACTCAAAACTACATTGCAATCTACATCACTGGGTAGTGCAGTTTTCTTCTTCCAAATATGGTATGGCAGATTCTTGGCATGCAATTGACAGCCGCGGAAGGCGTGGTTTATGTCGAATTTCAAAATACTGAGCAGCAGTTTTATGCCATTCGCAGATCATACCCGTAGAGGCGTGGTTTGCCAGCGTCAAATAGAGCGCTCTATGGAAATGTAGGTTAAACACTAAATTGTTTAGAGGCTATATAGTGAAATTTAAACGACATAGAAACCCCGTCAGTCGCTATCGCTCCTTCCTTGGGGTTTCTATATCGTTTAAATTTCACTATCTAGCCTCTAACCTATATGAAGTGTTTTATCACAGACTCAGTGCTTATTGATTCAAGTTTAATGCCAAATAAGGCATAAACAAATACAAATAATTTAAAACAGATAAACGAGAACATAATATAAATGATATAATATATCCAAAAATATATCAAGCTGCGACATGCCAGCACTGCCAGCATATAAATTGTAATGAGGATATTATACATGTCAAAATACAACACCTGGCAATGCTTCTGTCCGTTTTCAAGACCTGTGGGAACCCTGTCATTAGAATAATTTGTCTCAACTCGGGTGTACACCTGGATTCATAAAACTGAAAAAATATCCTTCCTTGTTTGTAGGGGTTTAC
Source organism: Cerastoderma edule (assembly GCA_947846245.1). Taxonomy (NCBI): domain Eukaryota; kingdom Metazoa; phylum Mollusca; class Bivalvia; order Cardiida; family Cardiidae; genus Cerastoderma; species Cerastoderma edule. Next base: position 6,948,323 of record OX401416.1, on the reverse strand, counting down.
CTTGATAAACATTAAAACTGTATTATTTCATTTTGTCGGATTTTAAGATGTTCATCATTGCTTACATCTCACTATTTGGGCTGGTAATAATTTATTGAAAGTGTCATGGGAGTCTTCATAAGGGACATATTTGATTCATCCTTATCTTTATCCTAATTATACTCAAACCGACTTCATTCATATGCAAAGAGGTTAGATCAAGGCCAAGTTAAATGGCGGTTGGCCTATGATCAAACCTGTTTGCTTCTCTTGGTATCTTTCCTCAACAAAATTGAGCAGATATTTAAGGTTTTGATAAGGAAATTACACAAAAAATCTATCTTTAGAAAATTACCCAGCATTCTAAGGGTTTAGCATTTTTCTGTCATTTTAAATCATTTTCTAAAACTTTTGTCTAAACAGACAACTCAATAAGTCCTTGTGCAAGACTATATGTGAAAACATTGAGAATGTGTTCATTAGGGAGCATTTTCTTGATTTGTCACACTTATTTCAATGTGACAGCAATGAACTGTGGGATCCTCATTGAACGTCAAACTTCAACAAGTTGGGTTTCCTCCTTAGAGCTTGTGATCATCTGGATAACGTTTTACTATACGACTTAAGGAATAGTATTTGCGCAAGTGAAAACTGATAAACATGGATAGCATATTAAACGAAAACACATTATTGAAATGTGACACATCCTTAAAAGTGTCTCAGAGAGATGATTCTAATGATGTGTTACTTTGCAAATTTGCTTAACCCAATATTGAAATAAGAGGGAATGTTGTCCAACTTAAATGTAAACTTATGCACATTTTTAGCATCAAGTGTCTAGTAAAAAGCTACCCTTGATACTGTTAGCTCTGGAGTTATTTAACTCTTTACCACCAGAAGATGACATTTCGAAAAGCTTTGTAAACTTGTGAAAAACCTTTCAGTTCAACTTCTACTGTTGTGATAAGTGAATTGATTGAAAAAGCATTGTGACAAAAAGGAGAAATTGCTTGTGACAAGCAATTTCTTCTTTTGTCATAATGCTTTTTGAAAGTAATCTTAACCACAAAAATGTTGCTTTAGGTGGTAAACTGCTAAACCCTTCCTGCATATTACTTGGTGAGTCTTCTAATTAACCTATTTCTCTTTTTGCCAAATATGTTTTTCCCCAATGTTTATTTCGTCACATGTTGTTGCCACCATTTCAGACAAACTGCAATGATCCTCGATCGGGAAAGGCGTGCGCCATGCGCCATAGTCACATTAAAATTAAAATTGTCACATTGATTTTGCAACCTCGAGCGCCCGTGTCTCTTCGTTTTTCTAGGCTTCATTCATTTTCCGATGAAGGAAGAATCGTTCCAAATAAATCTGTTTAACTCCCACACAAATTGATGTTTTTCACCCGACAAGCGGTGTTTAAAATAAACATAGGTATATCCCATTCTAAAAATAGAATCGATCCGCAACGGACCAATCAGAATATAGGTCTACTTGTTTGAGGATGACCGAGAGGACGCAAACCGAGTAACATTCGTAAAGTTGACTAATCTGAAACCTTTTTAAGCTCGACAATTTCACTAGAATGGATAAATATTTCATTATTTACCAACTTTAACCAATTGCCAACGACTTTTTATTTTTTCCGACCCTATAAAATACCAAATTAACACGGATTGGGTTTTTTGAATTCTGCAGACAAACACTCTAATGCTAAATCGAACAGACTTTGTAATGGAAATAATCGTGACGTAAGCGAAACAATCGTCTGTAGTTTTGAGTTTTGGTTAATCTTTCTCCAATAATGCCACCTAAGAAAAGGCTCAAAAGACCAGAAGGTCAGTGTTCCATTAGCAGTTTTCTGTCCGGTTCGACCCCAGGACCGTCGAGCAGTAATGCTGAAGGTGCAATAATTACAATTGATTCTTTGCCACCCCCCTCCGACGGCGTCCCTGACGACGCCATACCTACAACTAGTGAAACCCTTCAAACGTCACAAAAACAAGTTTCGAAGAGAAATATTCAGGATTCGTGGTTTAAAATTTGGCCTTGGCTTTTCCAGCAGGATGGGGCACTTTTCTGCCGACAGTGCTCCGAAAATAAACACAAAAATGTCTTTGCTACTAGCGGTTGTAGGGTGTTTAAGACGTCCTCCATGTCAAGGCATGAACGTTCTGAAGACCATGTATCGACCAAACAAGCCCCGAAACTTGCCTCAGAATTTTCCCAGGCAGTACAGCAGTCATTGTCAAAACAAGATGATGCTATTATGAAATGTATCACAACAGTTCTTTGGATGTCAAAGGAGAATGTGCCTCTGTCAAAGTTTGAGAAAATGTTCAGTCTTTTTCATGACCTGGGGGTGTCGGGTCTTGAGTGTCTACAGATCACTGAACGCGTTTCATACGGTAGCTACTATTCAGCTTTGGAAATGTTGGATGCTATTAGTTCCGTAATTGACAAAAACATAAACAATAAACTTTCATTATCACCATTTCTTACCATTCTTTCGGACGAAAGCACAGATTTGGCCAACAAAAAAAGGATAACACTCAATGCAAGGATTGTAGATCCAAACACTGGTGTTCCAGAAACGGTTTTCCTATCTGATAAAGAGTATGAAGACGGAACAGGCCTTGGACTGGCCACTGTAATTTTACAGGAACTGGACAAAAGGGGACAGAATATCGAGAAGTTAGTGGGATTCGGATCAGATGGAGCTTCTGTAATGACAGGGGCTAATAAGGGTGTTAGGGGAATTCTAATGCAGAAACAACCGCACCTTATACATATCCACTGTATGGCCCATAGACTGGCATTGTGCACCAGTCAAGCAGCAAATGCAGTAAAACAAGTACGGATTTACCAAGAGTGGCTAACAAGCCTTTATTATTACTTCAGTAAGTCAGCCTCCAGGGAACAGGATCTGCACAAACTGCAAGCAGTTTTGGACAGTCCTGCTCTCAAATACAAAGAGATACATGCAGTGAGATGGCTGTCGGTATACCAAGCTGTAGAGGCAGTATATAGAACTTTTGACCCTCTGCTTACATACCTTCATCAGCGGGAGATGGCCAAGGACCCTAAATCGAAGGGGCTTCTGAAGAAGATGGCAACAACTGAGTTTGTGTACATCACATACCTGCTCATGGATACGTTGGCCCTTGTGTCCAGGCTATGTCTTACATTTCAAGAGGAAAACCTGGATATTGCTTCAGCAAAGGTTAGTTGTATAATTATATAGATCAGAGTCTTAAGTTAACATAACGATTCAGAAAGCAATGTTGGAAAATAAGTATTTGCTAAGCTTATAAACATAGGAATCACTCTTTTTCCAACATTAACCCATTACGGTTTACCAAACAGCAAATTTGAATCTTCCCGAATTGAAAGTGGTTTGCAGACAACAATAATAGTTGTAACATAATTGGTAGTCATAGCTCTTGCAGGCTAAAATCATTGTAAGAAAAGGATAAATTGCTCAGTTTGATATTCTAAACTTATAAATCTAAATAACAGAAAACAAAATATTGTTAAGCCCTACATTGTATTCACACTATTTTTTTTTATCATGGCAGGTTGCAGTGGATAGGTGTCTTGCCGACCTGGAGGCCTATAAAAATGGAACACAGCTGTTTCCGACTCACCTGGAGCAGTTTGAGGAGCATGTTGCAACCGGCAGCGATGGGCGCTGTACATTCAGGAGTACGGGTCATGTGTTGGTTAGGACACCAACTAACCTAACTGGCGTCAAGTCAACTTTCACAAATGCTGTTATTGCCAACATTAGATCAAGGTATTCATAATTGTATACAATAAACATGTTAAATAACTAAAAAAAGAGTAACAATTTAATTTAAAGGCATTCGCCATTGTGAATGTTACCTAACAGGTTTAACATTACTCACACTGCTTTATTACTCAGATCAGAGAACAGTGTGGCTGGAAATGGTGCAGAGACCCATTTGTGAACAAATGCCCCTTTATCCGCAATATTTTCAAGTGTCCACAGCACATCAAAAACATGTTTTATCCAGCTTAATCATAAAGTCATGCAGGAAGCTCATGTAGAGGTTTTATGCATTACATTGTGATTAAGTTTGTGCATTCATGTTTTCTTGAGAGATTTTACTGTATTTTTCTTTCTTGGTAGGTTCCCACAGAAGGACCTGGTAGACGCTTTCTTCGTCCTTGGTATGCGAGGCATCAACATGGGCAGTGATGAATATGCTAAGGAATTCGGCAACCAAGAAGTTAATCTACTTGCAACTCACTTTGGGGAGGAAAAGGTTAGTTTACCTCTCAGTCATTATACATTATTTTAAATTCAAAGTTTTGAAAGGCATAACTAAATAACTACACAACTGTTTTATTATTTTATCTCTGACCAAAGGTTGATTAAATAGCAAGCTATTAGTCTAACTAAATAATGTTATAATTATAATGACAGACAGTGAGACTCTGTTCACCATGCTCTGGAATTAATTTTATAAATAATCATATTTTAAAGTCCACTACCCCATTTATATTGTTTCAGGTTTATAAAGATACAGTAGCCCTGCCGAAGATGAACAAGTCATCCGTTGTGGAACAATGGCAGAGAGCCAAAGAGATTACTAGGTCACTGAAGTATCCTGTAGACAACTTTACAGAACTGTGGCAGTTGCTATCTGTGCATCATCACCAGGAGCTGGACCAGCTGATCCGCCTTGCCCAGATTGGACTCATTCTCCCTCTACATACTGCAGATTGTGAGCGGACCTTCAGTCAGCAGAACAAGATTCTGACCAAGTGCAGGGCTAAATTGAATTCAAAACACCTTGATGAACTTATTCGTGTTAGAATGTTCACTAAAAGTGGTGGGGAGGTTGATAAGCAGGATGTTCTAGCTACATGGAAGGCCAGTAAGGCTAGAAAACTGTACTGTTCAAAATAGAACAGAACTAGTGTTTTTTCTTTACTTCTTAAGTTCTATCATCCAGTTGACATTTCATTGTTAGTTAACAAGAGCCTTGGAGGACATTTTTTTGTATCAATCTGTGAATCAATAAGTTGACATTATTGTGAAGTTGTTAGTTAAGTTTAGTTAAGCCATTCCACCTTTCTCCATCAATACACAATTTGAAGCATGATAATTTGATTTACAACAAAAGGTTTAAACCATTACCCCATTTTGAATTTTTTGACTGACCCAAATTGAAAGAATCAGCAGATGACAATTTTAAAATTGTAGAGTTTTCTCTTAGAATTAAAGAGAAAATATTGTTTCAAATGGAGAAATTGCTAAGTCTAAGCAATTTCTCCTTTTGAAACAATGTTTTATTAACTACAGTACTTTGCTAAAGCTGAGTTAAAATGAGTATCTATTCTATTGAGTAATGGGTTAAGAAACCATTGTGATAAAAGAAGAAATTCTTGCAACAAGCAAATTTCACCTTTTGTCACAATGTTTTCAGTTCAATTTTATATTGCATATTTTTCCTAGCATTCAGGAGACGTTTATACAGATGAGTCACCAATAAAGTTAAAAGTGTTCTGGAAAGTGTCACATTGGTTTTGACAAATGTCACATTGGTTTTGCAAATGTCACATTGATTTTTCTAAATGATGGGCCATAGTCCCATTGAACAAAATTCTTTCCCGATCACTGGATCCATATCAGAGAAAGGTTTAGAAGAATCTTCTTCGATGACCTTGTCTTCCCATGGCACCATGGTGGCTTTGATCACACTCAGGACAAAAATAGCGGTTACAAGTCTCACACCAAACTCTTGCACATAGATAGTGGCATACCAAGCAAACCCCTGCAAAAATAAGAAACAAATAGTTAACTTCTTTATTTCTTATTTCAAATGCATCATTTTGAACAACAAAAAGAGGAAAACCTTAGTGAGAAAGGTAGACCTAAATGCAAAACTTGACCACTTGACTTTCTGTATGTAATCCAGAGTAGCATCTATTCAGTTCCTGAATACCAGTAGGTAAGGCAAGGTTCCAGGGTCTTCCCCAGAAGGTACGTTTAAAGCAAGATGATTGAGGATACTCTTGTACCAAGGGTCCCAGGTTCAAATGCCCGTTAGGCGGGGTGAACATTTCCGGGACTAACCCACAAGAATGGCGCGATTACTGGTTTAGTATCCAGGAAGCAGTCATCGAGAATGAATGAATGAATGGTGTTTTAAGGCGCATCAACAGCTAAGGTCATTTAGCACGCATTATGATGATGTGGATGAATGTATATTAAAAATATTAACAGGTTAAAATGTATTTGTTTAAAGAAAAAATAAATAAGAATTTGTAATAAATGAACAAAAGTAGATATAAAATTTGTAAAAAATTAATGATTGTTGATAGATTATTTGTAATGAATGTGTGATATTAAATAAATAGTGTGTGATGAAAAAATGATATTGATAAATGTATATATATTTAGAATGTGTAAATAATCACAATCTATTGTAAACTCCAATCTCTTTGAGAAAGGAAAGAATTAATTCAATCCTGACAGTGTCAAAAAGCTCATAAATAGTGTTGACATTAAAATATCTTGCACGAATTCTTTGAAAATCAATGCAATCTAGCAATTTATGTTTGATGGTAAAGGGTGCATTGCATGGAATGCATTCAGGTGCATCATGAAGTTCCTTAGCCAAGAGCCAGGAGTGTGTAATGTGTGAATGACCAATTCGGATTCATGCAATTGTAACTTCCTCTCTTCATACGGACCTGTAAGAAGGGTACCATTCTCCGAGGGTAGGCTTAATTGAATGCAATTTATTAAAAACATCATCATTCCATTTTGATTGATCGATGGATGTGATGTAAGTTAAAATAGAGGGTTTAAAATCGGTGTATGGTACTTTAAAATCTGAAATGGGAAGGTTAAGAGCTGATTTAGCGGATCTATCTGCATGTTCATTACCCATGATACCAGTGTGGCTTGGAAGCCAACAGAACACAAGTCTGTTTGCAGACAAAATATGAAAGATCCTTTGAATAATTTGGCATACCAAAGGGTTCTCCAACTTTTGATTTGATAGGGCTTGCAGTACTGATAGAGAATCAGAAAATATAATAAATCAGGTGGAATTTGCATTTTCCACCAGGTTATGGGCTAGATCAATAGCCCATATCTCTGCAGAGAAGATAGAAGACTTTTCTGGAAGGCAGCATTTCTTTACCCTTTCTCCATATACAGCTGCAGCTGCAACAGAAGCACCATCCTTGGATCCATAAGTGTATATAGGTTTGTAGGAAGAATATTGTTCTTTTATCTCTCTATACTTACTGTGAAAGATAGCTCTATCTGTTTCTGATTTCTTATCAGAGGTAAGATCAAATAAAAAGTTTGCTGTGTCCAGTGTCCATTGAGGTATGTCAGATAACTTGTACTGGGCTATAGAATCAGTGTCTACCCCAAGATTATCTATAATGGGCTCCATGCGAATACCAAATGTGGCAATAGCATTTGGTTTCTGTTGAAAAAGGCGTTTGTATTGGGGGTTAAAAACTACTCGATGAGTAGGGTTAAAAGGATTGGATTTCAATTTTAAAAAGTATTGAAGAGATAGTTTTTCCCTTCTGTTATATAGAGAAGGTTCATTAGCCTCTGCATAGAGGCTGTTAACAGGAGATGTTCTAAAGGCGCCTAGGGCAAGCCTTAAACATTGGTTTTGTATTGGATCTAGCAGCTGGAAATAGGATTTACGGGCTGATCCATACACTAAAAAACCATAGTCAAGTTTTGATCGAATAAGGGATCGATATAGCCTTAGCAGAACCTTCTTATCGACTCCCCAATCTGAGTGTGCAATAACTCTAAGAATGTTCATTGCTTTTTGGCATTTCTTTTTAAGAGATTTAATATCAGGTAAGAAAGAAAGCTTTTGTCAAAAATGACTCCAAGAAATTTGAACTCTGGCACAACTTCTAGTTTAGTACTGCCTAGAGTCAGATTGGGTTCTGGATGCAATCTACGAAGATTGCAAAAATGCATACATTGGGTTTTCATTTTGGAAAACTTGAACCCATTTTCATCTGACCATATTTGTAATTTATTAAGGCATTGCTGTAGTTGGCGTTCAATAATATCCATGTTTCTGGAACAGAAACAAAGAACAAATTCGTCTACATAGAAGGAGCAGTCCACTCCAGGGTTTATAGCTTTAACAATGCTATTTATTTTAATGCTAAAAAGTGTAACAGACAAAATACACCCCTGGGGAACCCCCATTTCCTGCTCGCAAGCACCTGACAAGGTGTTCCCAACATGAACGTGGAAGAGCCGTTCATCCAGGAATGCTGCAATGAATATAGGAAGGCGGCCTCTGAGGCCAAAATCATGTAAATCTTTAAGTATACCATGTTTCCAAGTGGTATCATATGCACTTTCCAAGTCAAAAAATACAGATACTACATGCTGCTTTTTAATAAAAGCTTCTCGAAGATACTTTCCGAACCGAACAAGATGGTCTAACGTACTTCGTTGTTGGCGGAAGCCACTTTGAACAGATACAATAAGGTTGTTGGATTCAAGAAACCAAACAATCCTATTGTTAACCATCCGTTCAAGAGTTTTACAGATGCAACTTGTCAAGGCAATCGGTCGGTAGCTGTTTGGATCTTTTGCATCCTTTCCTGGTTTTGCAATTGGAATGACCAAAGCCTCTCGCCAGCTGGATGGAAATTCACCAGTCTGCCAAACATTATCAAAAATATCGAGTAAAATAGAAAGGGATGAATGTGGTAAGTGCTTGAGGAATTAATAGTGAATTTGGTCCTGACCTGGAGAAGTGTCATGTGATTTCTTCAAGGCAGATTGAAGTTCTTTAAGAGTAAAGAGTTTGTTGTAATGCTCTTCATTTTTAGAAGTAAAATTGAGCTTTGATTTCTCTGCTCTTGTTTTAAAGGTCTGAAATTTTTTAGAGTAGTTCTCAGCAGAGGACTTCATCGAGAAAGTCTCTGCCAAGGTATCTGCTATGTCCTGAGGGTTATCTATTTGTTGGTTGTTTGAAGTGAGGTGACTAATATGAGATGGACCTTTGCCATTCATTTTACGAATCATGTCCCAAGTCTTTTTGGTCGAGGTGCGACTATTAAGTCTAGAGACATAATCTCTCCAGGACTTGCGCTTACTTGTTTTAATTGTGCATCTTGCCTTTGCACGGCGGATACGAAAGTCGTTAAGGGTTTCTTGTGTTGGTCTCAAGTTGAATTTCCTGAGAGCTGCCTTTCGTTCCCCAACGGCTTCCTTACATTCAGTAGTAAACCAAGGTTTATCTGGACGTTTGGGATTTGTCGAGGTCTGAGGTATAGACTGTTTGGCTGCATCAAACAATAAAGAAGAAAAAAGGAAGGAAGGGTCCTCACAGTCCTCAAATGCATGGTGAACAATATTCTGTTCACAAAGCATCTGGAATTTACTCCAGTTTGCTCTGGACAACTTCCATTTTTGAGGACGATCAAGGACTGAAGGTTTATTTTCATTTAAAATAATAAGGAAGTGATCACTTCCACAAGTGTCTTCTAAACATCTCCATGAAAAATCAGGGAGAAGTACTGGACTGCAAAAAGAAAGGTCAATAGAAGAATATGATCCTGAAGCTGGATGCAAAGATGTTTTTGCACTTGGATCGTTCAGGAACGAAAGAGAATTTACAGACATAAAATTCTCTATTTGATCACCACGGCGGTTCGTATCTGTACAACCCCATAAGGTGTTATGTGCATTAAAATCACCAACAAGTACAAATGGTTGAGGTAGTTGAGATATCAAATCATCAAGACTACCTTGGTGTATAAGTTTATTTGGTGGAAGATACAAAGAGCACAGGGTAATAGTGTTATGTAAAGATAATCTCACAGCTACAGCTTGAAGGGAAGTATCAAGCTGTATGTGCGTGTGAGGAACACTATTATTAACAATGACAGATACTCCACCTTGGGCTTTATTGCCTTCAGTGTAAATTTTGTTATAGATAGAATGAAATTTGAGGGAGATAGTGTCATCCTCTTTCAAGAATGTCTCTTGAAGACAAAGTGCAGCAGGTTTGTGATTATCAATCAGAAGTGACAACTCATCAAAGTTGGCCTTCAGACCTCGAAGAAGCAGGTGACTTGGGGTCCTTGGTATTTGGTTTTTTACCCCAATCATCTAAAGAACCACCCCATATGGACTGCCCGACATCTGAAGAGTCGCCTTCAAGGACCTCTTCAGTGTCCATTGCATCCAGAACTTCAAAATTGTTAGAAGTTGCAATGGGGGTTCTTGCGACAGAACTTGTCGCAGCACCTGTGTGTTCATCATTTGAACATAGAGATTTTTGTTTTTGAAGGTTTTTCCTTTCTTTCTTAGAAAGAGAAGGGTTTACCTTTGATCCAGAAGATGGACCATTGGAAGATGAAATAGATTTTTGTTGTTGTTTAGACTTTGATTCAGAGGCAGGTTGTTTAGCTTTAGATGTTGATGCAGGTGTTGGTGCAGAAGTATCTTTTGGTGTAGTTGTAGGTTTTGGTGTTGCAGTAGAAGGTTTTGGTGCTGATTGAGGTTTGGGTGCAGAAGTAGATGGTTTGGGTGCAGTTGCCGGTTTTGGTGTAGGAGGTGGTTGTTTTGCTATGTATGATGATAGAAGTGGTGCTGGGACCTTGCCCTTCAGCTCCTCCGCCATCTCTGGAAACTTCCCCAAAAGCAGTTTAAGGAGAAGATCACAGGTATGGCAGTCTTGCTTCGGGGAGGCCACTGCTGAGTAGCTGTTCCCACTGACAAGCCTTTCCTTGTCTTGCTTTTGTTGCAAGACAAGTTTGCGTGCTTCTGCAAAGGAAATGCCTTCCTTGTACTTGATGGTCAGGATATCCTTCTCATCTTTCCAAGTTTGACACTCCTTCGCATAGGCAACGTGACCAGACTTGCAGCTGAAACAGCATGCAGGTGCAGTGCAGTGTTCAGTGCTGTGATCTGCGCCTACAAATGCGCATTTAGCACAGACTGGTGTATTGGTGCATTTTGTGGTGTGGTGACCAAATCGTTGACATTTGAAACAACGAAGAGGGTTAGGAATGTATGTGTTGACTTTTAAGGATTCAAATCCAATTTTAAGTGTAGGTGGAACTGTTGGACAAGAGAAAGTGATTATGTATGTGTTAGTGTTTTTCAGCGTTAAATCTAAAATAGTAATCAAAGCTCTGATAGCGCTAAAGGACTAAGGTGCGTTTTAAGTAAAGCAAAATGATTGAGGATACATTTGAAAATTTCTTAAGGCAACATCTCGAGGAAAACAGTTGCTCCTTTTACCACTATTACTATAATTATTTTTTCTGTGAACAGAGACTATATGATAGTCTATTTTTTTAACGTCTGGACATTTTACGATTTCCCATGAGGCAACAGTTATAATAATATAGAGCAAAACAAAGCGTAAATCCAGACTATAGCTATAGACAACAGACACAGTCCAGTTAAAAACATTTTATTATTGACCTAAGCTATCTTATTTCAAACCAAAAACTTACGTGGATGTAGGTCTTGCATAGGTCCCCATTCAATATGTCTTCTATTTCCCCGATTAGCAGCATCAAGGTCAACAATATCTCCTCTTTGACCGTAGAAATGTCTTTGCTGATCAACAGTCTCTTCTCCATTGCTGACCCTATATTCCCCATCTGAAGTGAAATCAATTTATGGTTATTGCATTCTTTAAAAGTATGATTGTTTAGATTGAACACAATTGAAATTTACAAAAGAAATTCGCAAAGAATAGCTTGAGAATTTACAGTAAAAATTTGTGACCAATGAAAATAAAATGTTCAGATATTTAAAGATAAGACAAATAAGCAATGTTGCGGTTTTCCAACAAAATTCTATTTAATAGAATGTTTAAGGTAATGGTTCACAGAAGAGAATGTTTGAAAGTAAAAATAAAATGCCATTGAAAAAATACAGTTCATGTATTGTTGTTTGATAAAGCTATATTAGTTTATCTAGGTATTTACAGTTTGTCTGCAGTAGATCTTTCTCCATAGCTAAGTCATGCTTTTGAATTTGAAAACATATTAATTCATTGAATATAAATAATAAAAAGAGCTGTCCGTAAGACAGCATGCTCGACTAAACGGCAATGTTGGAGACTTCATCGAGAAAGTCTCTGCCAAGGTATCTGCTATGTCCTGAGGGTTATCTATTTCTTGGTTGTTTGAAGTGAGGTGACTAATATGAGATGGACCTTTGCCATTCATTTTACGAATCATGTCCCAAGTCTTTTTGGTCGAGATGCGACTATTAAGTCTAGAGACATAATCTCTCCAGGACTTGCGCTTACTTGTTTTAATTGTGCATCTTGCCTTTGCACGGCGGATACGGAAGTCGCTAAGGTTTTCTTGTGTTGGTCTCAGGTTAAATTTCCTGAGAGAGGCCTTTCGTTCCCTAACGGCTTCCTTACATTCAGAAGTGAACCAAGGTTTATCTGGACGTTTGGGATTTGTCGAGGTCTCAGGTATAGACTGTTTGGCTGCATCAAACAATAAAGAAGAAAAAAGGAAGGAAGGGTCCTCACAGTCCTCAAATGCATGGTGAACAATATTCTGTTCACAAAGCATCTGGAATTTACTCTAGTTTGCTTTGGACAACTTCCATTTTTGAGGACGATCAAGGACTGAAGGTTTATTTTCATTTAAAATAATAGGGAAGTGATCACTTCCACAAGTGTCTTCTAAACATCTCCATGAAAAATCAGGGAGAAGTACTGGACTGCAAAAAGAAAGGTCAATAGAAGAATATGATCCTGAAGCTGGATGCAAATATGTTTTTGCACTTGGATCGTTCAGGAACGAAAGAGAATTTACAGACATAAAATTCTCTATTTGATCACCACGGCGGTTCGTATCTGTACAACCCCATAAGGTGTTATGTGCATTAAAATCACCAACAAGTACAAATGGTTGAGGTAGTTGAGATATCAAATCATCAAGACTACCTTGGTGTATAAGTTTATTTGGTGGAAGATACAAAGAGCACAGGGTAATAGTGTTATGTAAAGATAATCTCACAGCTACAGCTTGAAGGGAAGTATCAAGCTGTATGTGCGTGTGAGGAACACTATTATTAACAATGACAGATACTCCACCTTGGGCTTTATTGCCTTCAGTGTAAATCTTGTTATAGATAGAATGAAATTTGAGGGAGATAGTGTCATCCTCTTTCAAGAATGTCTCTTGAAGACAAAGTGCAGCAGGTTTGTGATTATCAATCAGAAGTGACAACTCATCAAAGTTGGCCTTCAGACCTCGAAGAAGCAGGTGACTTGGGGTCCTTGGTATTTGGTTTTTTACCCCAATCATCTAAAGAACCACCCCATATGGACTGCCCGACATCTGAAGAGTCGCCTTCAAGGACCTCTTCAGTGTCCATTGCATCCAGAACTTCAAAATTGTTAGAAGTTGCAATGGGGGTTCTTGCGACAGAACTTGTCGCAGCACCTGTGTGTTCATCATTTGAACATAGAGATTTTTGTTTTTGAAGGTTTTTCCTTTCTTTCTTAGAAAGAGAAGGGTTTACCTTTGATCCAGAAGATGGACCATTGGAAGATGAAATAGATTTTTGTTGTTGTTTAGACTTTGATTCAGAGGCAGGTTGTTTAGCTTTAGATGTTGATGCAGGTGTTGGTGCAGAAGTATCTTTTGGTGTAGTTGTAGGTTTTGGTGTTGCAGTAGAAGGTTTTGGTGCTGATTGAGGTTTGGGTGCAGAAGTAGATGGTTTGGGTGCAGTTGCCGGTTTTGGTGTAGGAGGTGGTTGTTTTGCTATGTATGATGATAGAAGTGGTGCTGGGACCTTGCCCTTCAGCTCCTCCGCCATCTCTGGAAACTTCCCCAAAAGCAGTTTAAGGAGAAGATCACAGGTATGGCAGTCTTGCTTCGGGGAGGCCACTGCTGAGTAGCTGTTCCCACTGACAAGCCTTTCCTTGTCTTGCTTTTGTTGCAAGACAAGTTTGCGTGCTTCTGCAAAGGAAATGCCTTCCTTGTACTTGATGGTCAGGATATCCTTCTCATCTTTCCAAGTTTGACACTCCTTCGCATAGGCAACGTGACCAGACGTGCAGTTGAAACAGCATGCAGGTGCGGTGCAGTGTTCAGTGCTGTGATCTGCGCCTACAAATGCGCATTTAGCACAGACTGGTGTATTGGTGCATTTTGTGGTGTGGTGACCAAATCGTTGACATTTGAAACAACGAAGAGGGTTAGGAATGTATGTGTTGACTTTTAAGGATTCAAATCCAATTTTAAGTGTAGGTGGAACTGTTGGACAAGAGAAAGTGATTATGTATGTGTTAGTGTTTTTCAGCGTTAAATCTAAAATAGTAATCAAAGCTCTGATAGCGCTAAAGGACTAAGGTGCGTTTTAAGTAAAGCAAAATGATTGAGGATACATTTGAAAATTTCTTAAGGCAACATCTCGAGGAAAACAGTTGCTCCTTTTACCACTATTACTATAATTATTTTTTCTGTGAACAGAGACTATATGATAGTCTATTTTTTTAACGTCTGGACATTTTACGATTTCCCATGAGGCAACAGTTATAATAATATAGAGCAAAACAAAGCGTAAATCCAGACTATAGCTATAGACAACAGACACAGTCCAGTTAAAAACATTTTATTATTGACCTAAGCTATCTTATTTCAAACCAAAAACTTACGTGGATGTAGGTCTTGCATAGGTCCCCATTCAATATGTCTTCTATTTCCCCGATTAGCAGCATCAAGGTCAACAATATCTCCTCTTTGACCGTAGAAATGTCTTTGCTGATCAACAGTCTCTTCTCCATTGCTGACCCTATATTCCCCATCTGAAGTGAAATCAATTTATGGTTATTGCATTCTTTAAAAGTATGATTGTTTAGATTGAACACAATTGAAATTTACAAAAGAAATTCGCAAAGAATAGCTTGAGAATTTACAGTAAAAATTTGTGACCAATGAAAATAAAATGTTCAGATATTTAAAGATAAGACAAATAAGCAATGTTGCGGTTTTCCAACAAAATTCTATTTAATAGAATGTTTAAGGTAATGGTTCACAGAAGAGAATGTTTGAAAGTAAAAATAAAATGCCATTGAAAAAATACAGTTCATGTATTGTTGTTTGATAAAGCTATATTAGTTTATCTAGGTATTTACAGTTTGTCTGCAGTAGATCTTTCTCCATAGCTAAGTCATGCTTTTGAATTTGAAAACATATTAATTCATTGAATATAAATAATAAAAAGAGCTGTCCGTAAGACAGCATGCTCGACTAAACGGCAATGTTGGAGACTTCATCGAGAAAGTCTCTGCCAAGGTATCTGCTATGTCCTGAGGGTTATCTATTTCTTGGTTGTTTGAAGTGAGGTGACTAATATGAGATGGACCTTTGCCATTCATTTTACGAATCATGTCCCAAGTCTTTTTGGTCGAGGTGCGACTATTAAGTCTAGAGACATAATCTCTCCAGGACTTGCACTTACTTGTTTTAATTGTGCATCTTGCCTTTGCACGGCGGATACGGAAGTCGTAAGGTTTTCTTGTGTTGGTCTCAGGTTAAATTTCCTGAGAGAGGCCTTTCGTTCCCTAACGGCTTCCTTACATTCAGAAGTGAACCAAGGTTTATCTGGACGTTTGGGATTTGTCGAGGTCTCAGGTATAGACTGTTTGGCTGCATCAAACAATAAAGAAGAAAAAAGGAAGGAAGGGTCCTCACAGTCCTCAAATGCATGGTGAACAATATTCTGTTCACAAAGCATCTGGAATTTACTCTAGTTTGCTTTGGACAACTTCCATTTTTGAGGACGATCAAGGACTGAAGGTTTATTTTCATTTAAAATAATAGGGAAGTGATCACTTCCACAAGTGTCTTCTAAACATCTCCATGAAAAATCAGGGAGAAGTACTGGACTGCAAAAAGAAAGGTCAATAGAAGAATATGATCCTGAAGCTGGATGCAAATATGTTTTTGCACTTGGATCGTTCAGGAACGAAAGAGAATTTACAGACATAAAATTCTCTATTTGATCACCACGGCGGTTCGTATCTGTACAACCCCATAAGGTGTTATGTGCATTAAAATCACCAACAAGTACAAATGGTTGAGGTAGTTGAGATATCAAATCATCAAGACTACCTTGGTGTATAAGTTTATTTGGTGGAAGATACAAAGAGCACAGGGTAATAGTGTTATGTAAAGATAATCTCACAGCTACAGCTTGAAGGGAAGTATCAAGCTGTATGTGCGTGTGAGGAACACTATTATTAACAATGACAGATACTCCACCTTGGGCTTTATTGCCTTCAGTGTAAATCTTGTTATAGATAGAATGAAATTTGAGGGAGATAGTGTCATCCTCTTTCAAGAATGTCTCTTGAAGACAAAGTGCAGCAGGTTTGTGATTATCAATCAGAAGTGACAACTCATCAAAGTTGGCCTTCAGACCTCGAAGAAGCAGGTGACTTGGGGTCCTTGGTATTTGGTTTTTTACCCCAATCATCTAAAGAACCACCCCATATGGACTGCCCGACATCTGAAGAGTCGCCTTCAAGGACCTCTTCAGTGTCCATTGCATCCAGAACTTCAAAATTGTTAGAAGTTGCAATGGGGGTTCTTGCGACAGAACTTGTCGCAGCACCTGTGTGTTCATCATTTGAACATAGAGATTTTTGTTTTTGAAGGTTTTTCCTTTCTTTCTTAGAAAGAGAAGGGTTTACCTTTGATCCAGAAGATGGACCATTGGAAGATGAAATAGATTTTTGTTGTTGTTTAGACTTTGATTCAGAGGCAGGTTGTTTAGCTTTAGATGTTGATGCAGGTGTTGGTGCAGAAGTATCTTTTGGTGTAGTTGTAGGTTTTGGTGTTGCAGTAGAAGGTTTTGGTGCTGATTGAGGTTTGGGTGCAGAAGTAGATGGTTTGGGTGCAGTTGCAGGTTTTGGTGTAGGAGGTGGTTGTTTTGCTATGTATGATGATAGAAGTGGTGCTGGGACCTTGCCCTTCAGCTCCTCCGCCATCTCTGGAAACTTCCCCAAAAGCAGTTTAAGGAGAAGATCACAGGTATGGCAGTCTTGCTTCGGGGAGGCCACTGCTGAGTAGCTGTTCCCACTGACAAGCCTTTCCTTGTCTTGCTTTTGTTGCAAGACAAGTTTGCGTGCTTCTGCAAAGGAAATGCCTTCCTTGTACTTGATGGTCAGGATATCCTTCTCATCTTTCCAAGTTTGACACTCCTTCGCATAGGCAACGTGACCAGACGTGCAGTTGAAACAGCATGCAGGTGCGGTGCAGTGTTCAGTGCTGTGATCTGCGCCTACAAATGCGCATTTAGCACAGACTGGTGTATTGGTGCATTTTGTGGTGTGGTGACCAAATCGTTGACATTTGAAACAACGAAGAGGGTTAGGAATGTATGTGTTGACTTTTAAGGATTCAAATCCAATTTTAAGTGTAGGTGGAACTGTTGGACAAGAGAAAGTGATTATGTATGTGTTAGTGTTTTTCAACACTCCATCTCTTTTGACACTGATGCGTCTGATATCAGTAACAGACTGTGACTTCAAGTTGTCCTTGGTGGCGTCAAGAGAGGAGCAGTAATGGAGGTCCTTGCAACGGATGACTCCCTTACATGAGTTGAGTGATGGATGAGGGTATACTTTGACTGCTTGTTTGAATAGAGTTTTATGTTTGAGTATGTTGATTGTTTGTTGCTTTGTGAAGCATTCAATGAGTATGGTGTTGTTTTTGAGTTTTTTGACTGATTTTAGTGTACCGAGAATACTTTTGATTGTTTTCTCGATAACAAATGGTGATATGTGTGTTATTGGTTTGACTGAATCTTCTGCTTCAACCACAATAAATCGTGGAAAATTAAGTGGTGACGGAGAAGACTCTGCCTCTGAATCACTGTCAGAAAGGGTACGCTTGGCAGCTTTTTTATGGGATTCCATAATAATTTAAAAAGTTCATGATTCTTGGTCCCCGCCCACCATGGAGCCCAACAAGGGGACTTAATCTGGGGAAACCCATCGCAGATCAAGTTAGGGTTACAAGGATGGTATACTCAGGGTGAAAGGGCTAGACTGGACAAATGTGTCCCAAAAGATGTCATTCAAAGCAAGCGACATAAATTTGGGATTGTACAGAATGTCAATCAAACCCAAAATCTTTCATCTGATTGACTCATGGGCCACCTTCACGGGGTACAAAAGGTAAAGAAGTTTCAAATAAATTTGAAAATATGTTGTATTGGTGGAAGATTGATGAAAAAACAAGTTGCCCATGACAAGGCATGACCAGCCGATTGATCAGGTCGGGCCTTCCTGACCTCTGGTTTAGTCCAAATTCAGGCCAAAGTGGTGTATTGAAAAAAAAACAGGGTATTAACTAGCCTAACCCTGGATTCTCTCAACCACCAGGATCCCTGCATCAGGCGACACAAGTCGCCGCCCACGGCAAACGGGCAGGCACTTGGTGGGGTTCTACCACTCAGCAGCGCAGTGGCAGGACAATTTCTTACCCCCCGCCCTGCCATTGGGGGTCAGTCATCGAGAGTGGCTTTGAACAAGCTTTAACTTTCCTTCACAATCCAACAAATACGGTGAAAAAAAAATGAACAAACTGGTCAAATGTCATTATTGTTTGGTAATGGGTTAACCTATATATCCACATACCTTGACATCTCCCATGAACACATGTCTGCTGGTTTTCATGATTCTCAACATCTTCTGGTCTTACTATATATATTCTTCTATTTTCATAAGGAATAGCTGGAGAAAAAAAAAAGTTCAATTAAATAGAAGATCTAATTATAAGGACAACAATTTAATAAGATATTCCATCTGTGAAGATTGTGGAATAATATACAAAAGCGTTAAATCTAAAATAGTAATCAAAGCTCTGATAGCGCTAAAGGACTAAGGTGCGTTTTAAGTAAAGCAAAATGATTGAGGATACATTTGAAAATTTCTTAAGGCAACATCTCGAGGAAAACAGTTGCTCCTTTTACCACTATTACTATAATTATTTTTTCTGTGAACAGAGACTATATGATAGTCTATTTTTTTAACGTCTGGACATTTTACGATTTCCCATGAGGCAACAGTTATAATAATATAGAGCAAAACAAAGCGTAAATCCAGACTATAGCTATAGACAACAGACACAGTCCAGTTAAAAACATTTTATTATTGACCTAAGCTATCTTATTTCAAACCAAAAACTTACGTGGATGTAGGTCTTGCATAGGTCCCCATTCAATATGTCTTCTATTTCCCCGATTAGCAGCATCAAGGTCAACAATATCTCCTCTTTGACCGTAGAAATGTCTTTGCTGATCAACAGTCTCTTCTCCATTGCTGACCCTATATTCCCCATCTGAAGTGAAATCAATTTATGGTTATTGCATTCTTTAAAAGTATGATTGTTTAGATTGAACACAATTGAAATTTACAAAAGAAATTCGCAAAGAATAGCTTGAGAATTTACAGTAAAAATTTGTGACCAATGAAAATAAAATGTTCAGATATTTAAAGATAAGACAAATAAGCAATGCAGTGATCGGGAAAGGCGTGCGCCATGCGCCATAGTCACATTAAAATTAAAATTGTCACATTGATTTTGCAACCTCGAGCGCCCGTGTCTCTTCGTTTTTCTAGGCTTCATTCATTTTCCGATGAAGGAAGAATCGTTCCAAATAAATCTGTTTAACTCCCACACAAATTGATGTTTTTCACCCGACAAGCGGTGTTTAAAATAAACATAGGTATATCCCATTCTAAAAATAGAATCGATCCGCAACGGACCAATCAGAATATAGGTCTACTTGTTTGAGGATGACCGAGAGGACGCAAACCGAGTAACATTCGTAAAGTTGACTAATCTGAAACCTTTTTAAGCTCGACAATTTCACTAGAATGGATAAATATTTCATTATTTACCAACTTTAACCAATTGCCAACGACTTTTTATTTTTTCCGACCCTATAAAATACCAAATTAACACGGATTGGGTTTTTTGAATTCTGCAGACAAACACTCTAATGCTAAATCGAACAGACTTTGTAATGGAAATAATCGTGACGTAAGCGAAACAATCGTCTGTAGTTTTGAGTTTTGGTTAATCTTTCTCCAATAATGCCACCTAAGAAAAGGCTCAAAAGACCAGAAGGTCAGTGTTCCATTAGCAGTTTTCTGTCCGGTTCGACCCCAGGACCGTCGAGCAGTAATGCTGAAGGTGCAATAATTACAATTGATTCTTTGCCACCCCCCTCCGACGGCGTCCCTGACGACGCCATACCTACAACTAGTGAAACCCTTCAAACGTCACAAAAACAAGTTTCGAAGAGAAATATTCAGGATTCGTGGTTTAAAATTTGGCCTTGGCTTTTCCAGCAGGATGGGGCACTTTTCTGCCGACAGTGCTCCGAAAATAAACACAAAAATGTCTTTGCTACTAGCGGTTGTAGGGTGTTTAAGACGTCCTCCATGTCAAGGCATGAACGTTCTGAAGACCATGTATCGACCAAACAAGCCCCGAAACTTGCCTCAGAATTTTCCCAGGCAGTACAGCAGTCATTGTCAAAACAAGATGATGCTATTATGAAATGTATCACAACAGTTCTTTGGATGTCAAAGGAGAATGTGCCTCTGTCAAAGTTTGAGAAAATGTTCAGTCTTTTTCATGACCTGGGGGTGTCGGGTCTTGAGTGTCTACAGATCACTGAACGCGTTTCATACGGTAGCTACTATTCAGCTTTGGAAATGTTGGATGCTATTAGTTCCGTAATTGACAAAAACATAAACAATAAACTTTCATTATCACCATTTCTTACCATTCTTTCGGACGAAAGCACAGATTTGGCCAACAAAAAAAGGATAACACTCAATGCAAGGATTGTAGATCCAAACACTGGTGTTCCAGAAACGGTTTTCCTATCTGATAAAGAGTATGAAGACGGAACAGGCCTTGGACTGGCCACTGTAATTTTACAGGAACTGGACAAAAGGGGACAGAATATCGAGAAGTTAGTGGGATTCGGATCAGATGGAGCTTCTGTAATGACAGGGGCTAATAAGGGTGTTAGGGGAATTCTAATGCAGAAACAACCGCACCTTATACATATCCACTGTATGGCCCATAGACTGGCATTGTGCACCAGTCAAGCAGCAAATGCAGTAAAACAAGTACGGATTTACCAAGAGTGGCTAACAAGCCTTTATTATTACTTCAGTAAGTCAGCCTCCAGGGAACAGGATCTGCACAAACTGCAAGCAGTTTTGGACAGTCCTGCTCTCAAATACAAAGAGATACATGCAGTGAGATGGCTGTCGGTATACCAAGCTGTAGAGGCAGTATATAGAACTTTTGACCCTCTGCTTACATACCTTCATCAGCGGGAGATGGCCAAGGACCCTAAATCGAAGGGGCTTCTGAAGAAGATGGCAACAACTGAGTTTGTGTACATCACATACCTGCTCATGGATACGTTGGCCCTTGTGTCCAGGCTATGTCTTACATTTCAAGAGGAAAACCTGGATATTGCTTCAGCAAAGGTTAGTTGTATAATTATATAGATCAGAGTCTTAAGTTAACATAACGATTCAGAAAGCAATGTTGGAAAATAAGTATTTGCTAAGCTTATAAACATAGGAATCACTCTTTTTCCAACATTAACCCATTACGGTTTACCAAACAGCAAATTTGAATCTTCCCGAATTGAAAGTGGTTTGCAGACAACAATAATAGTTGTAACATAATTGGTAGTCATAGCTCTTGCAGGCTAAAATCATTGTAAGAAAAGGATAAATTGCTCAGTTTGATATTCTAAACTTATAAATCTAAATAACAGAAAACAAAATATTGTTAAGCCCTACATTGTATTCACACTATTTTTTTTTATCATGGCAGGTTGCAGTGGATAGGTGTCTTGCCGACCTGGAGGCCTATAAAAATGGAACACAGCTGTTTCCGACTCACCTGGAGCAGTTTGAGGAGCATGTTGCAACCGGCAGCGATGGGCGCTGTACATTCAGGAGTACGGGTCATGTGTTGGTTAGGACACCAACTAACCTAACTGGCGTCAAGTCAACTTTCACAAATGCTGTTATTGCCAACATTAGATCAAGGTATTCATAATTGTATACAATAAACATGTTAAATAACTAAAAAAAGAGTAACAATTTAATTTAAAGGCATTCGCCATTGTGAATGTTACCTAACAGGTTTAACATTACTCACACTGCTTTATTACTCAGATCAGAGAACAGTGTGGCTGGAAATGGTGCAGAGACCCATTTGTGAACAAATGCCCCTTTATCCGCAATATTTTCAAGTGTCCACAGCACATCAAAAACATGTTTTATCCAGCTTAATCATAAAGTCATGCAGGAAGCTCATGTAGAGGTTTTATGCATTACATTGTGATTAAGTTTGTGCATTCATGTTTTCTTGAGAGATTTTACTGTATTTTTCTTTCTTGGTAGGTTCCCACAGAAGGACCTGGTAGACGCTTTCTTCGTCCTTGGTATGCGAGGCATCAACATGGGCAGTGATGAATATGCTAAGGAATTCGGCAACCAAGAAGTTAATCTACTTGCAACTCACTTTGGGGAGGAAAAGGTTAGTTTACCTCTCAGTCATTATACATTATTTTAAATTCAAAGTTTTGAAAGGCATAACTAAATAACTACACAACTGTTTTATTATTTTATCTCTGACCAAAGGTTGATTAAATAGCAAGCTATTAGTCTAACTAAATAATGTTATAATTATAATGACAGACAGTGAGACTCTGTTCACCATGCTCTGGAATTAATTTTATAAATAATCATATTTTAAAGTCCACTACCCCATTTATATTGTTTCAGGTTTATAAAGATACAGTAGCCCTGCCGAAGATGAACAAGTCATCCGTTGTGGAACAATGGCAGAGAGCCAAAGAGATTACTAGGTCACTGAAGTATCCTGTAGACAACTTTACAGAACTGTGGCAGTTGCTATCTGTGCATCATCACCAGGAGCTGGACCAGCTGATCCGCCTTGCCCAGATTGGACTCATTCTCCCTCTACATACTGCAGATTGTGAGCGGACCTTCAGTCAGCAGAACAAGATTCTGACCAAGTGCAGGGCTAAATTGAATTCAAAACACCTTGATGAACTTATTCGTGTTAGAATGTTCACTAAAAGTGGTGGGGAGGTTGATAAGCAGGATGTTCTAGCTACATGGAAGGCCAGTAAGGCTAGAAAACTGTACTGTTCAAAATAGAACAGAACTAGTGTTTTTTCTTTACTTCTTAAGTTCTATCATCCAGTTGACATTTCATTGTTAGTTAACAAGAGCCTTGGAGGACATTTTTTTGTATCAATCTGTGAATCAATAAGTTGACATTATTGTGAAGTTGTTAGTTAAGTTTAGTTAAGCCATTCCACCTTTCTCCATCAATACACAATTTGAAGCATGATAATTTGATTTACAACAAAAGGTTTAAACCATTACCCCATTTTGAATTTTTTGTCTGACCCAAATTGAAAGAATCAGCAGATGACAATTTTAAAATTGTAGAGTTTTCTCTTAGAATTAAAGAGAAAATATTGTTTCAAATGGAGAAATTGCTAAGTCTAAGCAATTTCTCCTTTTGAAACAATGTTTTATTAACTACAGTACTTTGCTAAAGCTGAGTTAAAATGAGTATCTATTCTATTGAGTAATGGGTTAAGAAACCATTGTGATAAAAGAAGAAATTCTTGCAACAAGCAAATTTCACCTTTTGTCACAATGTTTTCAGTTCAATTTTATA
The DNA here is from genome assembly GCA_947846245.1 of Cerastoderma edule. Taxonomy (NCBI): domain Eukaryota; kingdom Metazoa; phylum Mollusca; class Bivalvia; order Cardiida; family Cardiidae; genus Cerastoderma; species Cerastoderma edule. The sequence goes on along the minus strand of OX401416.1, from coordinate 6,924,542 downwards.
TTGCATATTTTTCCTAGCATTCAGGAGACGTTTATACAGATGAGTCACCAATAAAGTTAAAAGTGTTCTGGAAAGTGTCACATTGGTTTTGACAAATGTCACATTGGTTTTGCAAATGTCACATTGATTTTTCTAAATGATGGGCCATAGTCCCATTGAACAAAATTCTTTCCCGATCACTGCAATGTTGCGGTTTTCCAACAAAATTCTATTTAATAGAATGTTTAAGGTAATGGTTCACAGAAGAGAATGTTTGAAAGTAAAAATAAAATGCCATTGAAAAAATACAGTTCATGTATTGTTGTTTGATAAAGCTATATTAGTTTATCTAGGTATTTACAGTTTGTCTGCAGTAGATCTTTCTCCATAGCTAAGTCATGCTTTTGAATTTGAAAACATTAATTCATTGAATATAAATAATAAAAAGAGCTGTCCGTAAGACAGCATGCTCGACTAAACGGCAATGTTGGAGAGGGGTATAGGTCAGTGAAATATCATTCTTCCCAAAATATGAGGGTGCAAACAATGATTCCCTACAATTGCTGTTGAGAAACGAACATGCATGCAAAGTTTTAACCAAGATTTTTAAGTACAAAGGACCGCATAATTAGCTTAAATTCAAAACAAGAGATTTGAAACTTGGTCCGGGACCTTAGATTTAGACCCTAAACACATGTCTGAATTATCAACCCATTTCATACAGTGGTTCATGAGATACAAACTTGCACGCAAAAACTTAACCAAGATAATTCTTAGTACAAAAGGCTGCATAATTTGCTTAAATTGGATACAAGAGTTTTGAAACTTGGTCAGGGACCTTAAATTATTACCCTGAACACATGTGTGAAGTATTAACTTATTCATTAAAGTAGTTCATTAGATACAAACTTGCATGTAAAAATTTAAACAAGATTTTCTAAGTACAAAAGGTCGCAAAATTTGCTTAAATTTAAAACTAGAGTTTTGAAACTTGGTCAGGTAACATAAATTATGACCCTGAACACATGTGTGAAGTATCATATCATTCACTATAGTAGTTCATGAGATACAAACTTGCACGCAAAAACTTAACCAAGATTTTTTCAGTACAAAAGGCTGCAAGATTTGCTTAAATTTTAAACTAGAGATTATAAACTTGGTTAGGGACCTTAAATTATGACCCTGAACACAATCATGTGTGAAGTATCAATCCATTCCATACTGTAGTTCATGAGATACAAACTTGCACGCAAAAACTTAACTAAGATTTTTTAAGTTCAAAAAGCCGCAGAATTTCAAATCTCTTGTTTCACCTTATTCTTCGAAAAGTCGAGCTAAAAATCCCCTTATTTTGCTTCCAATGACTATTCTTCAGTGCATATCATAAACCAGTACAACTATTGTGCAGTTTTAAATAAAAGAAATTAATTTCTAAGTTCAAATTCTGACATCCGTGAACAAGCCCTAACATGCCTAGGCCTCTTCCAAATTTAAGGGAATATGGTAGCTGGTTATTTCTTATGTACATTTTTATAAGAATATGTCAAGATTTATACGAATTTTCCATTAGATATGACTAGCCACAATAACTTCCCATTTGGAATACAGGATTGATGAGTTTGACACCTGCAGGCTGGTACATCAATATTCTTCCACATGAGATGAAATCAATGTGTTATGATATGTTTGTCTCTCACCATAGTTAAATTATATCAATGTGGGAAAACAATCAACACATGATTGTGAGAAATGTATCAATTCTAATCTTTTGTAATTTTATACATATGTTAATTCATGTGTTGAAGACATGTTGTTAAACTATGAGCTTACCTGGTTCAATATTGGTATCCGTTATGTTTGTTATGGCATCTATATTGCGCACATCATCTAGACTTATCACATCGTTATCCAGGTTAGTTGGATCATTCGTATCATGACTCTCAGTAACTGAGGGTGCTTCATTTGGGTCATTTGAAACAGGACAAGCCTGCGTCTCATAATTAAACTTACAACTTTTATGGAAGCTATGATCTAAATATTTTTTATCAGTCTGTGCACTCTCTTCAGATATCCATGCGTTATCTTCTTTTGTAATGTCATTCATTTCAAGTCCATACTTTTTGTAGTCTGTACACTGATTATCTAAATTACTTTTTTCATCAGGGTAACTTAAGATTGATAATTTTTCTCTGTCATTGTCATATTGTAAATAATTTGAAGCTTTACAAGATCTTGTGTTGACACAAAGATCAGTTGTGTCTTTGTTGACACAAAGATCAGTTGTCTCTTTGTTTACAAAAACATCAGTTGTGTCTTTGTTTACACAAACACCAGTTGTGTGTTTGTAGACACAAAGATCAGTTGTCTCTTTGTTTACACAAACATCAGTTGCGTCTTTGTTTACACAAACACCAGTTGTGTGTTTGTTCACACTAACATCATCATTGCATACTGCCTCTTCTTCAAGGTGTTTACCATCTGTTATTGTATCCTTCAACCCATCCTCCTCTAGTCCCCTAGGTTTACTAGCGGATGTGTCACTTGCAGAACATGCTGTCACACCATTTGGCACATCAGCAGCCCCGGGAACCTGAACCCCCTCTAGTGGACGAACAGTAAGTGTTTTACCATTCTCTTTCAAACCCTTAGAATTGGAGTTTGTATGAGAACTTGTGCTACATTGGTGTTGACTTTCTGCTTTTGCCCCTTCAGTGCTCTCAATGGGCTCTGTGTCTTCCATCCTCAGGGTTTTATGGTTCTGAAATAATAAAATCACAACAATCATTGAACCCTTTACCAAACCCCAAACTTTCTACTGTCCCATATTGAAAGAGTTTGCAGACGAAATTTCATATTGTGATTACAAACAGAAAAAAACAAACACTAATATAATGATTAATGAAAAATACTCATACTTTCTACATTGGATGTAAAGGTATTCCATCCATAACGTCGTGTTATTTATTTCCTATAAATTACCTCCCCTCAATTTTTTATTTTCTCGTTGAAATTAAAAATTACATAAATGAAGTTGGCAAATAAACATTCCAATCCAGGAAAGTTTCTTATCATACGAAACTTGATTTTAAGGACATTTTCTAGTTTTATAAGAAAATCCTTTCATAGAATTTTCTGAATTTCGTTATGTTATTTAAAATTTTATTGTGAATTCAAAAATGAAAAGAAAAATACAGGCCAACAAGTTAGTTTTTTTGCAAAATGACAGTTTTCATGGTAACAGCATGGGACAAAAATGACAAAATGACCATACCATCTTCAAAGGTAATTAAATTATTTCTGAAAGGTTTATTAATACAAAAAACATGGATTCGTACATTCAATACTTAATATTTCAATGTTATTTTAAATTATTACAATCTTAACAATTTGTACATTAGTTTTTGTATTCAACAAAAAACAATGAAAATTGATATATATTACAAATAAATGAAGATATCTAAAAATTCCTTCCATAGATTTTTACTATTTTTCAGCATGTGAAGCAAAATTTAATCTTGAAATACAAAATGCAAAAAAATTATATGTCGATGGTAACCGTAATTGAAAACATTTATAAAAACGATTAAAATAACTTAACTTGAAAAAAGAAGCTGGGGGCTTAATATGTGTGAGAAATATGTAATATTGTTTATTATCTTTCATAGTTTAATTGAAAATATTATTACTCTTTTAAAGAAATTGCATACAGTAAATTTCATCCAAATAAAAACATTTATCCGACTACTATGCAAGTACCTCTTCTGTATCAGATTATTATCTCCCTTGGATGCAAAGATAAAGTGCCCAGGAAAAAGTACCAAGAATGTCCTTAAAAATGATATTCATTCTATATAATCTTTAATTTTATTATTCTGACTTTTCTGATTTTTCGCCATCATGAAAGTAACAAACCTTTTAAAAACACGAGGAGGGATTCCCCTGCCCAATTCATAAACGGACTTTTTCAAGAACAGACAGGCGCAAATTCTCAATTCATGTTAATTAAAGAAAGCTCAGGTTTAAGCAACTTATAAGTAAAGAAAATGAAAGTGATCTTTGGTATAGTGGCAAGGTTATGAATATCTTATCTTTAACATTTATTAATCCCAAAGCACAAACTTCTGGGAGAGTCTATTTAATGATTATTGGGAAAAAGCAAGAATATATGCAAAATTTCCCTCTTCTGAATTAGAGCTACAGGCAGTCCTGCAGTAACAGATGTTAGTGGATAGCTGATAACTTTGACTTAGTGCTAAGATAAAAAACAAAATTGAATAATCATAATGTTTTGCGTTAATCATTTGATAAAATGCTCGACTATCCGGTAATATCTGAGAGAGGTATAGGTCAATGAATTATTATTGTTTCTAAAATATGAGGGTGAAACAATGATTCCCTACAATAGCTGTTGAGAAACCAACATGCATGCAAAATTTTAACCAATAATTTTAAGTACAAAGGACCGTATAACTAGCTTAAATTCAAAACAAGAGATTTGAAACTTGGTCAGGGACCTTAGATTTTGACCCTAAAAACATGTGAAGTATCAACCCATTTCATACAGATGTTCATGAGATTCAAACTTGCACGCAAAAACTTAACCAAGATAATTTTAATTACATAAGGCTGCATAAATTGCTACAATTGGATGATACAAGATTTTGATACTTGGTTAGGGACCTTAAATTGTTACCCTGAACACAATAGAGGTTTTTCACCTTCCATTGCGCATGCGCAAAACAGGGCCAAAATGATCTGCAATCTAAACCATTTTAAATGAG